>OX376159.1:4930218-5303046 GCA_947363495.1 Euzophera pinguis
TAAGTAGTGTATTTGTTTTAAATGTGAAAGAAATTACGAACGACTAAGCGAACTCTATAGTTAAAGTTCCTCTGAGCCACAGGCCATCCACATATTGCCACCATAAACTAGTGGTACTCAGTCTCATTATGACTGTAATATATTTTAATGGCGTCTACAAAGCGATTTATGTGTAGTAGTAACGTTACATTTCAATTGTTATATTTTTTATGAATGGGGTTGTCCATCCGTATAGCTAGGATATTTGTTGACTAATCTGTAATACTGTGGGTCATACAATACGCCACGATACCCATTTTGTGGGCTCGGAGTGAAAATATCGGCAATTTTTTTTACACTGGTTGGTTTACCGGTTTTACCGGGCGAAAGCTAATAAATATTGTTACATTCACTCGAGTAAATAATTTTATTGATGCGAAATGTCGTTAGTATATTTTTTATTCTGTGGAAATTGGATTGTTTTGCTTCCAGTAAAAAGCCGTCTCAATAATAGGACTAATTTCATCCCGTTTCTGCTTCGAATTGGGATTTTCATTTCCCGTATCAAAGTCAGCTACCAAAAGCCGGATTACTGCCATACTCCCAGATTTACTTATACCAGTTGTTAGCCGCGAACATAGACTTCGCGATTATTTTACTATATTAATTTAGACAGAATCCAAATAGTCGTACTTAGTCCCTCAAACTAAAAGGCCTGCTAGCTAAAAAGTCAAAGTATATAGAAATAGATACCTGCATCTTCTGGAGTGTCACGTGTGCATTGCCGACCTCTCAACAATTGGGTAGGCAACTATGCATATGGCCCGCGTAATGGTGAGATTTCACAGTAGTTTATAGACAGCTGCAACCCAACATCTGGATGGTCACTGGATGGACATTTAGACAATTTAGTAGGCATACTGCCTGTCTGGTGGTAAGAAGTCGAATCCCACTAATATTATAAAGGCGAATGTTTGTGAGTATGTTTGTTACTTTTTGTAGCTCAACCGGTTGGGCCAGTTCTTATGAAATTTAATATGAATGTAGCTGAAACCTCGGAAGAACACATAAGGTAGTTTTCATCTCGAAAAGTACACAATTGAAAGTCTGATACTCAATAGCATTTTATATAGTAGGTGGCGCTACTGTGCATAAAACGGCTGTGTATTGGGTCAAATTTAGTAATCGCTGGTAACACCGCGTGGTACAGCTAGTACGTCTATAGACACCAGCAACATCTGGAAGATCACGTGCGCATTGCCGACCCCCACACAATTCAGTAGGAAATTAGGCATACGGCCTGCCTGATAGTAAGAGGCCTACTAAGACTACTAAGTCAATTTCAACCGGTCATTGATTTATAACCTTTGCTTGCTTCGCTCGCTCGGTCAATAACTCGTGTTTCTGAACTAATAAAATGTATTTTGTTCCATACATAAGCGTATTTACCGTTGGGATAGGTAGAGAGTAAAGCTGAGTCTCCTGCTACCATGCTTTTATGTTTTTACAAAACCTAACATCAAACATTTAACGAAATATGAGCGTCGCCTAACTACAACCTATTTTGTTATACAAGAGAGAAAATATGTTTTGTTAGTTTGTTTATTTTTTTTTTCGCAAGAGACATGGCTTAAGGTAGACCTTAAGCCATGTCTCTCGCCTTTGCTATACTATATTTTCTTGCTTCCTCCACGCTCATTTTGTTAATTTGTTCCATTTGTTACAGGAGGCGAATCTGACCACATTTTCCATTTACATGGCTACAGTTTCTTTGTGATCGGCATCAGGGAGTTCAACAGAAGCCTGACATTGGAAGAAGTAACAAAAATGAACACAGAAGGCACTCTATTTACTAAGAAGAACTTAGCAAATCCTGTAATTAAAGATACAATTGTGATTCCCAAGTTTGGCGTGGTGGCTATGAGATTTAAGGCTGATAATCCAGGGTATTGGATGATGAGGGATGAGAGATCTACTCATTGGACCAGAGGTTTAGACTTTATTCTTAAAGTCGGAGATAAAGGTGATTTTGTACAGGCGCCGTCGGATTTTCCGAAATGTGGATCGTATGTTGGACCTGAGTACTTCTTAATCTAATGAATCAGTTATTTCTGCTCTTTAGTTTTGATTGTTTATGAACTTCTTTAAATATCATGGTTGAAACATTGGATGTCTAAAAGATAGTAATATGAGCGCTTAAATTTGTAATTTCATTAAAAATGTAACGCGGGAGTTTAAAAAGTTAAAAATTTTATGATAATGACAGAACTCTGTTATAAGTTTATGACATGTTAACATATGCTGCTCACGCGAAAAATCAATAAGAGCAAAACTTTATAGAAACAAAGCCCGCACGCCAATTTTCGGTAAACAAGTGTAGAAAATGTTTGCTACTAAATGTAAAAACCTCTTAATTATAAAAATTTATAATCGCTTGTTAAAGCCCATTTGAAATAAAAAATCATAGTTTTCTTCTTTTATAACAAAAAATAAATAATACATTTTACATGATATTTTTATGAATAAGTGACAATTAGCTAATTACTAAGATTAGTCTGAAAGGAGTGCAGTACTTTGTACTCGTCTATAACTTAAGTAAATGTTACCACATGGCTTGGCACACGTGTTGCTCAACTTATTAACCTATTTATTTATTAAAATATAAGTACTTAATTTAAGAATTTGATAATAAATCTTGTCAAGAAAGCGTAACGAGTGATATGTTAGCTATGAATTTCATATTTGGAAATGGATAGGATGTAAACCTAAATAGTTTTTGATTGTGTATTCTCTACATAATTAGTCGTCAATCAATAAATTATAATTACAATTAATTTTTTTTCAAATGTCTCTGGAGCTCTATTTTTGAAAAACATGACTCGCCCAAAATTGGTGAGTCACACTCAACTACCTTAAAATAGGGCTCCATGCAGTTCAGCCTTATTGAGAAAGTGATAGGGTTACACAAGATAGATTTAATTATATACTTATATGTCGGCTACTGGCTTGGCACCCCATACCAATGTAGATAGGTGATGATTATAAGCGAATGTTTTTTACTGTATTACATTTGCATATTGTGTAAATAAAACGTTAAAGTTATGATGATGTTATTTATTTTTATTGTTTCCGATTTAGTTCCGTTCACAATATAAAAAAAAAAAACAACGTCGATTTTATTGAACGTCTGTGTCACAATGAACATATTTTTTCTTCAGAATTACAAGCTGGTCAAGGTAAGATAAAAGAGTTGGTCTAGTCAAGATTAAATTATTTATTTCTGATAATTAATCAAATAGAAAAAAAAATCTAAAGTAAAAAAAAAAAATACATACATATTTTTGACCGACATCAAAAAGCATGATAGTTCTATGTTCGAATGTAAGTATTTTTTTACATTTACGTTTCGTTTCAAGCTTAAGCATAACGGTTATTCATTTTATCACACCCAAGTGAAATGGAGCATAAAAAGACAATTTTGGTGAGCGGCCAAATCGTGAAAGCGTTTAAAATTGGACTGTGGCTACACTTGCTACCGTAGGCCAAAATGTGGTGAAACAGGCGCACTAAAACTATGTGATTGTCCCACTGTTTTATGATCCGTTAAAGTTAATGTCACCATTATTACTTAGCACATAGTAAAACGTAAAATCTTTTTTTATTACTGGCAGTGTTTTTCAGTATGTGGCTTGGGAACGAATCGTTTGTTAAAAAGTATGTACCAATAGATCTCAATGGACTCGTTTCGTAGACTTGTCTCCCCTGTTGGCTCCCTCGGGGGAGACAAGGTAACTTTGCATGTGACCTTGGCTCCTCGAGATGCACCATATGATTTTTATAAATATTTTAGTGTACTTGACTCCCCCGACTTTCAAGAGATCTACGTCACGATTGTGGTCTTTTTTTAATTGTTGAACTATTAGCTTAGGTACCATAAAAATTAGGAAAGCCGACTCTGGGGTTTGGCATCTAGATGCAGATACTCTCGGGAAAACAGTAAGACAAAAGGGACTATCTTGTTCGCAGTCTAATAGTATAGGTAGACAAGAAAGATTCCTGTCCTACTAGTCCCATTGATCCAGTCCCATGACAAATGGGACTGTTTCTGTCTGGTTGTCCTCTGGTGGTCGACAAAAAAACCACGTCAAAGGTCTGAAAACCCTCCATGATGTGCAGGGACAAATGACCATGTAATTGTATATCACACGACAAAAGTAAATAACAACATTAAAATATAATATCTCTCTAGAACATCACTAAACTGGAGTTCATAATTTTGTTTACAATTTGGAGTAAAGGGGGACTTTTCCAGCAAACTCTTCCAACCAACCTTGGCAGTGAGAGAACATGACGTAAGGCTGGACCCGATATAACCAAAAATAATATCAATATTTGATTTTAATAACCAAAAAAAAAAACAATGATCTTATTAATTGTGGCATATTGTATAATTTTACATATTTTGCAAAATGTTTATTATTAATTAACGTTGTATGTAATTATGCAGCGTTGATTGGATCTCGTATTGAGCCAAATCAAATTCAATTGCAATTTATGCAAGATACGAGTAGATTGCATCCACTGAAATCGTAATTTGATGTTTTGATGAAGTACCTAGCAACGTGCTATTGTTGGGATAAATATATATGATATATCTTACTATGCTTAATTATCAGTTCGGTTCGGGTCAGATATTAGTAGTTTCAGCACAGCCAAGTGATTTTTCTTATACAGACCCAATTAATTCAATAAATACTTCTAGCTTCATGCAGTACGTCCGTTCTTTTTTTTTATACAACCAAGTAGGCAAACAGGCGTCCGGCCTGTCCTGATGGTAAGTGGTTACCGTAGCTTATGAACGCCTGCAACAGCGGAGATGTCACAAGCGCGTTGCCGACCTGTCCGCTGTCAGCACATCGACCCCTCTGGAGCCTGGCGACCCTACTCACCAGCAGGAACACAACACTGCATCACAGTGTTATTTGGCTGCGGTCTTCTGTAGGGTGGAGATACTTACCCAGACGGACAACTCCTTACAAAATGTCCTACCTCTCTTAAAAAAGTAAGTTCTTACTTCCCATTGAGTAATTTTATCGGCATTCCACGGCGTGAGTTTGCCTTAAGTAGGCAGTTTCAGATGGTAGATGGGAGCTGACAACTGGTGAGCCATCGGGCAGAATAGAAAACTCTGGCAGGCTTTTGTTTCGGAGGCCAAAATCCACTTCGGGTCTGTGAGCTAGCGGAGTAAGACAGTTTCAAACAGCAAGAAGCACTTTGCTCAAACAAATATTCGTTTAAGACTTAATGAAAAAAAAAAAATTGTCAGGCAATAAAGTAAGTGCATCTTAAATTCACGAGTAGAGTTGAGATGTAAATCTTTGTTCTTGAGAAATTAAAATCTTACTTCATTATTGTTATGTAGAGTCAGACGTAAATTTCACGTAAAAGTTAGTGAAAAATGAGCAAGAAAAGAGCAACTTTAGAAAGCTAATTGTTTAAATCTTATAATAGGGATTGCAAATCTTCTTAACCTAAATTGCGCATCAATGCTTTTTTTTTAGGGATCCGCAACTGCATCAATTTACTATTGATAGATACTACTCTTTGAACGTCTGCTCCACCTTTGACTAATCAACTAGACTAGGCTCCCAAAATTAGTTTTACAAAGTTTAGTTATTTACTGAAAAAGCAATATCAACCATAGATATAAGAAACGGAATTATCATAGTATATTAATACAGTATGTTCTCTTTATTTAATTAGATACAAAACAATTAAGATTTTTATATTAAGGATGTTACTTAATGTCTTTCTTATTTATTTAATTTGTTGTAAAACAATTCGGTTATAAGAGAACTAGTAGAGCAAAATCTTCATTATAAGACATAAGTATTTTTTTTTGTAGAGTTATTGCATCATATTTTTCAAGAAAAATATAACAATAAAGTATGACCAGAAACCGAGGTAATGTGCTTTGTTAATTAAAAAAATTAAAAAATTGGAAAAGAAATGTACGGAACTCATGATGCACAAATCAAGTCGCGCTTGTGTTATTTATGGCATCTTTAAAATTATTAACAGACAAAAGCGTCCACAGACACTAGACTCGTCGCGCCACAAACGGAACTTGTCTCGCACGCCCCGGGCGGCCTTTCACTTTTTAAATCCGTTCATCAATAAATATTTTATACACACGCTAAATTTTGCTAATATCGTATCGTGCTTATAATAAAGTCCAAATTTTAACGCAATTTCGACACAGAAGGCATTTTTTGTTTGTTTAGTTACGTTCAGATTTCTCCACAAAATGTATCTATCTTTGGTCTCTTTAGAAAGTTACTTTTGGATTAATATCTGGTTTTTTATATGGTGTGCGGTATCGAACTTCGATGCTAACATTTTAAGCTAAAAAAAACATCGGAAATGTATAAGTTTTTATTTAACTTACTAATCACCAATCTAATTTAGTTGGGATGAACAACATTATATTACTTTTTATTTAGTGGTGAATTAAATATAATTTTAGACACCTACTGTCTCTGCTTACGATTCAAACAAACATACCAAATCCAATAGTTTAAAGAAATTCAATCATCCGTCAGAATATACCTTTGATGTTCATTATACTTGATAAAGATTATTATTTAGCAAGTACATCGTACCTATAACACTGTTGCCTTTATTGTGCTTAAAAAAGATGAGTTATTCAAAATCTTAGTGAAAGCGAACGCTCGCAACATGTTATCATTATTATCAGGGTTTTGTCGGGAAACAATTTTAAAATTGCCTTCGCCATTTGCCTCTAGTATTATGAGTTGGTAATTTCATAATAAGTGAAAGTTTTGCTACTTTTTTGGTAAAGAGATGTTGCAGGTTTCGCCTCAGAGAAAATAAGGATGAAAGGAGCCTAAGTTGACGCGATGATTATAATGAGCAATGATCATACTTACCGGCATGTAAGCAAGTAATACTAACTGTGCACGCACTATGCTTTATATTTTTTTACTCTAGGTGATTATTACGATTATTATAATAATATACCTATTGCACATTCAAATTCTTCAATTAAGTATTTAAAGTGTTGAACCTATCGTAACTCGAAGCTAAAATTATTGAAATTTAAATAGGAAAATGAAATAGAGCCTATCTTGCTAGTAACCTTGCGTTTACCAGATATTGATTACCGAACTGTGTCACCATAGACCAGCAGCTAAGGCGTTAGTCCTATAAATAATTCTGTGAGAACTAGGGAAACACGCTTGGACAAAGTAGATTCTGACACCCATTTACAGATCGTGATGTTTTTTACGAACGTGGCAAAAATAATTCCGCCTGTTTAAGAACAGTGTGTTGATGTTGTTGACAAAACATTTCCACAGGCACATGGAGACATTCTAGCGTATAAAAGCATTTGTTATATAAAATTAAAAAGGTATTTTGTCTCGTGAAGTAAAGCCATCTCCGTTTCCTTATTATACCAGACAGGAAACTCTGCAGTGGATATGAAGAATACGGGATAAAAACGTCTTTTCTATACAGCCAAGTTTCATTAATCATGATTTATTAAGAAGCATATTTTATAGTCCTGTTATTCATAATATTCAGGATAACTGCCTCTATGGTGCGCCTTCCACTCGGTGGTCGTGGGTTCGATTCCCACGGGAAACATACTTTGTTTAGTTGTTTCAAGTATAGTTAGGATATTGCAGGCTTGAATCAACTGATTGTCTGATAATAATGATGATTCCGTGCTTCCGAAGGTACCTACGTTAAGCCGTTGGTCTCGGCCGCTATTAGATGGTCGTTATAGGGAGTTAGGAGAAATCTCGTCACACAGGAACTACATCAGAGGCCGAAAGGTGGTTACAAACTACTCTGATACAGAAGGATTGACTATGTAATGTGAACCACTCGATATGAATGAATGAACCTAACGGGATAATTGGATTACTAAGTAGGAAAACATCGTAATTTTAGGTAATAAATTTAGTACGTGGTGGCCTAGCAGATATTACGAGTACGTGCCAATACTTCGACGGCAGCTCGTAATGACATAAAATAACGGCGCTAGCAATTTGCAATAGTCATAAAAAATATAACGAGATATTTCTAAATTTTAATCCACTGAAAAATAGAGTAGTTAGTCAGTTTTGTAAGGAAAAAGAAAAACCATAGGTGTGATAGAAGAAAAACACACTTATTGTTAAAAATTTATCTTTGTGATTCTTTCAGGAAATGGACAATATCATGTCTTTTGATGATGCATGTAAAAAGTAGTAAAAACCAATATTACTTGTTTCTAACGAGTCCAAATTGAGCATAGCTTATATAAATTAATTCTCATTCGCATGCTTCCTTAAGAAATAAATATATTTTTCACTAAAAACTTGGTAAAATATTATTTAACAAAAAATTGTAAACCTTTCGCGAATTGTTCCAACATATTTATTAACACAAAAAGGTATAGTATAAAAAAGTATAATAAACAAAGAGTTTGCAAAAAAAAAATCGGGGGAAAACAAAGACGGCTTAAAGTATAATCCGATGGATCCATTAAAGTTATCCTCAACCGTGGGTGAATAATTTAGTAGGGACCTGGGTTTGATGCAGGTCCTTCTAAATAACCACTTTACGGATACATATCAAAGAATATATTATAAATGCTAAAGTCTCTATGTCTGTCTGTATGTTACGCTTTTACGGCTAAATCGCTGTACGGATTTTGATAAAATTTGGAATGAATATAGTTGAAGACCCGAGGTCAAACATAGGCTACTTTTTGAAGTAGGCGGAGCTGCGGGAAAAAGCTAGTATTTTATATATTTAGTGTTTCATTACCTAATCGACTCTATCTATTCTTCGTGAAGGCATTATTTGTGGTGTCAAGTCACCATTTTTTGGCGTGGTAGAATTTAGATACTATCACTGTTTGATGGTGATGTCTGGCTTAAAAATACGTCACCGTCTATTTATTTATTTGATTAACTTTATTACATAATTGTAAATGGCGGACTTAAGTGAGTTCTAGGCCACACTGGAAAACGGTCTTGGGCAGGGCGACAACGCCGTTCTGCTTGCAGCTCGCTGGTAGGTGGGACAGGCGACAACATTCTATAGCTTCGATTATTCTCCTTACGATATTCACCGTCTATCTTGATGTGCGTGTCAAAAAACAGAGAAAAGCAGAAGTTTCAACTAACTCTCACTTTGATTCGATTTCGGGCGAATTCCACAACAATGTCCTAGAAGGGAACGTGGTTATACACAAAATGTTCGACCAGTCACAATCTTCGATTATGATCAATTGTAACATTCTGATTAAGTAGATTGTGTTTGGGCTCCGCAGACAGACATTGGCTTATGATAGCACTTGTAACATGGTTTTGCTTGGTCTATGGTATTCGCCTAATGATAGCTATAGCCCATGGCACACCTACTTAGTTCACCTAGGTGAACCAGTCGGTTAAGATGAAAAAGCACCCTATTTCTCGGATTAAAGGTTTAACAAGATCTGATCACAAGATATTAGCCAGATGGATAGGTCCAATGGGGCAAATCACGCGATACCTTCATTTGTCCTTGGACAGAAGTGGGTTAATTAGATCCACGTGCTTGTCTGTACATTAGTCTAGACAGCTGTCCACTGGAATTTCTATAACGCCAAGATTATATCGGTCACGAAAGGAAACTTTATAATGTATTGCTGCCTTTGGCTCCGCTCCTGTGAAGTTTGGGAAACAGTTTCTTTGGTGATTTTTACTTTTTTATATACTATTGGTAGACAAAAAGCCCACCTGCCTCACTGTAATTTTGAAAGCTAGTAAATGAAAATACGACGAACCTACTGTTTAAAAAAAACAGATGGTGAGTTGTCACCGCAGCCCATGGCCGCCCGCAACAAGCGTTTGATTGATTGAGAATTTGAAGGTTAACTCAGTAGTTTACGTAACAAACAAATAGAAATTCTAACTTTTTCTTTTTACTTATAGGAGTAATATTATAATTAAATATTTAGTTCTCGATGTTTGATTTTATTAACTCACTTGTGTTTTACGATTAATTATTTTTAATGAGGCTAATGGGAGTTTTTTCACCACGGAATGTATACATATATTATTTGAACATTTGCGATAATATTAGGAAAAGTCATAACAAAAGTTACGTCAAATGGTATGTAAGGAGAGCTATACAATAATACAGTAAGTAATTTTGATGAATATTTATTACCTCATCATAATTACCATCATTTGGATGAAATTTGCCATAGAGATAAATGGGGGTGTAAAGTCTAGCTACGGCTTAAGATAGTAGGTACTCTTAATTATTTTGTGCTAAAGAGATACAATAAATTACTCCGTGATTTCGCTAAAAATTGTTCTCGTGATATCAGGCTTCATAATTTGTATGGAAATATAAAAAAAGTAGGCATAAAAGGGAAAGTTGGCTTAAACTTTAATTCGTGTAAGTATTTGATTGTGGGTGGTGTGACTTTTTGTTCGAATCTACAGCTCGTCTGGGTAGCATAATAATATGTATAAATAATCTAAGTCGAGTGCAATCTGAGTAAGTACTAAGTGGGTGTTGTCTTTTCTTTACCATAAAATAGTGACATTTGGCCAATAACAATTTAAAATTATAAGATAATATATAATTGAGTGCCTGCCCATTTGGTCAACCACTGAATTCTAACTAAAAATACCTACAGCCCACACCGGTCGGTCGGATCAGTCCATCGTTAATGTGAATGCATGATGTTCAATGACACAGCGTTTTGCTTGTTTCTGCCGGCAAATGTGACTATTTTTTATTTTGGAATACATCTACACTTTACCTAACTTACACATTACTATTTACACACGAGCCTTTACTCACACCATGATTTAATAAGTATAATAGGTATATATTATTAAGAACACACTGACATATCGAAAGTCTTGAAATTCTACAGTATTAAACACACACATGCAATTACATTACCTAGCTTAGTTTAGTACTTGGTGGATTACATTTCTACCTAAATTTTACTCATCTCATCATTATTTGTGTGACTCAACCAAAAGATAATAAATTCGTGTCTAGAGGCTGTGGTGATCTGTAATACAGGTTTCTTCGGAAACCTATCTCAGACACCACTCTCTCACAACACTGGTATTATCAGTTGCTTTTATATTGTACCTACTATTAAGCACTTGCCAATTGTGTTGAGAAAATAAATTATTTTTTATTTTATTTTATTTTATTTTATTTTATTTTATTTTATTTTATTTTATTTTATTTTATTTAAACAGCCTTAACTTTTCTGATGTAAAACTAAATATACATTGCAACTACTTACATTAAAACGATTGTGTGTGTATGCCTGTAATTTATGCCGACGTGTGTAAAATGCTAAAATTACTCAAGATATATGTATATATAGTTTTATGGGACAGGTTAATCGAGCCGATGTATGTAGGTACATCTTTAACTGGTTTGGTTTAACCTTAAATTATTTACAAAATGTTGGAATTATATATTGTGTTTGTATGAACAGCTGACAGAACAATATACCTACTTGAAACTACATTAGAAAGTTATCATTGGTCCTTTCTTGATACGTTGTTACTTTAGTACTTAGTTTTATTTTCTTTCAATAACATTTGTGTGTAAGATGAGGTAAGCATAAAATAGGCAAACAGTTTGCCTGATGGAATATAAATGCAATGTTACGCAACATTGGCTATCTGCCAGAAAACTCAGCAGGAACTCGGAACGACGTTGTCCAACTACGTTTATTCGAGTCTTATCCGATCGTATCTGATTGCTATCAGTGACGCCTTCGTTAAAGTTATACCAAGTAAATACAGTCATTGATGAAGCTTCGTCTCTTAGTTTGCTATATTTATTAATCTATGCATTTATAATTCTGAATATTGCAGCATCAATTTAAAGCTATCTTAGGAAAGTAGTAAGGTAGGAATCGTGCTCATCAACTTATTTCATAGATACTTAGTAAGAAAATAGCCTTAACCCATTATGACCTAGCGGTGCCGTTTGGCATCGGATTTTTGTTCCGTAAGTTTTGCCGTCATACCAACGATAATAGCCTCAAATGATTATAATATGCTATCGGCGATGACGCCGATAAAATTTGATTAAATTTGACAGACACATCCTTCAAGAATGATCTTGAAGGAGATGTCTGTCAAATTTTATACTTATTTTCGTGAAAAATACTTAGTGTGACTAACTTTCTAGAAAGAGTGTTTTAATTTATTTATCTTGTATAATTGTTCGATAACATCGAGTGCGTTTTATAGTGTTACATTTACTCATTGATAATATAATCAATTATACATAGTTTTTATAGTATTTTACGATGTATCACACATAGTTATAGATGCCGTTTGACACCACTAGGTCAATACGGTGTCATTACTATTTGTATGACACATATGCATTTTTCGTTTTGTTTTGCCTGTAACCAATTTATATTCGTTTTTTTTTTGTATTTTTTTACATATTGGTCACGTTTTATTTGAATATCCCAAACTTTTTGTCACATATTTAGTATATTGAACATCTAAAACCAATAAGATTACATTTGACTGGAGAGGAATTGAGGGTAGTTTTATCCTCCTCGCAGGTTCACTACTCATCGTCAAATACAAATTGGTACTGGTTGAAATATCAGACTTACCACGTCCGATTTGTCAACATAAAGTACTACTGCACACCATGGTTGTAACAACGTAATTGAATCAGTATTGAGATATATCAAAATTTTCTAACTCATCTCGCGTTTATCGTGCTTATAACAAGGATATCTGTAATAAGCACGATAAACGCTAATTTAAAAAAACACACGATAATCTATTGTAAGTATTTCCTATAGTTTAGAAAGTTTTTTTAGTAGGACTGTCCAAATCTCATGAAACATATGATTTTTTTAAAGATTTGGATCAATATTATTTATTTCTATACATAAAATAACACCCTTTAATGATTTTAGTTTAAATAAATATCATTTAATTACACAAAATATGTAAATCGATAAAGAATCTAAAATTAAGAAAAAAACCTATTGATGCCGTATTAGCCTAGCGGTGCCATATGGCATCACCTGATATTTCCAGAAGTAAGGATTCATTTATTTTTTCAAGATCCAGAAATCATAAAGGGAGTCATAAAATACATAATACTAAAATATATTAAAATTCTGAGATACTAAAATAATTCAGGTCATAATGGGTTAATACCTATCTGCTCCTGGGAATTAGAACCTCTTGCGGAAACGTGTGCAGCCTAGAAATAGTAGTACAACAGTGAAAATGTATGTATTGTGATTAAGAATTATAGTTAACCGCTCATTAAATACGTTGGCTAATGCTAGGTTGGCGTGAAATGTCGCCATAATGATAAGTGTGGTTCTGAGGTTGAAAATATTAAGTGTCATTGGAGGGGGTTTGTTATGAATGATGAAATGTGAAACTATGTGAAATATGAAACTTAGCTTGTCTTCTTATTTAGGTATCCATTTAATTTGTATTTATAGAAATCTTCTTCATTCTAGCGTTTTCCCGATAACATTCGCTAATTGCATTTTCAAGTTTATTTATTATAGATCAAAGTCATTGAAGAAGGAACTTCCGTCACTGATCAAAATTAATATTTACTACTTACTTCCATTTATCCATTTCCATACTAATGTTATAAGTGCGACAGTCTGTCTGTAACGGTTTCACGGCCAAACCGCTGAACGGATTGTAATAAAATTTGGTATGAATACTGTTGAATACTCGAGGTAAAACATAGGCTACTTTTTGACGCAAGCGGAGCTGCGGGACAGAGCTAGTTTATTAAGGAAATAAAAAATTATACTAAAATTGCATTAATAAAATTATGATTAAATTAACCGGCTTAACTTTTCTAATCTTTTTCACAAAAAGCCAAAAACAAACAAACGGAAAAATGATAAATCTTAGTTGTTAGACTTCACAAAGAAAATGAAACAAATGCTGCAAAGTTAATTTCTGGTCTTTTCACTCCAACAACAATGTAACAATAAAAGAGCAATTTGGTGCAAAAACGCGCGATCCGAACTGGGAAAGAGCAGACAAGTGGCAAAGCTACAAAAAAGGGTTTGTTATATTGCCTGGGATAATGGTAGAGACGTGTTCTGTTTTTCGTGTAGTAAAATGTATGAACTATAAATTAACTTCAAATATATAAGTATTAGTACTAAAACGATACAGTCATGCTAGAATATGTTATCATAATATTTGATTTTGTCAATCACAGGTAATATAGTTACGGTTAGTAATATTAATAATTCTGTGACATAGTTATAAAAATATAAAAAGTACATTGTGATATTAGTGTGCTAAAGTTAGCTTTATACACGAGGCGGTTTTAAGGAGCCCGCCCACTAGACAATATCAAACTTTGACTGTAATAGGTACGTTTCAGGCAAACGAGTACTTCCTTCCGTCATAAAGCACCGTCACGTGCTAAGCACGGACCGACGGTATCTAATTATTAGCGATATTTTGCGGGTGCGGTTGCCGGAGCCAGGGTATAACCGCGTATGATGACCAATATGTATTTTAAAATTCTTGTATAAAACAAAAATTAGTAACGTGCATGTTACGATGATAACACTTTTAAGTCATAAAGATGAGAGAGAGAGAGAAGGCAAGAACATGGGGATCGTATAAAATACTGAAAACGGTGTTATTTAGTTAGAGGATTCCGTTTTCGGTATGTGCACAAACTATTAGCCGACACGCAATGATGCTTGATTAAACACGGGGGAAAACGAAGTGTTTTCTATTTGTTTCATTTATTTACTTTGTTTATTAACTAACGAATACCTAGTGTGGAAATTTATTATCGCACTAACTGTTGCCCTCGGCTCCGACAGCGTTGGAGGCATTTTGTTATGTTGCGATAAAATTAGCCTTAATCTTTTAAGGGTACACTTCCTTTTTCTTTCTGAATTTCTTTTAAATTAGTTTGGCGGATTAATTAGGAGAATTAAGTACTTTTAAACTCAATTTTTTATACGATTAAGTAGGCGTTCGCCTGTGTGTACGGCCCACCTAATGGTGTAAGTGAACGCCTGCAACGCCAGGGGTGTCACGAGCACTTTGAATAATACGAAAATACAGAGTGTGGTAATGTCATTCTTATACGATGTTAAAGTTAAGATTAATTGTTGTGTTTCACTTATTCAGGACTGTAAAATATTATAGTTTTGAAGTCGGTGGTCCCATTGGAAATATCATGTAGGCTCTATGAAGATAGGTACGTATACGAATTTTGATCGTGGACCTTTTTAGATTTCCCAGGCGAGTTAATTTCTGTTTCGCATTTGGTTTTCACAATACATAAAACACACGGACACGTACAAGTTAAACCAAATGTTTCCATTTCCATACTAATAACACAAATGCGAAATTTGACTGTTTTTTGCGATTTCGGGGATAAATTGCTGAACCGATTTAGTGAAATGTGCACCTACCCAGGGTAATTCAGGGTATGTTTTCATATATGTCGTAAATCGAAATAAATCTATGGCGAGCAAGTGACAAACTAAACAAATTGGCAAAGTTAGATATAAATATATTTGCAGACAGCGTTAATATGGTCAAGGGTAAATTGATGGCTCAATTCTTTAATTAAGCTTTGTTTTGACGTATTCAAACCTAATTTGGCACAATTACTTACTTACTTGCTAGTTTAATTATTATAATTACTTTTTGAGTTCAAATTCTCAATTTTTTTGTCTTGCCTTGATAGTGTTGTGGACATGACTTTGTATAAAACATATTGTTTCTATTTGTGAAAACCTTTATGTGGCTTCATGTTTCTTAATATTAGTTCTAATATGTTTTTTGTATTTAAGTCCTGGTTTTCCAAATAAATAAATAAAAAAATACACAAAAAACTGAATCAAGACTATCTGTTGTAAGCAAAGAAACAATTTTAGGGCTTCCATACAAATGAAGTATCAGCTAACAGGATTTTGATTGTAGAAGGTCGAAAATTGTTTTCTCGGTTATTACTTACATTTTTTCAGTGTAAATGGTCTAGTTTCACGTACTGAACAAGCTAAAAAATTGGTTGGTGTTTCAAAAGTAAACTATTATTTTGTGTATTTTTCAAAACTTTCACCCCTCGTTGTACTTACTTACTTAACAGAAACAGTAAATAATAATAAATTAAATAATTTAATTTGAATTTTATTTTGTATTCAAATGCATTACTTTATATTTTATTTTTTATTTTAATATTTTAACGAGCTCAATTTTTTGTGAAGTTTTAAATTTAATATGCCCCCTGTATGTTTTGTACAAACGTGCCTGAAATAAATTACTATTTATTTATTTAAGGGTAAATTAAAAAAATAAATATATATAAGCCTTTGTTTGACGAAATGTCAGATCTTATGTAACATTTTTGTTGCATTCAGCCAATTTTTGCAAGATTTTAATAAAGTACAGATCACACTGAATCACTCCGTAAAAGTAAAAGTTCGTTAAAAGCGAAGCGTTCAAAAACGTCTTTCTTGCGAAGGTTTCACTCAGAAAAATAAAAGAATAATTCCTTTGTCTCAAAAGCAAAGCCACGACCTTCTCAGTTGCCTTCCTGTAATTTTGTGAGACATTCATTCAGACTGTATTTCAGGGTTACTTGATTGTTGCTGTGAAGAGAAATACTCATACTATTTTTTTACGATTTTATAATGCGTCTTTCGTCCTCGGGCATACATACAGATCGTATATATTTGCTAATTATATAAATACTTTTAAACAATAAAAAACCGGTCAAGTGCGAGTCGGGTTCGCGCACGTAGGGTTCCGTACCATTATCTATAAAAACCGCAAAAAAATATAATTACGTTTCTAGTATGGGAGCCCCCCATTAAATATTTATTTTATTCTGTTTTTACTTTTTGTTGCTATAGCGACAACAGAAATACATTATCTGTAAAAAATTCAACTGTCTTATTATCCCGGTTCATAACATACAGCCAATCATTCAAAACAAAAGTAAGTATTATATACATATTATTACCGAATAAATTAACAAAGTATAAAATAAAATTGTCACAAAATGAGTTGATCGATTACGTAATTTGAGGGAATCCGTCTGAATTGCCATCCAAATGATTACAAATCATCAATTCGGAGCATGTCAAAGAAAATCGATAAGCGAAAAGGACGAGTCAAAATGAAACGTAGAAATGTTGGACTTCTTATTTATATAAATATTTAGATTTATGTATTTATCGTCAACACAAGATTTTTCATTCGAATAAATTGGGTAGTATAAATCTGCGTCAATTGCAATTTTAAAGCTTGAGACATCCCTGTCAGTAAAACTTATTTAGGCTTCTGATTTTTATTGCGAGGTTAATATTTAAAGATATAGATAATATAGAAGAAAAAAAATATATTAATAAATTTTTAAACATATTTTATACCTTTTGTCAATATCTAAAATCTACATGATTAAAATTATTAAAAAACCTTATATATAAACTACATAAAGTGTAAAGGTATTTGTTTTGTTGACTGTACATAATTATTTACTAATTAACAAGTAAATTAATTAATAATTATATTTCATCATCAAACAAAAATAAAAATAACGAGTTCCTGCATCAGAAAATAAGTATCTTCTTGCAAATCCGAGATTTCGGAAAAAAATGCTCTTTCATTCTTGTTACTCGTGTACATGGTAATGAATGAGTGAGTAATGTTATCTGAGGGGAAAGTTCTTACTTAAAAAAAAAATATGTCGAAACTACACAATGAAGATTGGATTATCGATTCGAGAGTTTAATAATGATATTATCGAAGCTTTTTATTTGCTTTTTCTTCTTCTTAGCGAGTCGACTCTGGCAGTTATTTAACTTGTGAGGCCCAAAACTCCCCCACCGATAAGCGTACAGGTGGCTGGGCATGCAGGACAGGACAAGAGATGCGTCATGGTTTGAGGAGAGACACCGCACTGGCTCATTTGCTAGCACTAGGTGAGATTGCCTCAGGTAATAACATTAAATAAAAGTTGCTACTAAAGACGGTGTCGTGTTTGACAATGTTGAATACGAGTAACAAGAATAAAATAAATAGGTTTTTTTTCAAAATCTGATCTCACAATGTAAAGGGCTAATTGGTCATTATATATTCACGTCACTTAAGTCAAGCTGATTAAGCAGGTATGAATTGGCGCCTACGGAAGGTAAATCAATAAAAAAAAATGAAAGTGTAATGGGAAAGGATTGCCACTTTTATGAACATGTAATTAAAGAGTTGCCACAAAAAGCGTGTAATAAGGTGATTTTAGAGAATTCGGCTCCTTATGATTAGCCGGAAAGTAAAACAAAAAGTAATAAATAAGTAGCGCTGGAGTTAAAGAATTTTATAGTGTGAAATTTAATTAAAAAGGGAGATGTAATAGAATGTTTATAAATGCCAAATAGAAATCTTTTTTTATTGCTCTATATCTATTTTTAAAATCAAAATAAGTAGGTAGAAAGTTCTCTCATTTTCATTCACAGAAAAAATTACCTGCTCATCTTATTTGCGAGTTTACACTCACACAGAAATGTCGAAAAAGCCTAATTACGGTATTGTTGAACCGGTTATATCACATTTACATTTTGCAGCCGCTGTCGAAAAGGTTCGTTTGTGAACAATGGTTTCAAGTGTCACAAAGGGCGCGAACACTAAACGAATGGAGGCTTCACGGTATAGCGTAGGGCGGGCGGGGCGAGGGCGGCGTGCGCGGGGGTGCGCGGCGGCAGATCCGAACCCGCGACCGCGGCGACCGAACGCCGCTTCACCTTCACAATTGCCGATTTCACAGACTCCAAAACGATAGAAACAGTGGGAAAATCTTGTGTGAAAAAAATGGTCTGCGATTAACTAGTTGTGTGTGACGAGACTCGCCTAGCCTGTTGCGCCTAGTCAATTCAAACCCGCAAGCCGCGCCTTTTAGGCTTCGTCGATAATTTTCGGTGAGTACCTACGTTTTCTTTTGTTGTTACATTCTACGGTGTCGAAAGTCCTAGAGCTATTTATTCTGTTCGAAACACAAATTGACGGATTGAAATGTTTCATTTATTAATTGTGAACGCTTTTCTAATAGCGGCTCTTGATTAGTTTGGAAGTTCGGGTTTAATTTTGCAGTTTTCAAACAAAGTTTGATTACAACTTGAATTAGCTGATATAATTTATGAAAACTGAATATCTAAATAAGTATTTTTGTTTTTTATTCAGTAAAATCAGTTATGGATACACTGGTTTACAGGTGATAATAAGATAAATCTTGTTACGAAATATACCACATAATAACAACACCATTTTCCATCGAGAAACAGAAAAGAGATTAGGAACTTTCACGAACTAGACTTCCTTCCATTCTTCTATAGACACGCGTCACCCTCTATGTACATGCTCAATGGCTACAGGTATTTTATTGATTCCCTAAATTCATGAACATGACTAACAGAAGAAACATTTTTCCTTGTATTGTTTGTCCGTTAATTTAGCTCCGTTCAAATAATAGCTTACAGTTAGGAGGGCTATATGTATGTTTGATACTTGGTAGTACAAGATAAAATAACCAGCAATGTTATTTTAATAAAGAGCTGCTAAGGGACTAATAGAGGCCTGAATTTCTGACGGATTTAACCAACATGAGCATAGCAATAAGAAGACATAAAAACACGTTTGCTTTTTCAGAAAACCCTTCCTATTTGAATATCGTTCACTTGGTATCTAAGGATTTTTGTTCGATATCGAACGATTTTCATTAGACATGTCAAAAATAGGGCTTCACTTTCTGGCAGTCCCCGGGCTCCCAAGCTTAGTTTTTTGATGCAACCAGAAAATCGCTAAGAAAATGAACATAAAAAGAAAATCAATTCGGTATTCCGTCCTTCAGGATTCAATCGAGCGGTATTCAAATTCCAAGTTGACTTTATTGGGGATTCACAGCGCACACTTCGTTACGAAGTTTTACTGTGCGCCACTCCACTCAAATTACAGAGAAGAAAATTACACATTAGTTTTCGATATTTACAAATCAACTTAGGAGTTTATTCCACCGGTTTTACCTCATCTAAAGTGTACTATTTTGATCTCATTCATCGTTTCTGTGGCTCATTCTAACATGGTTTCTTTTCTAGTCATGGGAAATTTGCCCATATACTAGATGAAATAGGGGTTGAAAGTTTGTATGAAAAAATATTGAAATTAGCTATGATCTTGATGAAAATTCAGAGATTCATGCTTTTAAACACATTTCATTGAACACATGTTTCCTGGTTTATTAAAATTTAACCCCTAAAGTTTGTCCATACAATATTCTAAATCTCTACCAACTTTCATAAAATTTATTATGCAAGTTCTTAAATATAATGCAAACCAAGAAGGGATTCTGAAAAATGTTAACCCTAAAGGGATGGAATAAGGGTTGGAATTTCGTATGAAAAATAATTGAGATTCATGTTCTTAAAAACGTTTCATTGAATAAGTGTTTCATGGTTTGTACAAATTTACCCCATAAGGGTGCAAATAGGGGTTGAAAGTTTGTATGGAAAATATTTAAAATCTGCCCCAACGTCCAATAAAATTATTATCCGATCTTCTAAATATTATGTATCACGAATTTTTCGATATTTATGCACAGGGGTTGTAAAATATGGGTTGATAGACATAGAAAATATTTAAAAACTACTATGATTTCCATGAAATTTGATAATATCTTGGCCTTTATAGACGAGTATGTCGCTGGAAATAAATAAAACACATAGTACCTACTAAGTACCTACTTTTAAAACACTTCTTTAATATATCACTAGCTGTTTAAAGAAGTCTATGTTTGACCCCGGGTCTTCAACTAAGTACATTCATACCAAATTTCATCAAAATCCGTTTAGCGGTTTCGCCGTGAAAGCGTAACAGACAGACAGACTTTCGCACTTATAATATTATTGTGGAGGTACTAAGTAGTCTTCATTTGGCTGTAAAATAAAAAACCCGAGACTATGGCTGACACGTCGAATGAGCGCTCTGTCTCGAGCTCTGCGTACCGCTGTACCGAGGCTATGTCATGTCAGTGGGAACATTTTCTTTTATATATTTGCATGCATATAGACAATCATGACGCGAAAAGCGACATCCACGCGCCCGAAGACGCGAGCAAAAAGCTAGTAATATTATAAAGCTGATGAGTTTGTGCTTGAACGCGCTAATTTCAGGAAACACTGGTCTGATCTGAAAATTCTTTCAGTGTTGGACAGCCTATTTATCGAGGAAGGCTAGGTTAGAACGAAGTCGAGACGGGCTGCTAGTAAAACGATAATGATGTTCGTAATCGTATGTTGTTATAGTTTTTAAATTGTGATTTTGACCAGGGGCCCAGGTATTCTATTCTATTGGAAAAATGGACGTACTTGTAACAAAATATATGTAAATAATTTACCCAAGGGAATAACATTTAATTATAATGAACCTTTAAAGTATTACGACAAGTGTATTTAATTCATCCGGTGAATTCATTGTACGACGAGCTGGAATCTAATATAATCATCGTTTATCCATATTGATTCATATATTTTTAATAAGTAAAAACATTTTTAAGGCAACCTGCGTCAGTACTTATGCGGCGTCCTATCTCAATTCAACTGTTCGTGAGCCTGGGGCAGCAGCGAGGATAGCTGCTGGACATAAACACATTAAATATTCAAATCTGTGTTCTCAGTACGAGTTTGTTCCAGTAGCTGTTGAGACTGCTGGACCATGGTGCTCAGAGGCAAAAAAGTTTTCGGGGAGATAGGACGCCGCCTAAGAGACAGAGGTTTTGACCATCGCTCCGAGTGGTACTTGGTTCAAAGGATATCCATTGCGATTCAGAAAGGTAATGCTGCCAGTATAATGGGTACCTTTGAGCCTCGTGTCGTTCGGGGTGGTATATTTTTAGACTAGAAAAGTTTGTGGTTTTTCATTTTTAGTTTCTAGTTAGTTGTAATTTAGATAATTATTTTCTGTCTAACAAATAATTGTTAAGGTCTTTTTTTCATAAAGATGTACAACATTTCCGAATTTCATAAAGGTACGCTCAGCTTATATGTATAATGATCGGCCTATAAGGATTTTCCCCAGGAGCTACAGCTATTAAAATCATAATAACATGGAAATACGCTACATGTATTTAGAGGTTTCAAAGCAGGGTTAAAGCTTTCTTTTGGATACTTTTATATGTTACTTTTACAAGGTATTTTTTTCGTTTTTAATAACAGACCAAATACGTTACAAAAATATTTTGTGCGGAAAAGTTAAATGATCTTTGTGTATCTCAGTCGCATGTCCTTTAGAAATTCAGAAAATGTCATGCCACAAACTTAGTTGTCAACCATAAAATGTTTTTTCTCTTCAATTCATTCATTCTCTCGCGGGGTAGCCAGAGCCATGCTTACAAAATATTTAAAAAAAACAGTTGAAAAAGCTTTATGGAAAAGCTATAAAGTTTACTTTTAATAAATGATAGTTTAATGTAAGTACATGAAATTAAGTAAATTACAATCTTGGTATATCATTTACTATGGCCAAGGCTTTATTAACTAGACAAACAAGCGTTTGAGCTCGTTAAAACTTTGTAATGCGCCGCACATCGCTCGGATGAAAAAAATGATGAGAACAAAGAAATGTCGCCAGGGATTATTTATTCCGGAAGGATGCGCCGCACACTGAGGGTTAATCTGGCCGGTCTTTATGTATATAGCTTTATTAATGTACAGACGACACACGAAATCACAAATTAAATTAGATGCACAGCTAACAAAATTGTCATATGATAAAATAAAAAAATTGAGATTGTGTAGCCAGAGAACAGTTTTCGTGAGAATTTCATGGAGGTTCTAGTTTTTCATAAGGCTGGCCACATGTTTTTTGTCTACTAAATAGTATTTCTTCTTCTTCTTCTTCTTCTAAGTCGTTTCCCTCATAGCTGAGGGTCGTGACCACGGCAATCTGATTTAGCAATAAGCTCCCTCCAGGCTGATCTATTCTGAATAAAGATAAAAATATTATCTTAGTTGTAGCTATCCTAGTACTCCATAAAATGACATCATAGTCAGCCATATAAATTGTTACAACGTTCGTATTTACTCGTAGTTATGTAAATTTTGCGTGAGTGACTATTTATAAATTTGTAGTCAAGTAGAGGTAGTCTCACTGTCTCGGTTTCTCTTGGTGACTAAAATAGGAGGACTTTCAAAAAAACCTGGAAAAATATTTTAAGATCAGCAATGCGCCCATGATACTTCTAGTATTGCAAGGGTCTATACTGCTACAGTAACAGCTGTCCGTCAGGCAGGCATATTATAATCCTATTAAATCGTAAAAAAATACAAAACAAAAACAAATGTTTTGGCTTAAGTAATCCGTTTGCTAGATTACTTATTATCTTGAGAACATAAACATTTACCCGCCTCTTGCTATAGTATTATGTTTATTAAGCTATGTTCCATGGGGTGGCATACAGGGGTTGTTTTGAGTAATATGTTAGTACGCTTGTTGAGTATACAGTATAATTATATCGACTGTAATTAAACTAGCATTAGACATAAGTGGTTGTCAAGCTATTAATAATTTTCTGGTTTGTTTTCTTGAAATAGTGTCGCGAATATAAAAATTTATGAAATATAAATATTTTGCGGCTTTCAAAGAGTTATTTAATTTTTATCCAGATCAATATAAAACAGTTTAAACATCTGATATCGCATTTCATAATTACTTACTTCAATCACTAGGCCAAAACACCAATTCAGCAAAATTCAACTCTTGCAATCATCTCTATCTAGAAGGGTAGAGACACGTTGAATATTACAATTTATTAAGAAATCATAACAATTTCTTCTAATAACCACATTTTCGTAACTGTAGATATTGTAGTTGCATGATAATACGAATATTTTTCATGTTCCAACTCTATTTTGCTCTACAAAAGGTATTTTAAAGCCTTTTTACTTCCATGGACGCCAGATAACCGGATTATTACTGACCTTCGAACTCATGTTTGAGAGCCGGTCGAGATTGATCATTGGGACGCGAAAAAAGAGTTTGTTCGTAACTCCAGTAGATTAAACGCTGAACAAATTTTATGAGACAGACTTCTGTCGGGATTCATTAAATAGACTATGGGGATCGAAAAGGCTATGTTATTACTTTATAAGTAATGTTTAGGAGCAGTGAACCTTAGATTTAAAGATAACTATCTAATTACTTCCAGTGAATTAATTTATTCCTGTAGGTGGTATAAGAGGCTATTATAGAAATGATAACAGGTCTCAATTTATTGTACCTCTGTCCATCTTATGGCAGATTCCACAAACAAATACGATATGAATAAGGTGTAAAACATCGATTTCAGCGGTGCTATGAGCTTACACAAATTTTGTAAATCACAATCAAAATGGCTTAAAAATTTTTAAAACTGAAATGTAGACATTTATTTGTAAATCAAAATTATTATAAAAGCAAAACTACACTCAATTTTGCTATTTTTTGTCATCTCTACACGTTTCATTTACTAAACCAATCTTCCAGAAATTTTGCATACACATAGAAAGGAGAAATGTAGACAAAGAAGGGATTGAGAGTACATGGAGTACCCTTCATCCTAGAAAAAGTATTGTCCCGAGAGATCGAAGCCGCAGGCAAAAGCTAGAAAAATACAATTCTTGTCTTTGTGATTCTAATCTGTCACCGTGCGATCATTCCAGTCGGACCTCGACAGCAGTCTTATCAAATAAATAAACATTTTCACGGTATATTCCCATAAGATACATTTCTTCTGGTATCTTCGGAGTTTTGACGCCAAAACTGAATATTCACTTAGATCAACACGAGTCAACTTCAGTAATTCTGTTTTAATATTGAAACAACCATCAAAGCACCAACTCAATCTCCGAGGAACCAAGTGTTTGAGCAGATGGCTTAATCAAGTTATATTCTTTTATTGTCGTCTCTCGGGATTGCGGCATGAACGAGATTAAACGGAGAAATATGCCTTTTACAATGTAAAGCTTATTTGGCTGATTAATTAGAGACGAGCAAATTGTAAAGGAAAATATGTTAGCGATAACAAAGGTAAACCTTTGTTTGTGATGTTTGTAATTTTATTAAGGTTTTCGTTTTTCACGTATTTAGTAAAGTAATTATATTTTTTGAACTATAAATTGACCCTAGAAAAAAAAGTATAATTAATTAAACAAGAATGCCATTGTGCGAGAAAAAATAACAATATTTTTAAATACAGCTATATAGGAATTTTTGTCTCTGAATAAGCACATATATTATATCATTATAGAAACCAGAACATTTTCTGAAGTTCCCGTTTAGTAAATATTTACAAATTTTCAGAAATTTATCCGATGAATTTCACACGCTTGGCTTTGTCAAATATGAACAAAATATTGTGTATTTTCATATGTTTGAGACAAACATATTTTTCTTTGAAAAATTATAATGGAAGTATTTACTTTCACACTTGAAACAAGCACTTGAAACTTCAGACGATACCTGAAGCGAATATCTAAGCTTTCATCTTAAGCATATTTTCACCTTAAACTTTAGTTTACCGAAGCTTATTAAATACGTACTTATGTAAGTAACTTGTTAGTTTTCTATCGGCTGTCGGCGAAAGAGGGATAGTTGAATTATAAGCTAACTCTCAAGACTGTTATACCAAAAATTAAATTTATGTTAAGTATAATAAAAAAAATTACCTATGCAAATGGAAGAAAATACCTCAAGTCTCACTCGAAATAGCAATGAAACTTCTTGTTTATTTTAAAATTCTTTGAAATTTCTTTGCAGTGTCTGAGTTCTGCCCTCGTCGAAAATTGCTTTAATTCAGTCTTTGAGAGGAATGTACTATTTCTTCCTCCAACATAACCGTTTTGTCTGTTCGATGGTTTGGAAAAGCAATTTGATGAAACGTTACTCGTAGTACAGGTACTTACTACATACTAAATTGTATATATGTTACGACTAATGACCGAAGTGCGGCTACACTTAAGATTAGCCGACTAATCGTAGCCGACCTCTGACGACTAAACTTAAATGTAGCCGCTTATCTTCTTCTCTTATTTTCGGCTAAACCAAGTGTAGCCGATCTCTGTTTGCTAATCTTAGGTGCAAGATTATTTATTACTATTTAAGACTAATATTTTTGATTAGCCTAGTTACTAGATAGGATCCAAGTAGTCTATAGGCAATAAAAAAATAAACATAAAATCTCATAAAATTCAGGCGTCCACGTGGGCTACGGTAATTACTCACCTACAAATAGGCCGTATGAATGAATGAACACTTATTGCATAATTTAAAAATAAATGTATGCTTGTTTGCTTACAGCGATATAAAACATGTTTTATTATGTTTCCCAAATCATCATCTCATCATTTTCCTGATTACGATTCAATCAATATATGGTTGGGGAAAAAGTCTTTTCGCATATAGTATGTATGATGTTGTAATAAAATCTCTTTGGCTATAGGTACTATTTGTATCTGGCTGGTTTTGGTATCATTAAAATACACGTTTCCAAATTCAAATTAGGAAAATGTGTGATTTTCATTTGTTTTTCTTACTGTCAAGTGAATCTAATAAAGAAATTCGATACATTTTAAAATTTTACTACAAAAAAGGTAAAAATGCAATGCAAGCCGCGAAAAAAATTTGCGATGTTTATGGACCTAGTGCAGTATCTGTGAGAGTAGCACAAATTTGGTTTAAGCGTTTTCAACACAGAAAGGGTGTGGTTTTTCATCATGATAACGCTAGACCTCACACATCTTTAGCCACTCAGCAAAAATTAAGAGCGTTTGGGTGGGAGGTGTTAATGCATCCGCCGTATTGTCCTGATCTTGCACCTTCAGATTTCCACCTGTTTCAGTCTCTTCAGAATTCTTTAGGCAGTGTCAGGTTAACATCACGAGAGGACTGCCAAAACCACTTATCGCGGTATTTTGATCAGAAGCCTCAACATTTCTATAGCAATGGAATCATGCCCCTACCTACAAGATGGCAAAAAGTAATCGAACAAAATGGCACCTATATACTTTAGTTAAATGTAAATAAACTTTATTAAAAAATATTTTGAATTTTCAAAAATGCTAATAAAGTTTTCCCGCAACCTATATATAATCCCAAGGTTTCGGAGATAAATTTGTGAAAAAAAGTAAAAAGCAAAAATTTTTAAGAATCGGCTGTAATGTAAGTGTGTATATGACATTGTTAGTAGAAAATGGGTTAGGGGTTAATAACTTGCGATCTATTACATTTCATCCCATTATTTTCTTTCCCTTTCATACTTATAGCACTTAGTTTCAAAAACAGAGAGGGAAGAGTATGTCAGGGGGATGTTACGATAACATAAACTATGCATGCTAATATGGTAAGGGTATGGGGGCATGAAACCACTAAGGCGTGGAAATACGTCTCCTTTTATACAACTTTACATTTTGACATTGTATTTTATTAATAGAGTAAAAATATGGCAATAATTGATGCGAAACTAAATCGTACTTTTAAGTTGACATTGTTTTTTACTTGGTTTCCAAGAAATCCAATTGGTTTAAAAAACTAGACAGCATTTTGATATAATCACGAGTTTGATAAAAAATAGTCAAAAATACAGTTTGATTATGCTTAGCCGTATATCCAAGACCAATACATACATTCATACAATCAATCGAAAATCATGTAGTGGAACAAAAATAATATTATATATTCTAAGATTTAGGTAGGATATTAAATTTAAAAAAATATTGAGCCCAGATCTATTTTCCATTGCAACAGAATTGGGAGGCATTAAATGTTCTATAAAATAATAAATGAGATAAAATATACTGGAAATACTAAATAAAGAAAGTAAAATTGCTCTTCAAGAACAAACCACTCTAAAAATAGGTCGAAACAGAGTCAGATAAACGATTCTAAAAGACTTAAAAGAAATTTAAATAGGTAGGCATCTGTAGGAGGAAATAAATTAAGTCGCAGAGATTCCAACTTCCTATCTTGTCGGTTGTTCTGGGGTGTGTTCTGTTCTTGACACCGGATTTTTCTTGCTTACTAACTTTTTTAGTTTTTATACAATGTATTCTTCCAGCAAGTATAAATAATAAAAACATTGTTTTGCTTCAGTCGGATTATAAACAATATAGAAAGCTTGAAACTTAATTTCGTTTTATATTTAGGTTAACGTTCGAGAGATAAAAATATCTCGATAATA
Organism: Euzophera pinguis; assembly: GCA_947363495.1. Classification (NCBI taxonomy): domain Eukaryota; kingdom Metazoa; phylum Arthropoda; class Insecta; order Lepidoptera; family Pyralidae; genus Euzophera; species Euzophera pinguis. The sequence continues at coordinate 4,958,491 of OX376159.1, forward strand.
TTATCTTACCCCATGATTTTGTCGATGGCTTCGCTCGCATACTTTTAATCCCAATACTTTTATACGGGTCTGTCTGGTATCTGATGTCTTCTGCATACTCCTATCAATGTGTATGCGAAATTTCAAGAAGATTGGTTCAGCAGAGAAAGCTTAACAGACAAACAAATAAATACAAAGTAAATTTGACTCTTATTAGTTTAATAGGATTAATTTTAATTCATCTCTTTCAAAAATATTACAGGCACAGGTAAAGGTTGTAGCCAGAAAGTACGTAATTTTTATTTTATTAATTTTCTAACAAAAAGGTACCCGAAATATCTTAAGGTAAAAAAAAAATGTTACATATTGGGATAAAAGAATTGTGTAAGATGACAGTTTGCCAGCTATGGAGGTGCTTTTAGTAGATAAAGTAGTTTGTTCTGGTCGTTAGCGTCCCCTGTCAAGACGGCTTGTAGCCGTGAAAGGATCAAGCAAACATACTGAAATAAATTCCTTCATGTTATTTTATAATACAACAATGCGAGTGAAGCTGTTCAGGAGACCTATTTTTGAAAAATATGACTCAAACAAAACCGGTTAGTCGAACGATTAGTTTAGTGCCTATTTAAAGCTAGAGGAGATTACAAACAACAAAAATACAAACTCAATTTTACTATTTTTTTACATCTTTAATTTAATAAAGATTTCGTAAATATTATGATAATTATATTTTTATTTGTTGTGTAGTAGAGTCACAAAAAATTGGTATTTTTAAGCTCGGTAGAAGATACCTATACTGCTGGAAATAAAAGATATGAAACCTGATCATAAACCTTGATTCGTATACAAAACAATTGTATTTAATTATAAATAAATATGGTATCCCTAATACGATTATATGATTTGCATTCCCCAGTTTCAGAGATGAGTTCTGCGCACTCAATTTCCATCGAATCACATAATCAAAATGTAGAACAAATTAGATATATACACGCAGGAATATTCTCGCAATATTGAATTTACTCGCGAGGAGATTGACACAAAACATCGAAAATACAAATAAAACTAAAAAATACAATGAGAAAGGAACTTTTATTGCGGTTGCGATGCTCTTTGCTAAAATATGAATGAATAAAACTTATACTGCTTCATTAATACGTCATCACCCGCAAATTATTCCCATTTGCATATTTTTTTGGTCATTACAATTGAGCGACTGAAGTCTGGTTTTGTAACTTTTTTAACTTAAAATGAGCTGGCGGACTATGGCTTCCCAAGCGTCCAGCTTAGAACGCAACGGGAAGGCGTTAAGATGAAAGAGAAATTATAAAAATTTAAATCACCAAAAAAAAACTAATTCTTCTTTGAGAAAAACTCGAAGAAAACGGTACAACTGTAGTGTCATTATTTTGTGACATTGTAGATCTTTGTAGACTCGTTCGGTAAAAGGTTTTTTCTCTCCGTAATGTCTGCTGCTTATTTACATTGTATTACTTGAGCAAACAATCCAGTAATATCTTACAGTGTTTTGTTAGAGTTAAGGGTAAAAGCCATTGACGGAAAAATTGAGTGAAATGTAAAATGCGTTTGCTTGGGAGAAAATGGAACTCATTGAATAAGAGAGATATGTATAGGCGCATAAATACGAGTACAAAGTTTTACTATGTGACTATGCGCACGCACATTAGGTACTAGGTATTTAGTTCCTGTAATCATGATAATGAATGTTATTGGTTGTCTTCTTGTCGAGTCGAAATGGCTACCTCGTCGGATTCGGCTAAACCAATAAGTGACCATGCTCATCGTTCTATCCATAGGCGCTAAAAGATCTATAAATGTACAGGAATCCGGGCATTTTGGTCATACCACAAAACGGCTTTAAAAACTCATGCTGTTATAAACAAAAACTAAGCGTTCCACCCGTAACCGATTATTTTATCAGTGGAAAAGCAATCTCAAAAATGGCAGGATAAATTTGTTTAAAAGAAAATTTCGCTCTATTGTTTTCGTGACAGTAGAAACATAAGATTTATTGATCAGTTTACTGTCGCTAGTGGTTGGAAATGTTATTGGCGATGGAGTTCCGTGGCCTGAGAGAATTTTCGTAACCTGGCGGAAAGTTCTAGATAAATTAACACAAGACATTTGTCGGAATACCGTTTTATATAGAATTGCGCTGGTATCATGGAGCAAATACAAAGAGGAGACGGCGCATCGACTGGTGCACCTTTACGGTCATTGGCGCATTGACGTCGGAAGTAGGCGTGGTTTACGTCGTTTTTCGTTCAACTGTGAAAGATGCGTGACGTGGAGCGAGCTTTAATCTTTTTCTTATTTTTCTAATTTACGTTTCGTTTCAGCTTAGAATATTATGTAAAAAAAATGAAGTTTCTGTACAAATATTTAAGTGATTTGCTGACAGGAATTTCTGAGAGATTTTTTGGTACTCACTGTAAAAATAGCTGATATTCAAAAAGCCATCCCATACACCTAATAAGAGTAGTCAAATTCTCTTAGTTATATTATCCAAATAGATATCGTATACGGCTACCTGTATCATTGAGATCCCCGCCAAAGTCTAAAAGGTTCTTTCTTGCCAATTAGGCCGAAGGTTCCCTATTAGGGTACAGTAGCGAAATAGAATGTTCGTTTTCGGGGGAACGATCCTCATTATCCTAATGAAACGACACACGCCAGCCGTATCGTGTCTCGTGTCTATTTGTACTTTATACTAGCTACATCATTATTGGAATCCTTTAGCAGTGGAAGCAGTTAATTTACCATTTAATTTTTTTTTGATATCATTTATAAATGACTTATTATGATATATTATTTTTATCATCATCATAAATTCAAGAACTGATGGAGCTTTTCTCATTTTTCTCATTTCTCTCGATTATTAGCGAGATCCTCTAGTTATTGACACGACACGACGTTAAATTTCTCCTCTTTTTTGCTTCATGTTGGTATGCCTTGGTCAACTTCTTTCCATTATCTTTCATTTCATGTTATTCATGAATTTATCGTGTCGTATCAAATGCCCTAATATAATTTCCTTTATACTTTCAATCATCCTCAAATGCTTTTCTTTCCTCCTACTAGTGTTAACTTTTTTCATTTTTTATTTTTTTGTCCAGCTTATTTTTCTTATCTACGCCAAAACCAATTTTTTTAACGTTTTTGTATTATTTTTATGTATGTCAATATTTGATAATGGCCCGTTGTATTCCCCATCTGTGACCAAGTGTCTCCATTGAAAGCTCTCAAACAGTCGCTTTTAAAGATACGTCAGATTATCTTTGTTTGTCTCCTTTTTTTTGGAATAATAAAACAGCATTTTTTCTTAAAAATGAAATAAATTAACAATAGCGGGTTTATTTAATAAGTATTCAATAAGCGAATTCGCCTCTGGGCAACTGAGCTTCTCATTTCCAAATTCTTAAAAGTAAACAATACAGATAATAAACAACAATTTACATAAAAATGAAATGAATCGCTTCCACATATTAGATGTCGGATCCTATAAATAATTCACATTAAAACATAGAGTGTTTCATAAAGTTTGACAGTTGCCTGCTCAGAACCACCACTGTTGATGCAAATTGTCTACTGGAAGGAAGCTCTTCATTTATACAGTTTTATCGAAAGGAAAATACCTGAAATATTGCAGAAATAGGAATTCAAATGTCTGATACTTTACATATTGGAAAAGTTGGGCGGTCTAGGAATACAGAGGTGGGTACTTAGTCATGCTACAACTAAAAGTTTTGAACTCTAGGTAGATATCTTTTTTTTTTTTTTTTTAATAATTACATATTTTTACATCCGTAACATTAAACAATTTGGTTATTCTAGATTAGGAAGTACTTAAAATATTTGTTTACTAATATAACAGTTCGCATTTCTCTTCGAAATTTTCTCTAAATAATAGACAAACCTTACGGTTTATGAAGGTGAATAAGCTCAAACATATAGATGAGAAAAATTCGACACAGTGTGACCAGCATACAAAATAGAGAAAAATACTAAGACGAATATAGAGTAAAATAAAACATAAGCTATAAAATATATAACATTTTTCAAAGATAGGTAAAGTTTGTGCAGAAAATGTATTCGATTCTGAATAAACTCAGAGATTTTTAAACTTTTCTGCAAACATTTTTCGTATTGAACCAGCCCGGCACCTCGGCGCCAGCTCGTATGAGAAAAAGAAAGAAAAAAAGCGCTCAGAACATATTTGTGACGAAGAATTGAAGCTATTGGGAAATAAAAACACGGTTTTATAAAGCGCAGGCTTTAAATTTTTTTTCTTTTAGTATTTAACTTGATAAAGGAATAAACAGGAAAAAATCCATTTGTGTTGTGCCACAGAATTGATTATTGGAATATACCACTATTTATTTTTTGTTAAATTTTGCTTTTGTATTTTCTTTTAAGCGATGAAAGATCACGCAAGAATTTAATTTTCTTTGTCAAGTTTCGTTTATTAATCTTTTAATTTAGAAAATTAATATACACAAGAAAAATGACATTCATAAATTTTGCCTCTTCTACATGTGGCATGGGAAGGCATCCTCCCGGAAACGCACACCGTGCTTATCTAGCTGTTGTGGCATCCATAGTAGTACAGATTCTTCTCTAAAATGGGTAAGAAACATACAAAATTAATTTACAAACTTTACAGGGCCACCTCAAAAAGCAATTTGTAATAAAAAACAAAGACAAATCCCTCAGTTTTAAAAGTAAGAATCTTTAACTTCTAAAACGTGTCTGAACTTTTAGTTTAGTCATAGGGCTGTGAGCAAACTGTTGCAGCTGTATGAAGTTAGGGTTATCGCCTTGAGGGCCACCAAAAGATTTATTATCCTCTCTCGGAGAAAAAACTTCCCCTTGTCGAGAGCCATCAATAAAATGACAGCGGGAGTGATGGCGGACATAACGCGAGTAAAATACTGTAAAACGTGTGTATGCCACTCACTGTAAATCTTGTGATGTCGTATTATTTTTTAAATTTAAAAAATGGTACTAATTTTTAATTATTATACACCGCTCTGGAGCCAATTCCAAGATAGAGATTATAACTCGAAAAAAGTTTTGATAATAGGTCAGTTATATGGACCTAAAAATAGGAGTTTTTTATATTATTCACATATTTCATGTGAAAAAGCGTGCTTCCAACAACAATGACTTAAAATTCTTAAAAGATATGAATAATAATTATTTATTTATCAAACATTAATAAAAAATATTTTAAACAGTGTGTTAGAAGTATACAATATACTATTGAGGCAAATTTTAGTACCTACGAAAATATACATAGATTAGATACGACATCTACCACGATTTTCTCTATATATCCAATAATTTAGAAAGTGGGAAAAATACATTTTGTACATGTTCAAGCCACAGCCTGTCGCGTGGTGAAAATCTCCGTTTAAATTCTGTTCCAGTCACTTGAAATTGTAAAGAACGTTTGAATATTTACGTTTTATTCGCCCCTTTATTTTTGCGCATAGTTTTTTGAACTGTCTATGGCCTTGGGGCGGGACTCACCTTTTTCTACTTTTGTATACTTTACCTCATACGCACGCGTTACTTGATTTTTCGTACTGAAAAAATAATAGCGGTAGTGTGACTATTTAACGAGACGTAACAAATCAAATACTTAGTTCTTTTATAGTCATGTTCGATAAAAACGGGAAATGTTTTTACTAAAAGAATTATGTTCATTATAAAAACGAAAAGCTTAAGCGCTCGGTGGTCGGAAATCTGAACGATATTTTATGGTTAGGAGTTGTACGCTAAAAATAAATTTACAGATATTCCCAGAGCAATGAGAGCGGAGCTTCAGGCGACCGCTAGTTGTTTATAAATTGAAGATAAATAGTATCAAATAAACAACAACAATGATAAACGTACTGTGACTCTAGGGGCAGTGCAGGTTCGTCGTCAGCTTTGTAACGCCACTTTGTTGTGTCCACAGAGACGACGACACAATAGTTGGCTTACAGTTGCTTCGATGTGGCTCGAGAGGGACCTTGTTAGTTGTTGCACTGTACACAATGTTGTATAGTTCGTATGACGTATAGTGATGGAAATATATGTCAGTAACTGTCCTAGACATGCGCAAAACAGTACTTCCTGAAGTAATGTTAAATGGCATTACATTTCGTACCGCGTAATTTGGCATCACAGTATTACAGTACCCGATTAGGTACTTATTACTTCCACGCATGGTACTCGAAATATGAAGATTATGACTTTTTTGGATATGCCATAATGTATTAGGTACCTACGCGTTGCATTACTCACAATACGTACACTATGGAAGTAATACTTAAAGTATGTACCGGTACAACACATCTCTAGTGTGACACTAAAATTTGAATTTTAATCTTAAGTATTGTTTTTAAACTTGGATGAAATAAATATCAATTATTACATTAGATGTTATCTTTGAAATACGGCCGTCAGCCTGTACGCTCAAGTACGTAACCTTTATTCGATAATGAGTATATTTTTTTTATCTTAGTATTCCTTTTTTATTTAGTCTTTATTGTTTCACACCGACACTATTCGTGTCTTCAATCATTTAATTTAGAAACTATAAACTCTATAGTAAATAAATACACATTTTACAAAATAATAAAATGTTTCAAACAAAAATTTTACGTGAACATTCACGCAGACCAGCAAAGAAATCAAAGCAGTAAATTCAGCAACAAAAAGACAACTTGTAACGAAGTGCAACAACAACGAAACTTAACTGCGCATAAAAACAAGGCAATGTTGTCGACACAACATTTTGCGAACAACAACATTAGGACGGACCAATTCATTTTAAAATTACGAGCGTGTATTCAAACTTTTTATTCGTCGGAACTCGGAAACTGGATTGCAATTGGACGAGACTTAATTTGCAGCCCGAAATACTGAATATGTGCTGGAATAAGGTTTTATATCAAACTTGTTTGATGCCTTTACTTTTAACTATGTTGTGTCGTATCTGAATGTTAAGGTAGGACGAACTATCTTTCTGTTTCTCTGGTACAGATTGCACTTAACAATATGTCCTCCAATTGTCATAAAAATTTGTGGAACTATGAAGTTTTGATAAAAAAATAAATGTTGAATAATTTAAGGTACAGCTGATTATTTTCTTTTATAATACTCAATCTCCTAGATGTTTAAGTTCTACTTAAAAGTAGTCGCTACTGAAAAGTATTTTTTTTAAATCCTAAAGACTTGACTTGATTAGATTTAACTACCGACTATACTTTTAGACTTGGCTTGGACTTGATAAACCACACGACAACTGAAGAAAATAGAAAAATTAAGAAAGGACTTGTACCTCTCCATGGCTGTAAAGCTCATTATATAAACAATGTATACCACTTTGATGTTTTCCTTCAACCTTAGTTTATTTGTTATATGATTTTGGCCATCTTCTTCTTTGTCCAAGCGTGTCTTTAGCTTACGCTTCGGAGCGTAGGGTACGTTTTTGCCCATATGGTGTACATAAATCGTAAATACTCGTAGTTACTTACAAACACCCCAGCTACGCTTATGCTGGGAAGTCTAATAACTAACTATATAACTTAAACTTGACTGTAAGCAAGCATGATCGATGGAATAGCACCAATTTCACTCGTAATAACCAAATTATATCAAGAACACTACACTAACGACGTTCAACAAAGTTTACGTCCATTGAACAATTAATATGGCGACGTTTTCCGGACGAGGACCCCGAGCCGAGCATGGAACCGGAAACTTGTACAATTAGCGAGGTTCCGGCACTCGCTGACAATTGAATTAATTTGGAAGCTCTCTTGTCACCCGTCATGCTTCCGTCATGTTGGCTAAATATCGGCAAAGCAATTGTCGACTCAGGCTATTGTTACTTTTGGCAGCTTGCTACTAAAATTATAATGCCTTCTGTTATTTCGGCTGGGTAGTTTCGCAGCCGAGAAACCCGATGTTAAAGGGATATTATAATGAACATTTTGGGTAAAAATAGTATGTATGGTTTTTGAAAGTTGTACAAAACCATTTTGTCTTTTTAATAAATGAACAAAAAATATCTTTACATTTATCGTTCTTCTTACGCTAGACCGCTTCAAGCGGACCCTGGGCTCCGAAGCAAACAGCTGTGTACGCAACCGGGAAATCGCTAGGATGATGATTATTTATGCCCTTAGGATTAACAAAATTAAACCGTCTAAGCGTCCGTAGTAGCAGATTTTTTATAAAAAAAAATTAAAATTTATTTCTGTTGTTATGGCAGAAAATACAAAATTTGTGCTATTACTATAAGTTTCTGTAGCCTTGCTATTGTTTCCAGTCCGAAATCTTACGAATTCACTTCCCGTCTGCCCTACGACTGTGACCCGCCCATTTCCATTTCAAGGTCACTCTTTCCACTATGTCAGTTATTTTTGTCCCTGGATTGGGACACTTCCGACACAACGCCGAGATAACGATGAACTAATTCATATATAGATTTCGTCTATTGTGCCCGGAAAGAAACTCATAATATTCATACAGAATCAAACAAAGGCGAGTGATTTAGGTTAGAGTTAATTGAGGCGTCGTCATTTGATTTTATTGGGTCGGGTCGGAGGGTCGACGTTACGTTTAGTGAACAGGATTTGGGTCAAAGGGTTGCGATTGTATCGCAAAAATCGAATGAAATCGAAGAACAACTGTTGACTCATCAATGTACTAGATAATTGCTCTTTTAATTTAATTTGTCATCATTATCACCTCAGTTAGCTCGGTTGTACTCGTATTAGCGTCTATAAGAGGAATTTGCTTTTTTTTTTTAAACTATCAGCTAATGCTGTCTTAAATTTTCGATCTACTATCGTGCCCTAGTTGCTTTGTCTCTTGCAAAATAAAGAATCTAAGAGAGTCAAACGACTGAGCGGCGGAAGAAATTAATGTAGGATCCTTTATAGCCTAAGAAGACGGCATCATCCGATGTTTCACATTACAAATATGCGCAGGACATCCTTTCATAGACTAACAATCATACCAAATTTTAGCCATTCTGGCACAATTGAGTAACTAACACTTATGAATCCATCAATTCAAATGTCAAAACACCAGTATCAAAATAGCAAGCAAACACCTTTATAAGTTTAATTTATTCTCTATGCAAACAAAAAGGTGTAAAAGTTCAGAAAATGGAAAATGAACCGAGAAACTCTAGGGACAAGACCGGAAAAATCTCATAAAGCAACATAGAAATGGAAGAAAATGTTGTTCTAGGTAATTTGTGTTTTAAAAGGCTAAACTTTGAACCTAGCGGAGGTCGAGCTTACGACTTACGACGCTGCTGCTTAAGATTTCCCACCAGGTTTCAGGGACCTGATTCAAAGTGATGAAAGTCCAGAAATTTTCTGTCTATTAAACAGAGATCTTTTCTTAGCGAATCGACTCTGGCAGACATTACACTTCTGAGGACCAACACTCCGCCACCGGCAAGGCATTGTCGGTAGCTTCGCATAGGTCCTTACCCTTTATTTAAAACCTTTGCGTATTTCGTGTTAGCAATCTTACGGGGACGACGACGTGGTGTTTTTTATTACACTTTTCGTGAGTAACACATTTTCCGGCATATGCATTTTTACAGCTTTATCTAGAAGTTTTCACTCGACCGAAAAATAAAGCTATTCACCAGTTAAAAAGTAAGCTAAAATCAACCTTCGTTAATATTTTCCTGGTACAGCTATTATTGTGTTTCAGTGGAAAATCACATAAATGTTAGGTTACTTGAATTTTCTACTAAACTAGGTCTAGAATTTCACAGAAATGCTAAAAATTACAGTGTAGTTTAATTCCATAATAATGTAGTTTAGTTCCAGTTAAATTTTTTGTAAATATTTTTCTTCTGCTCTTTTTGATTGTGTTTTCTTTTACTACAAACTAGTATATTTACGCTCGACGAATTAATTAAAATGTCATCGAATTTCAAACATAAAAATACACATGTAAAAAGTTCATTTTATTTGCATTTTTTTTTTATTTGCCATTCTGGCACAATTGAGTAACTAACACTTATGAATCCATCAATTCAAATGTCAAAACACCAGTATCAAAATAGCAAGCAAACACCTTTATAAGTTTCTAAAAAGTTCATTTTATTTGCAGAATTTTCCAGTTCATAAATTATCTTCATTAATTGTATTAAATGCCAGTGCTTTAGTTCCGAGCCCGCATTTACTGGCCTCGGTGAACTAATATAATCTAAATGTTAGCTGTGCAAATAGAGATAAATATAGAAGTGCACTACCTGGAAAGTGGCTGTTTCTAGCCGTACGATCCAGGTGAGGATAATCCTACTGGTATAATAATCTCTGCTTCTGCCTAAGTACCTACTTAGGTAAAAGGTACATACCTATGTGGCAGGCTCCCCAGCTCGGCTATCTCAGCATGAGACTAATTAATGCCACATGAAGTAGATGATAGCAGTGTTGTAGAGGTATCTTCTGTGAAAATGCACAAATCCGAGACTTCACAGAATTATATTTATTTTATTACTGACTAGCTGTTTCCCGCAGCTCCGCCTGCGTCAAAAAGTAGCCTTTGTTTGACCCCGGGTCTTCAACTTTATTCATACCAAATGTCATCGAAATCCGTTCAGCGGTTTGGCCGTGAAAGCGTAACAGACAGACAGACAGAAAGACAGACAGACTTTCACATTTATAATATTAGTACGGATTTCGACACATTAATCAATTGATAAAATTGAAGTTAGTTAGGTACTTAAAATAAAAAAATACACAAAATAGAAGTGCAGCTTTTGCTCTTACGACAGGAATATGGAATGCGATGAGATGACGTGAAAACAATTTGGATAAAAAAAAGATGTTTCGAAAAATTAAATGATTTTAAAATTAAAATGTGGTGAAGTATGGTTATGAAATGAAAAAGTATGGAGAAATGAGCAATGATGCAAGCTCATAGTTACGGGTATTTTATACATTTAAGGAGTAAGTGAGGCTTTATTTCTTTTATTTTTCATAGTTTTCAGGTGACTGAAATATTTACTGTCTATACCATTTAGTATGCAAATAGGCATACTGCCTACCTGATGAAAAGTGGTTACCGAAGCTTGCAACACCAGGAGAGTTATGTGCGCGTGCCCGACCACAAATATTCAATATATATAACAATATTTTCACACTCTTTTTGAAAAATCCTCATCAACATCCTAGCGTGTATTCCTAGTTGCGTCGTCATTGTACTAGATTTTTATATATAGTTATTGTACGGAACACCGTCCATTAGTTGTTTAACCCTATAATTTTAACGTACATATATTATTGTCCATATAGCTGACGCGGTGTTTTCGTTAATTGTAAATTAGTCATAACTTAACAAATCAGTGCAATACATCAATTCACTCAATTCGGTTGTTTCTTATCATATCCGAAATCAACCCTTATCATTTATCATTATCGTATCATATCAACTAGTGTGAGGACTTACAACCCTTACATTGTTTTGGTCCTTCGACAGCCCTTTTCACCATACGCGCGGTTTGGTGGAAAAGTGATCCAGTGACAATCATAAATATCATTTAATTATCATTTTGAACATTTTTTTTTATCAGTGATCATCATAATACAGTGGACATTTTTTTTATCATAAACAATCAGTTATCTGAACATCATTGAACGTTTTATCAACTTTGATTATCAATTATCAGTTATTTGAATATCAGAATCTATCAGTGTGTGTGTTGAGTGTGGAAAAAAGAAGAAAAACAGCTAGGAGCCGTAAGTTAGGATATCATCTGTAAGCATCATAGTTACGCTGACAAGTAACTTTCGTCGAGTCTCAAGTAAGATTGTTCCTTTTTATATCATTACTGAACCTGAATCATTAGCATCATGGAATCCCTTTTAACTAGACAAGCTGAAATCTTCCAAAACCTTCATCGAATTAAAATCAATTTCGGTAAGGATTCTGAATCTCGAAAAACATTAGATTATTTAGAAAACCGTCTTCAAACTATAAAAAACCTTTTTGAAGAATTTGATCAAAATCATAAGGAAATATTGAGTAGAGCGAATGACGAGGATAGGACACATCAGTATTTCCAAGAAAACATTTATGAACAAACCAAGCAAGTCTATCAATCTATCTATGAAGCAGTTTTGTCTCGTATATCTTCACGGCAGGGTGAAGGTTTTTCTACTAAGCGGTTGGAAACGTCGGCCCAAACTAACGACAAACTCGACGACTTACTAGCAAATCAAAGAGCTAATTTTAGAGCATTCAATAGACTTATAAAGAGCATAGACTTATCAAAAATATCGGAGCGTTGGGAGATACAGGACGAAATTAATAATATTCAATTACGTTGGAAATCTATCGATAAACTTCATTTGGAAATAGACAGCATTCTCGAGGGTGCTGATGTATTATACGAAGACGAATTTTACAAAATCGAAGCTTCATACAAATCAATGAAACGCGAATTGAATCATCTTTTGAATTCAACAGTCCACACTGTAGAATCAACCCCTAAACTGGAAATACCCGTTTTTTCTGGTAATTATACCTTCTGGCCCACATTTTTCGACTTATTTTGCGAGTCAATTCACAACAATAAAACTATTACAAAAGCTCAGAAAATGCAACATCTTAAGGGAAAACTTCGAGGCGAACCCGAACGCCTTATTCAGCATCTCCATATCTCTGCTGACAATTATGACACAGCATGGGATATTTTAACTCGCCGGTATAACAATACACAAGTCCTCTTTACTAAACAGATCGAGATATTCCTAAATCAGCCAAATATCAACAAACCTACAGCTTTTGAATTAAAAAAGTTACACGACACTAGCATCGAGTGTATTCACGCTATACACAATATGGGGGTGGACACCCACACATGGGACCCTCTCATTGTACACCTTTTATCTCGTAAATTGGACACCGAAACTTACATCGATTACAAAGAAGCTAGGAAAGCGCCAAGAGAGTTACCAACATTTGACGAATTTATTCAGTTTTTGGAAAATAAATTCACAGCATTAGAACCCATCAACAAACGGGATAAGGAATCATCATCATCAACATTTAAATCTAATCATCAATCGTCAACCTATCAATCGAAATGGTCTTCTCAATATCAACCTAACAATCATAGCAACAAAACCCATAATTATTATCGATATAATACGCCTAACAAGATTTATCAAAATCAGGCCTTAGCAACATACACGCGCCAATGTCCATTGTGCAATCTAGGTCATGATTTATATTTCTGTAGCGATTTTAATAAAATGCCATCGGAGAAGAAATTAACAACTATTTCGAAATTTAGCATATGCCAGAATTGTCTATTTAAGCATAATGGCAAACCTTGTTTTTCAACCAAACGTTGCAAAGAATGCAACGGCGGGCATAATTCTTTGCTTCATGACGCATTTAACAGATCAATGACCTCAACGTCGAGGCCGTTAACTCCACCAGCTTCTCCCAGGTGGTCGACACATTCTCAACCTTCTACATCAACAACAACATCCTCTTCGTCCGACCTTAACAAAAAACAATATAATGTTAATTATCTTGCTGCCGATAACGAAGAAAGCTTACTTACCACTGTACTCTTAAAACTTAAAAGCGCTGATGGAACTTTTTTCACAGTTTCTGGACTTTTAGATCAGTGTGCACAAGTTTCGTTAATATCGAACAATATGGTCCAGATGCTGGGGTTACCGTGTAAGAAGTTACACACGGCAATATCAGGAACAGGAAAAGGCCCTCGATTTAGTCAAGGAGTTGTAACTATCGACTGTCAATCGATTTATGACGATTATCAATTTAGCACGGAAGCATTAGTCGTATCCAGGGTCGTTGGTAATTTACCTAATGAATCATTCCAAAAGAAAAATTGGGAACACTTACAAAACATCAACTTAGCCGATCCGGACTATAACTTATCCAGGCCTATTGAATTTTTATTAGACACTACAGTATATTCAGAAATTATCATGCAGGGTTTAATCAAGGGTCCGCCATTTGCCCCTATGGCACAACAAACTAAAATAGGATGGATATTATCGGGAACAGTTAAAACATATCATTGTCATGTACTTGTCAAAGAAATACTGGATTTCTCCAAGTATTGGGAACTGGAAGACATCAAATCAGACACTGTTTCTAGGACTACTGGAGAACAGTATTGTGAGCAGTTATATCAATCAACAACCAAACGCTTGCCGAACGGTCGATATGAAGTAGCCATACCCATGAAACAAGGATTTGAAAAACAGTTAGGATCGTCAAAATCAAAAGCCGTAGCCCAATTTAGGCAGTTAGAAAGGAAAATGTCAAATAATGTCAATTTTTCTAATCAGTACAAACAAGTAATCCAAGAATATAAAGACTCCAATTACATGCGTCCCGCACTTCAATCAGAGCTCATGGTATACTTACCTCATCACGGCGTTATCAAAGAACAATCAGCTACATCGCGTCTAAGAGTAGTATACAACGCATCATCAAAAACAACCTCTGGTTTTAGCTTAAACGATTTAATGGAAGGAGGTCCAAACCTACAAAAGGACCTTCCCTCTTTAATTTTAAGATGGAGACAGCATAAGTATGTTATAACATGCGACGTCGAAAAGATGTTTCTACAGATAAACGTGAGAGAGGCTGATCAACCCCTTCAATCAATTGTTTGGAGAAACTCTCCTGAAGAATCTCTTCAAGAATATCATCTAACGACCGTCACTTTTGGCACTAAAGCAGCTCCGTTTCTAGCCATGCGTACACTGCTTCAGCTCGCCAGAGACGATCGTTCTAAATTCCCCATGGCCGCCGAAGCCTTAGAAACATCATGCTACATGGACGACGTACTTTGTGGTCACGAAACAATAGAAAAAAGCAAAGAACTCATCTACCAACTTATAGGAATTTTACAAGGAGCAGGAATGAATTTGAGAAAATTCTCGAGCAATAATCCAGACCTTATAAAGGACTTACCTTCTAGCAAACTAAATGATCCGCACGAATTCAGATGCTCAGAATCAAGAAAAACATTAGGCCTCGTATGGACCCCTTTATCGGACACATTTTCATTTTCTTACAACATTGAAAAACCTTCAAACAATCATTTATCAAAACGAATTTTGTTATCAAATATATCTAAAATCTTCGACTCTCAAGGCTGGATATCACCAATTACTATCCGAGCCAAACTCCTATTTCAGCAAGCGTGGGCTTCTGAAGTAACATGGGACGAAGAACTATCATCCGACATCAAGGAGAAATGGTCGAACATACAAACAGACATCAATCAATTACATTTATTATCAATTCCTCGTTACATAGGTAACACGAAAAATAAATATCAACTTCACGGTTTTTGCGATTCATCAGAAAAGGTCTACGCTTGTGCGATATACATTGTTACGTACGATAAAGGTGACTACACATCGAAGCTACTTACAGCAAAAACTAAACTTTCACCTTTAAATAAAGTTTTATCATTGCCCCGACTCGAGCTCTGTGGGGCACTCTTATTATCTCAACTCATGAAGAAAGTCAAAGAATCTTTATCAAACCAGGATGTAGAAGTGAAAATGTACGCATGGACTGACTCCATGATAGTACTTGGTTGGCTACAAGGCGACATTACAAGATGGAAACAGTTTGTAAGCAATAGAGTTGAGAAAATAATTGAAATTATTCCTCCATCATGCTGGCATCACGTCCGTTCTGAAGATAACGCGGCTGATTGTGCAACCAGAGGATTAACAATAACACAACTACTGAAACACTCTTTGTGGTGGGCAGGGCCAGAATGGCTTAAAAATTTCAGTCCTGAACAATTGTCAAAACCAAAAATCGAAACCCCTATCATAGAACTGAAGAAGGTACTTGTGAACACCGCCTTACATCAACAGCAAAATAATTTTACATTTATTTATGAATTACTGCTGAATAGTAGTTCACTCACACGAGTGGTGAGGACAATAGCCTGGATATCACGTTTCATCACTCGAGTTAGAAACAAACAATTATCATATGATAAATCATTAACCTCTTTCGAAATAAATAAAGCTTGTAATATTGTTATTAGAGACATACAAACGCATGATTTCAATTTAAAGAAAAATGAAGACATACTCAGTAATAAGAAATTGGCAAACTTAAACCCTTTCTTTGATCATCACGGAATACTGAGAGTTGGCGGTCGTCTGAAAAACGCGGACATCAGCGAATCAGCAAAACACCCAATCATCTTATCAAATCATAGCAGATTTACAGATTTGCTAATACATCAAGCTCATCTCGCCACATTACATGGAGGCCCTCGGTTAACTCTCACTTACATTCGCGATAAGTATTGGATAATCAGCGGCATACGCACTGTCAAACGACAACTTAGAACTTGCGTCAAGTGTAGGAGGTATAGTAACGAGTATCAACAACAGATCATGGCCGATTTACCTAAGGCAAGAGTTACTCCTTCACGCCCGTTTACGAATTCTGGAGTTGATTTCACTGGTCATTTTGAAATCAAATCAAACAAAGGTCGGGGCGTTAGGACTACTAAAGGATACGTCGCGGTATTTGTCTGCTTATCAACAAAAGCTGTACATCTGGAATTGGTGTCAGACCTCAGCACACAGTCATTCCTTGCTGCCTTTCGTCGTTTTTGTGCGAGACGAGGATCACCTAAGCAAATGTATAGTGATAACGGAACGAACTTCGTCGGAGCTAATCGTATTTTGAAACGGGAGTATCAGGAGATAATCCAAACCATTAATCATCAAGATTTCTTTGATAGTATTAGCGAATTAAACATCTTATGGCACTTCAACGCACCGCTATGGCCAAGCGCGGCAGGCTTATTTGAGGCAGCTGTAAAAAGTCTTAAGTACCATCTCAAGCGCGTGTTAGGTGAACAAAGGCTCACTTACGAAGAATTCACGACTTTATTGCATCAGATAGAGGCTTGTCTGAATTCAAGACCATTATGTCCTCTTACTGAAAACCCTGATGATGAAATCTTGACACCAGGACACTTTCTTATTGGAGGATCCTTAACATCTCGTCCACAAACGGAACCCCATTCGTTCACACTAACTAACCGTTGGCAACTCATTCAAGCGATGAATAAAGAATTTTGGAAACGCTGGTCAAGTGAATACCTACAACAATTGCAAATCAGATCAAAATGGATTAGACCGTCTAAAAATCTCAAAATTAATGACATCGTAATCATCAAGGAAGACAACATGGCTCCCGGAAAATGGGCCTTAGGAAGAGTATTAGAGCTACATCCGGGAAGCGATGGTTACGTCCGAGTAGTAACTTTAAAAACAAGCAAAACCCTTCTCAAACGTCCAATCAATAAATTAATTTTATTGCCTGTAAACAATTCGACGGAACAGAATCATAATGAAACTGCACTCGAAAGCTCACTTACCAACTCTACAATAGCAACACCAACCGAGCAGGACACTCAAAGGTCTACAAGGTCCAAGAAAAGGGTAACCTTTAAGAATATGCTGTGCATAGTTCTATTCTTCTTCGCATCTCTGTTATCCCCTTCAATGCAGCAAGAACAACACTATATCATCGATCAATTTAAAGAAAATCAGAGTCTCTATTTCGACAAAATATCAGATCTCCAATACATCAGGGACGATTGGAAACTCATCATATATTACAATATGTCATCTTATTGGCAGGGAGTCTCGGACTTAGAATATTTCGTAAAAAAGGCAAGCGAATCATGTTACGGAACCGGTACTCAATACAAGGCAATTTTTATTCAATTAGAGCACGAACTAAACGAAATCCAGCACTACAACGCTCTTCTCAATAATCAGTTTAGGTCAAGAAGAAAGCGTGGATTAGTTAATGGCATCGGTATGATTGCAAATACTTTGTTTGGAGTGTTAGACGAAAGATTCGCAGAGCAATATAAGCAAGACATTGAGAAGATCAACCAGAACGAGAATCATCTACAGGAACTATTGAAGAATCAAACTAGTGTTGTGGAAACTGAATACAAAGTTTTACGTGAGAATGAAAACATCATGAATCAACAATTTAAATGGATCAAACAACAAATTCGCAGTGTATCATCTGAAACAAATCAAGTTCGATTCGAGAGTGAACAAGGACTTCGCATACTGTCATCAGTATTATCAACCCAGATCATCATATCAAACATACGACGCATACAGCATACTCTTATCCAAACTGTCTCGGATATCAGTCATGGACAAATAGACTTTCTTCTGTTGCCTCCAGAAGACCTTCAACGACAACTTAATATCATATCCTCACAATTAAAAGGCGACGTCACCCTTCCAGTCGAAAAATCAAATATCATAGATCTCTACAAGTTAATGAAAGTGTTTACACGATTTACTGATAAATATCTCATCATTGAAACGATTATCCCTCTTATAAGCAGTGAAATCTTCCAACTGGATAAAATCATCAGCATCCCTCAAATAGCAATAAAAGATAACGCTCACTATGTAACGTCTACAGCAAATTATATTTCCTTCAACCTCAAGAAAGACTTATTCGTTCTACACTCGGATGCAGACTTACAATCTTGTTTCTATCTCCCAACCAAAACATTATGCTCTTTAAATAAACCGCTCTATAATTTAAAGGAAAACCAATCGTTATGCGATAATAACATTATAAACATTGAATCAATTGGATCCCATTGCAAGTCGAGTAGAATGGCATGCGCCGACAGGTGGATCAAGTTGCACCGACCTAACGTCTGGTTATACTCATGTTGCCAGGATTGCAAAGTGCGCATATTTTGCAATTCCACATTGAAAATGGAACAATTACATTTAAATGGCCTTATTACTCTAGGTCAAGGATGCGCTCTTAAAAGCAATGAATTTACCATCTACAGTCACAATAATTTCATCAGCAATATGAGCCAGCAGTATCAAAAGGAAGCATTTCAAGTATCAATATTGAACACAATCATCAATACTTATTCCATCATTCCCAACAATCTTTCCGAACAATTACCGAATCATGATCAGGTTTATCATCAGCTGAAAAATCAAATCGATAACATAAAGGAACAAACTCACGATCACTTCACTGTACACGACATTCATCACTATGTCGTCTCCTATATCATTGTAGGCATACTTCTAGCCATTTCGGCTGTTCTCATTATCATCAAAGTACGAAGAGCTCGCTCAACATACACTCACGCCGTAGCGGAGCAGCAGCCTCGAGTGAGGCCGCCCCAGGAGGAGCAGACTTCTAGTGATAGTGTTAGTGAAGTGCGTGAAATGTGTAATCTCCCCAGTGATCACCCAAAATCGGTTTTAAGTGTCGATAAAAGCACATCCCCCATGGTCCGTCGACCAGTGCAATTTAATGTCCCCAGTGAATAAGTGTTTAAATAATTTCCCCAAAAACGAGACAATCTACTTAGAATAAATTTTAGCATAAATATATTGTTTTTCACCATGTATCATGTAAAATCAATTTATAACATTTAGTTTAACATGCATCCATATACTTTGTTATCAATAATTGATAGTACATCCTCTCCATATACAGATTTCTTCCTTGAGAGGGCAGGATGTACGGAACACCGTCCATTAGTTGTTTAACCCTATAATTTTAACGTACATATATTATTGTCCATATAGCTGACGCGGTGTTTTCGTTAATTGTAAATTAGTCATAACTTAACAAATCAGTGCAATACATCAATTCACTCAATTCGGTTGTTTCTTATCATATCCGAAATCAACCCTTATCATTTATCATTATCGTATCATATCAACTAGTGTGAGGACTTACAACCCTTACAGTTATTATTATAATATAGTTATTACAATGGAGCGACTGCCGTCTGACCTTCGTAACGATCGTCCGTGTGATTGTACCTTATTCCCCTTTTTAATTGTGTTTTTAAAAATGGCGAACTAACGCTCAAAGCATTGTCTACCAGCAACCATTACGAAAAACATCTTTTTTTAATTTATCACCTGCGAAATTCTCGAATGATGTAATTGTCCTGGTCCAATGTCCCGCCAGTACCAACCTAATTTCCATTGGCTGGTAATTATTTAGATTAGTCTGTAAACTCTGTATAGGCTTAGTTGCAATTTGAAAAACAGACCTTGCGAATGAATGATTTTACCATACCATTTATGAACATGATAAATACGATTTTCTTTTAATCACCACAATCTAACTAGAGATCAAAACTAGAGATACTCTGTAACAGATTTGTGATTGGAATCACCATTTAAGTAAGAGTTTACTTGTGTTAGAAGATTCCGCTCTTCAACCGATAATTAATATGTATAACACTCGCTAAAATTAGACATCATTACTCTTTTACCATACTTCTTTCGCCTTCAACGCTCGTAGTATTGTGGTATGTGTACAAAAAAGGTCTATCTGCCTCACTCACATTATTGCTCTCTTTCTACTTCTAGTAGTCAAAACTAGGCAAACCTTTATTTCAAAGCCTACGACTATCTGAAAGATAGCTAAAACACAACTTAGTTCCCTGATTGGCATGTTAGAGCGGAATTTCTCGCCGGCACGAAATTCCTGAACGATGTAATTGTCCCGGTCCGATGTCCCGCGCTACCAACCTAATTACCATTGGCCGGTAATTAATTACCTATAACTTAGAACTCCGAATATACTCTGCTTAGTTAAAATTTAAAAAATAGGATTTTTGTCGTATCGATTATTTTCACTAGACAACTCTACAATTTTTAGCCTATAAACTTACTTGGTGGTAGTATGTGAACAAAGGTTTTTTTTGCAAAAGGGTTTATCTTCTTCACTAACATTATTGCTCTCTTTCTACTTCTAGTAGTCAAAACTAGGCAAACTTTTATTTCAGAGCCTAAGACTATCTAAAAGATAGCTTAAACACAACCTAGTTCCCTGATTGGCATGTTAGAGCGGAATTTCTCGCCGGCACGAAATTCCTGAACGATGTAATTGTCCCGGTCCGATGTCCCGCGCTACCAACCTAATTACCATTGGCCGGTAATTAATTAGCTATAACTTAGAACTCCGAATGTACTCCGCTTAGTTAAAATTTTAAAAATAGGATTTTTTGTCGTATCTATCATTTTCACTAGACAATACAATTTTTAGCCTACAAACTTACTTGGTGGTAGTATGTGAACAAAGGTTTTTTTTTTGCAAAAGGGTTTATCTTCTTCACTCACATTATTGCTCTCTTTCTACTTCTAGTAGTAAAAACTAGGCAAACCTTTATTTCAGAGCCTACGACTATCTGAAAGATAGCTAAAACACAACCTAGTTCCCTGATTGGCATGTTAGAGCGGAATTTCTCGCCGGCACGAAATTCCTGAACGATGTAATTGTCCCGGTCCGATGTCCCGCGCTACCAACCTAATTACCATTGGCCGGTAATTAAGTAAGCCGGGACCCGCCGATCCCGATACTATGCTTTTACATTGAACCACAGCCAATATAAGGCTGCACCAGTGACTGTTAAACATTAAGTATAAACATTTACTTGTTTGACGGTTTTGAGATTTGATATTGATCACTTTTTTCAGGTGAGTGTCGTAATAAATTAAGGCCTAATCGGATAGAAGAAGGTTATTTTTAATATGCGCATCCGATAAATACGAGTATAATGACTAATATGTATGTAACATATAAACAGTTTACTTATAAGATGTTACATACACCGCATGCCCCTCTTATGGGACTGTTATCCTAGTCTTCTATTTTTTATAAGTAACTTTTTCAGTGCCACTTGGTTATATCCATACTAATATTATAAATGTGAAAGTCGGTCTGTTACACTTTCACTTCTGGACCGAGTTTGATGTTAATTTGGTATAAATATAGTTGAAAACCTGTCAATCATAGGCTACTTTTTGACGCGGATATAGCCGCGGGGAACAGCTAGTATATAATAAATTATATTTCCTAACGACATTGCCGAATCTACAGGTAACTGTAACTAGGGCAAAGCTCGAAACGACACGTAATTAGGTCTCGGTCCGTTGTCCCGCCGTCGGTCAGTAATGTACGAGTATTATCATTATCGAGGCGGTAATTAAGTATGGTCAGAAGCGTAGTTAGAATCCCTCTAGAGGCATTTTTTTTTGCTTTTGATACTATTCAAGAGGCGAATAAGAAACAATTACACTTATGTGTGGTGTATGTTTATCGAGGATATGCTTTTAAGCCCATTTAAAAGCCCTCATGTTTTATAATCCTTGTGTACACGGGAGTAAATTTCTCAACGTAATGTTAGTTAGACTGCGGGGCTCAAAGTATGAGGCTAATTCTTTGCCGATTGCGAGAGGTGCACTAATAGGTAGCGGCTCATAGCACTCACTTAAATCTAGTTCATTTCAGCCGCGAGAAATTTGAATGCTAATTTCCTTTTTTTTTTCTTGTTTATATTACATAACTATACTAATACCCATATCTTTACTTCCATGTCCATTTTAGCAAATATTATTGAAATTAAGTAGGTAGGTACATATAGTTCGATGATATTAACTAAAAAATCCGAATTTGACGGAACGTAAAAACTTGTTACCGGTCACGAATATAAATTTTAAATTGAAATTACCGTTTCATTTTAAATCATCGATTGATCCAATTTAAATTTCATCACTAACCAAATGAAAATAACTGAACGCATACTAAACCACTCCTGACATTTTGCTTACTGGTAAAAACAATATTAGAAGTACTGAAAAAGATTATGGATTTAAGTATGCGATCGAAGACACGGGCAAAGCTGGTTTTGACTTAGTGAAACATATATTTTCCTTTGACCTTTTCAATACCTGTATGCACGTAAATTGCAACATTAGGAGTTTCACTGCATCGCTTTGTAAACCACGCAATTTGCTTTTATATACAAAATTCAGTGTAGAAGTGAGGTCTCGCTAAACTAGGATATTCCGAGCTGTGTAGATTTTGCAGTGGGTTGTTAAATAGAGCCAGTGGATGAATTTAACCAAAGTACAGAAATATACTAGGTAAACATGTTTATTCTAACATACAACATAAACAATATAGAACACTAAGTGCACGACAAATCTGTATGCTGTATGGTAAAAAAAATAAATAGGGTAGTCCATAAACATAAGATGTAAATATAAAAAATAAATCATTTTCAAAATTTACTTCGTACTCGTAAATGAAACATACTATTGTGCTATACATTTGTATTTCTTTGCGCTAAATTTAAACAAAGTAAATAAACACAACTAATTCAGTAGTAACGCTTTAAATGATATCTACAAAATATTAGAAATAGAAAATAAAATAAGTCGTCCACTGACATGGACACAATATTGTTACGAAATCAAAAATAAATAAAAATAAAATGCGGCCCGCGGAAGTTTGAGTAGCGCGCTGTCCGCGGAAAATTCTCGTACAATCGTCGCGTGTTTCCATACGGGAATAATATCGCGAACGATCTAGTACATCGATAATCTCGCTCTGACATATTGCTTTGTCTCGCTCTCGCACTTCTAGTATGTACTAAGGGAACGAGACAGAGAGTATCCCTCTCTCTCTATTCCGGAGTAGTTGTGATCTTTCTAGAAACTTATGGAGCGGGTTTCCCGGGCCATATAAATATCGGAAGGTGCCTCAGGAGGGCAGTTCTAATTTAACTGAGCTACAAGTGCGATCAAGAAGCGATATCCGGAGCGAATAACAAGTGATACAAGCGACCTCGGCAAGTTATAGTGACTGTGATTAGCAAGTGTTTTGGACATTGTTAGTGATAAGTGAAGTGAAGTGACGTCGGCGACCATCCTTGTGGGAATAAACGTTTTTAAGAGTCATCAGGTGTTTTTCTCCAAATTGCGAACCCCGAGCTCGCAACCTTGAGTTATTCACAAATATTTCGTTGAGTTTTGATTGTAACATAGCTTCGTTGTGTAGTATGTATAAGTCCCTATAATTTGAGCAGTGGGTGTAGGAAAATCGGCGGGTGGGTCTGAGCTGAGTGCCGGCTGCTGGCGGATGCTAGGGTTGTCAACTACGACCACATTTCATATTAAAGTTTCAACTTCCCGTACCGTACATTCAGGTTAAGTGGTCGTTCTACCTAGAACGTTTTACTGTCATACACAGCACATATATTTGTAATTATAAAAATTTAAATTCAACAGACATTCGCTGAACGGGAATTGTTATGCAAACTGAAATTAGTTTTAGTTGATTGTGGCGAGTACGTGAATACAGTAGAAATACTAAATTAACAATTCATATTGTACATAACTTGTGACATCATTGCATCGCAATTTATTCGGTTCGAAGCTCGATGTCTAATAATTTTCTCTATTATCATATGTCTACTATTCAATTCAATTTAATTCAATTTATTCATTAAACAATTTACATTGTATGCGAATTATATCAATCAATCAACTACAAATTAGAACAAATAAAAATTTAAAACAGTACAGTACAATTACACTGCACATATATAAATGTCCAATTCTCTATTAAATTAAATGTCAATATTACTTATGTCATGTAAACTTAAAATCGTCAACTTCATAACAGCACTTCTCCAACAATAACTGCCTTAATCTTTCTTTAAAAATCGAGAGCTCTCTAACTACTTTAAGGTCATTGGGTAACTTATTGAATAGTAATACAGTTTGATTTCTTGGACAATGTGTTACAACATTCAGAGTCGGCTTTATTACTCTATTCAAATCTTTCCGTCTCGTACCTTCTCGTCGTAACATTTCTTCATCTGTTTCGTATAAACCTCTTTTTTTGATAAAATCTGTGAGAAGCACAAATATGATACCATAATAGTACCTATGACCGATTATAAGTTATAACACGATTTTTACGATCGGCTCCCTCCATGACGCCAATTCTTGCACAATATTTAATTGCAATATCCAAAATTTCGAAAAGCTTTGTGAAAAAGCAAACATAATAAGACATCACACCAGTGAAAAGTAAAATTACTTTTAACAAAATAATTGAGCTAAAATTAGGAATCGGCAAAGGTCAAAACAATATAAGGAATATGAATGTGCAAAGTATTATTTCAAATGTCAACAAACATATAAAAAAGTGCACTACATTGAAATTCATGTCGCGGTTACAGCACTATTCTTTTGTCTTCGTGTGCTCGTTTAAAGCTATTTGAAGACATTCGTCGAAAGCAAAGGGAATTTTTATATTTCAAAAAGTATTGCGCAGAGGATTCCTTTATTGTCACTAAATGGATTAAATAGATTTCGATGAATATTGCAACTTTTTCGCTTGGTAATTCTTAAAGCGTCAGCACCTATAATATTCTCTTTCTTGCACCCTCAGGGTTGTAAGAAAGGCTATTTGGAGTAATAACGGGGGAAGCAAATGGAATTGTTAAAATATCCTTAGAGTGCACCGCTTGCCGAGATGGGAAAACGCAGTGAAGCGAACCGTGAGGTGAGCTAACTCAGTGCTCACATTGGGCAATTAAACTGAGCTAAAATAAGTAACTACGTCTTTTGAACAGTTAAATTCAATAGATTCACTCTTTTAAATCGATCGACATCGATGGCTTGGATATGTGAAAGAACCAGAGTTATTCACTCTTTCACTCTTTGTTGTGTTAAATCAGCCTAAGTATCTGGTAAAGATTGACCGTTTCCAGATACAGCAGGAATGATGGTCCGTAGATGCCGCACTACGCAGAATAAAATGCTCTTTCGATTCGGTCGGAAAATAGATTAATTAGAGAAGTATGTAAATTTGTTTTTCATATTGTAGGTACTCGTGCTCTTAAAGTTAAACAAAAACACTCTCACTAAAAAAGTCAAGGTTTAAAACATTATTAGATCGGTACTTTTGATAACTACACAACAAATTATCACAAACAAGAAAGAATGAAACAAAATACAAAAACTTCATTAAACTACTTATACAACATCTCTTAAGCAAACCGTAATACTCCGTTGAAGAATAGAAATAATGAACTGTCTGCCTCCCTCTCGCCCATTGCAATGCCTGACAAGGTACAGATGTATTTGGCTAGTTTGAATTGTGCTAATGCAATGTAATTGACGAATGAATAAATAAATGAATAAACTCGTTCGTAACCATCAGTTGGTTACTAATGGATGGTTACGAACGAGTTGTGTAGTTATCAACTGACTCGCCCGTTTTACTCAAGCAGTGTGAACTTTGTCGATCCGCTAGCAGCTCGATTGCCGCCGACATTCGATTAGGTTGCTCTCACCTCGGCATCTCGTGCCACGATATTTCTAAGCTCAGCTTAAAAGAACTCGCAGGATATTCGTCCGTCTTTACTTATCGTTCTGGCGTTGGTCCAAAGACTTAGGAATACTTGACTTAGGAATGGGCTTTAAATTAAGTATTTTGGTAAACTAGGTACTTGATTTATCATGTTTCCAATATTATTATATAGGCCCACCTGATGGTAAGTGGTTACCGTAGCCTATGAACGCCTGTAACACCGGAGATGTCACTAGCGCGTTGCCGACCCTGAAGGAATTTTGTTAAAATTCATCAAACTTAAATAAAAATTCTCACTTATTCTCTACTAGCTGTTTCCCGTAGGTCTGCCTGGGTCAAAAAGTAGCCTATGTTTGACCCCGGGTCTTTAACTATATTCATACCAAATTTCATCAAAATCCGTTCAGCGGTTTGGCCGTGAAAGCGTAACAGACAGTCCGACTTTCGCATTTATAATATTAGTATGAAAGTATAATTTTTAAATCTATACTAAGAAGTTGTTTAAAGATTTTTTTTAATAAATTGTCATTAACAAGTGCGGCGACTACTCATTTAAATTTAGAATGATTGCAGGGAGGTGAGGGAGGGTATAAGAAATTCTTTGTGCCATCGTGCATAGCTTGGAAATTGTGTCAGGATTGTATTACTGTAACATGCTCAATCGCAATCTCATATACGTGAGAATTTTTATATCAAAAGTTCTTAGTTTTGTTAGATTAATCGTTTTACTTGCACAAAATACAGCCATGTTTTGTTTGTTGGTTTACGTAGAGAATGATTTTTGCACAATTTACAAAAATAATTTTAACTTCATTCTTCTTTGCGTGTCGATGTCCTTCCAACGAATTAAATTGAATTAAATTTTTCCCGAAAAGCCACAACTACATTGAAGCGTCAAAAAGCTTATATTTAAATCCATACTTAATCCATACTATATAATATTATAAATGTGAAACTGTGTTTGTTTGTTTGTTGCTACGAACAACACGAGCAACGAATTGATGTGATTTTTTGTGTGGAGATAGTTGGAGACCTGGAGAGTGACATATACTTCTTTTTTTCGTGATACAAACGGAATTCCACGCAGGCGAAGCCGCGGGCACAGCCAGTTTCACATAAACAGATTAAAAAAACACATTTTAAATAATTTTGCTTTCATCCAATTATTTTAAAATTTTAAAACAATCAAATTGCTCTTTTCCACGTTTATGCCAACGTAATGAAAAGCTGGCAAATGATTCCTTTTTATTGAACTCGTAAAGTTTTCAATGCGTTGACTGAGTACATTTTTATATTAAAGAAAATATGCGGCAATTTGTATAAAATATTCAGAGAGTAACGCTTAAGAAAATTGAAACCTTTTTCCTCGTTAAAATTTAATTTGGTAATCCAATTTGTTTTTTGGTTCCGTTTTCATTAGAATCATGGACATTTCTTCACTTTTCATTTTGTGGAAATAAATATGGGTGTAATAGCTAATTATATTTAATTAAACAATGTTCATACAATTTTATCTAAATCATAAGTTTTGTTTTAGAATAAAATTACAAAAGTTCTTTATGTATGTCTTTTTCAATTCAATTTAACTTAAACTTCATGTAGGGTTTAATCTTTAAATCATTTATTCATTTTTTAATATTAGAATACTTATATGTATATTTGTTTTTCTAATGGTTGACTGGGAGAGAATGCTTTTAGCATTAAGTCCGCTTATTATAAAAGTATTACTTTTTTACTTGTAGTACAATAAAGATTTATAAATAAATAAACTAATAAAAAAAAACTTCGATAAATAATAAAATAATAGGTTTTTAAATTAAATAAAAAATATATCACTGCTATCACAGGGTAATGTACCCAAAAGGCTGGCGGTATTTCCTCTCTGGATAGTCATGCAAACTTTGACTGAAATATGTGCCAGCTCTTGTAGGCGTGCGGATATCTCTTTGAACAATAGTTTTGCATCCGCATAGTCTCCACAGCTAAGGGCACAAATTAGTACGCATAAAAAGTCATAAAAATACGCACAAATCTGCATTTAAAAAATATTAATTTTTCTTATACTTTTTGAATTATTTAAGAAATTAAAATTGAAGCAACTGTTTTTTCATTAAAAAACCACGCTAAATTCAAGTATCTGGACAAGAAAAACATAAAAACAAGCAAGTGAAAACATGGTTGCTTGTTTTGTACATTTTATTTTGACTTACTTGTTTTCACAATTGAAATGTGTTGAATTTTTTGTCTCACAATTAATATATTTGCTATGGTAAAACTATAACACAGATGAAAAAGAGAATTAAACTCGACTACAGCAATTAAAATTGATATGTACTTAACATTCAATCGGGCTTCAGACTAGAATTAGGATTAGAAAGAAGGCGAAGGGCATCTTCGCTTCTTCGACAGAGCCCTCCGTTTCATGCTGCTTACGAACCCTAACTGTGGACGTTACGTCTCCCTTACGGAGATCCCTACGATCAGGGAAACGTGGCAGGAAGACCACGCCAATATGCAGAGTTTAGCGTGGCATTTCAAAGCGATTATTATACATATATTGATATAGGTGCGAGCACTGAGGTCCAAAAGGGTTCCAGGTATTTAAAGGCACTAAGACGTGGTTCAGAAACATAGAACATTGTCTCGTCTTATAAAAAAATGTAAATCTACGAGAATGCTAAAAATACGTTTGGAAGAGATACAGTTAAGAAAATATATCGAAGAAAGTTATTTGACATAGAAATTGTACACATGTCACGTTCACGTGGCGTACAAGGCTACCTTTGAACTTGCAAGTTCATATGAAGACGTAAAAGAAAATATCTCTACGTAATTAAGTCTTTGAAGTAGTATTACATTGTGGTTAGAACTGGAAACGTCTATGTGACGGCACCGGAAATAGATTGACAATACGCAAACGGATTTTTACCCGGGATTTCAGGTTAATAAATAACAAATTATCTAAAAATATGATTTGTCTTTATTACTATTGTCTATATCAATAAACAAATTGTTCTTTTAGAAAATATGAATTGTTTCATGAATAAAAAAAATATAGAATAAAATGTGCTCAAATGAAGTAATTATAAAAGGCGACATTTCGTTGTGTCTACCCCGTATAGTGTAACATAGCGAACAAATTACAGACCTCTTAGAAAATAATATTTAATCCGTTATTAGCGAGCCTAAAGACAATCGCGGGTCTTTAGTCACTGGTTATGTAATATTCCCATATGGATAGGCAGAGACTGCGAATTTCTACATACAACCTCGCTTCTTTCACGCTTATAACTCTCCTCATACACGCTCGCGAATTACATGTTCTCCTAAAATCTTCCTTTTAGCCCTTCTACAGGGTGTAACATAATACCCCGATGATACTTTGGGGTGTTGTTGTGCCCGTAAAACTGAAAAACTCTTCTTAAGAAACAAAGACCGAATTCTTTAAAAAAATATATTTGTATCTCCATAAAAAATTGCCAATCGGCTGATCGAGTTACTATATTTTCGAGTATATATATAACTAATGTTCCTAGGGCAAAGTTGTTCGGTGTCATGGGCATAATAACGTCTTTGAGCATATTGGATAATTTTATTACACCTTGTTTACTCATCAACGTTAACACGCTTACAAGGTAACGTTATAACAGGAAGTTTTCCCGCGCCTTGGAGTTGGTAATAAGCTGCCAGTTGTAAGAGAAATAATAAAATCGGCGGTTTATACCCGCAGATGCTTCCTTCGCAAATTGTTCCGCAAATTATAGCAACAATGTTTGCCATCGCAAACGGAACGTGGAGGTAACTTCACAAATCTGACTTTTGCTTCGTTAATTTTGAAAAGCGAATATTGAGATAAATCACGATGGTTCCGGTTATAAAACAAAAATTGCTTATCAGCTAGGAATCTTCTTTCTACCATGTTTCACGGGCATTAATCACATTAAAATATGTATGAAAACTACTAGGATAGCGAAAAATCTATTGCTTTAAAACTCTCTTAAAAAAAACTCGGTTCTGCCTCAGTCTATGGATGAGCAGTAAATAATTGCATTATTTTGGATTTCGAAATTGTGTACTAAAATTTATTTAAGTAAGTAAAAACGATTTAAACTACACTTGCTCGAAAAGTAAACTCATACTCACTCAAGGTCGGAGTTGAAACTACGTAATTCTTCTAAAAATGCCGGCGGAAAAGTTGTATGGAAATCCATTACTGACCTGCTATATATTATTTTATTTAAATTTGACATTGACACATAAAAATTTCAGAGTGAATGTCAGAATTAAAATATAATAATAATCAAATTTCGAACAAAATGATACTGAATGCTCGATTCCTTCGCATTTTAATTTTTTAATGAAATTAAATTTAGCGTCATAGATAATCTATGTTCCAAGTTTAAATTTACTCATCCATTGATGATTTTCTATACCTACATTTTTATGAAAAATTAAACTACACGTGTTTCTGATTTGAGAAATGAACACTCTTATGCATTCTTTCATTATTAACGCATTAAGACCTGGACATGGAGACCAACTCCACTAAGCACTAATCACTCGGTAGAATGTGCGATTCCTAACTCGGGCATATTAAACTAAGCCCTCGTTAGTAATCGGTCACTTTCTTTCCTCGGTGAACAATGCACTATTATTGCGCCAAAGAAAATATATATCTCGTAGCGCTACGAGAGTGCTACGAGTTACAGAGTTCGTAGCATAAAACTTGCCGCAAGCGCCTCATACTTTCAAAACTTTAGGCAATATTTCCTAGCTGATGTTTATTTCCCCACCACTTTAAAACTGTGTCAAGTTACAGTCATCTCTTCTTTTTCACTATTGCACTTTTCCCGATGGCATCCTTATACTTTTTTGGTGATGACACTATTTTGAAAAAAAAAACTGTACCATATCCTGCTTTGTGAGTCAAGCCAATTTATTTAGGTTTTCCCTTTTTAGGGTTCCATAGTAATCACAAGGAACCCTTATAGTTTCGTCATGTCTGTTTTGTCCGTCTGACCGTCTGTCCTACGTTTTTATTACAAACGCGGTGCGAACTGTGAAATAAAAATATGAAAAAATTTTTTTAGGGTACCTCCCCTTCATTTAAAGTGGGGGTTGAAATTATTTTTTTCTATTTGTGTGGGATATCATTTAATAGGTATCTAAAAACATTATGAGCACTTCCAGGGTGTTCTTCGATTAACAGTTTCGTTTAGGAGATATTTAGTTAGGATGTTAAAAAAAAACAGAGGTGTTTGTCGTTTGACACGCGCATTAGCTACTCGTACTTCGGATACGCGCGCCGCGCTCGGTTCTTGTTATATCTGCTAAAGGACATTACGTAGGTGTGCTTTAGGTTTAAATTCTTTTTTTATTGGGACTGCTACTACGGAACTTTACATTGCACGTGGCTTGACACGGCACTTGACCACATAATTGCATAATGAGCAGTGTGGGACTGCCACATTTAAAATGTTTATAAACATTTTCTGTCACTAAAACATTTACTAACATTAATTATAATGTATGTCAAATATTTATAAACAAATGTTTACTACCGTGAGTAATTTTTTTCTTACAACAGTGTGGGAGCACCATAAGAGAAAATATTCATTACATATGCCAATTAAACTAATGTATAACCCGACCAGAAAAATAGCAGCCTTGGCTATATTGCGGGAAAATATTAGAACTAATTTCTTTTACTGGCAACTAGATATTTAAGTAACATTCCGTCATCTCAATGTCATCTGCCAAAAAGAGACAGGAGTGGACGTTATGTATTTTGTGATTATCAAATAAAAACATTTATTAAAATGGTAAAAAAAATACATAGTGATGATTAAAAAGTGATATAAAAGGTTGCGAATGAAAACGAAGGATTGATTTTTATTTCATTAAATGACATTGTCAATTTTGTTGTTGACATGACACGCACATGTTGCCACCTAAAGGCGATCAGTAGCGACGCCAATGCAAGCTTTTTATTTTTCTGGTCGAGCTATATAACATTGCTTAGTTTAGATCTTCATGTTGGGTACTCACTTCAATCTAACACAAACTAAATTAGCCGTGTATCCTTGACAGCGAATGGAATATTAATGTAGTAATCAATAAGTTAGACACATTCGTTGTAAATTGCGATATATAGCTTGAAATAATTTAATTTTAGGGAGTGGGTTTGAAACTATATATATGTTATATATACCCACTCTATAAATATATATTAAGTTATGGTTGATATCCAGGGCGCTTACTATTACCTCTTATTTCCATCCAAATACGAGTGAAAAACGAGATGGCGATGTACGGTGTGTAAGGCGACATATCGCTTACTCACTCGCATTTGTATGGAATTAAAAGGTAACAGTAAGCTCTCAGATTGATAAATCTTTACTAAATACTAATTAAATAAAAGTAAAGAGTTTTTTTTTAATATACAACTAAGTAGGCAAAGTAACTAAACAACTAAGTAGGTAGTAGAGTTTGTATAAATGACTTCATCTTACGTACGAATCTTGAAATGCTACAATTTATTAGAATTATTAATTAATAAAAATAAAGAATTTATTTTTACCTTAATTATTCTTATATTTTAATAAACTATTAGAATTTATTTATAACATAACTAGAATTATGAATGCGAATGTGAGTTTGTATATTTGTTTCTTTTCTTTATGTACAGAAACAATTTTCTGAATTTATAGCCCTTCTAAATAGAAGGACATAGAATACATTTCATCCCGGAAAACAAATTATTTTGCTAGGATTTGAAAAACCAGTAACATAAATCACACAACATTGTTGTTCAAAATTAATAACGACAGATAAGACATTCTAGTCAGGACAATCGATTTCTCAAGTTTTGATTTTATTTCCTTTCATTTTTACTCCGGTACAATCCAAAAAGTAGCGTAAACTAGTACGTGACTAGAGCCGACAATTTTTATAGACGTGTTTAACATTCGCCCTTTGTTCATTCACGAGTTGCATACAATTTTAGATCTTATTTCAATGATTTAAGTACCTATATTGCTTGTGTCTCTACCTGCCATTTTCCTTACCTTCTGCCTACGTCTGGTGCACGACTAATGGCTTATACTGACACTTCCTGTCTCACTGTGGTGGACGGAAATGTTCGTTGTATGGATTCATCCAACTTTGATCTGCTTTAGTTACAGTTCTATACGTATAGACCATGTGTTCTGACCCAGAGACTGACTGTACGTTCGTAATGATGTAAACGTATTTACCAACACCAAACCACGACCGAGAAGACGTTTTTGAGTATGTTAAGTCGGTGTGTCATTAAAAATAATTCCGCTTACTTATTATGTCGAATGAAAATTATTTGAAATCGAAATAAAATTATTCGACTTACCAGTTTTGCATTCTCAAAAATAGCCTTCGCGGTCATGGTGTGGTTTTGGATTTTGGTTTAAACGTTAAAGATTTTTACAGTTTGCTCGTCGGCCCCCAGGTAACATACCTTTTCGGCCAAGTCGAATTTTCCCTTTAAATACTATTGAGGCGTGTAAAAATATACAACTTATTTTTAAGAACCGCCAATTTGACGTCAATCCCCTTTGGATATGCTGTCGTGGATAGTTACAAGTTACGGAGGATATTATTACTTAGACCTTGCTTTCGTTAAGTTTTATTATAAGAAATCCATTTGATTTTACAATTGATTAACTAAACAACGTAAAGCTATGGTACGAGTGTCTCTATAATTTTCAATTTTGAGTATTGGTTTGAGTTATAAAAATTTTGTGAGAGTTCAACGATTAAAAAGCCAATTGGTAAAAATACTTTTGCAATACCTTTCAGCTTTTGAAATTCCATATTTGCTATAAGAAAGATGGATGTTATCTAAAACCATAGATCCTATTTTAAAATGTCATATTTTAACTTACCTGCTGCAAAATTTACGCCATAATATATCAGTTTCACATGAATTGTATTCTGAGTCCTTCTAGTTTCCGTATTCAACGGGATCTCAACGTAAGCGCGTTTAATCTTTGACATGTCACCCGGTTCCCGACCAGGCCGGATGACGGATGGCCGGTGATCGCGGGATTTACAGTTGTTTACGTTCACCTGAAGTATTGATTTATTTAACACTTTTTTGCACACAGTACAATAAAACAGAATTATAAAAATAATACACGAAAACAGTTTGTAAACTATGTCTGTTTGTTTTATCTTTACGCCCGTTTGATGTACGGCGAGGCTGAACTGATTCGGGGTTTTCGCAGAATTTAGACTGATTCTGACTGATTTCATTTGAAAAGCGTTATAACCGCTGAACTCAAGGATGAGATTATCGACAATGAATACATGAGAAAATTTTCAAACTCAAACTAAAGTAAGGAGTCGCTACGATTTTGCCATTAAATATCATTAAAATCCTTTTACAAATAACGCTACAGTAAACTTTCCCCCTTTTCCAATTTTCATAGGGATCCATTCAGAAACGTAACCTCTATCTCGAAACAAATATATTTCTTTTATTGTTTAAAATCTCCCAGGCAGGCAATATTGGTACGAGCAGATAACGCTAGCCAGGCCTGGCGATTGTATGATTTATTGGTATCGTGTTCAAAGCGATTCCGGTTTTTTTAAGGTTTTTATCTTACTTTCTTTCCAATGCTCGACGTTAATTGAAAATGTACACTGTTTTAATTTTATTTCGTAGGCTGTATTCATTATTCGAGACTTTTGCGCTTATAGGTACTTGGGTGAGGTACATACACTGTTACACTTTTCTATACAACTTCTGTTCTAATAATATAAAGCTATGGGTTAATTTCGTTTTACTTTAACGATATAACTACCGATTTATCATTATGTTTGCGTCTAAAGAACTTTTAGTTTTAATCTGAAAAAAAAATATGTTGAATCTTATTTGTACAAAATACAAACTAAAAAGCACTGTTTAGAAAATAAGTCAAATATTATTATTTCCTTCATCAGTAAAACATGCCAATTTACTATCCGAAAATTCCCGAGCACTATAAAAACATTTTTTTGTAAGTATCGACAATAATTTAGTTTTGAATGAAATATAATCTAATTTCCTTACTTGCTCTGGTAGTTTATTGAACAACTTTGTGCAACTGTAGTAACTGTTTCAATGCATATACTTAGTCGTTGCATTAGGCAATAATAATTTATTTGGGTATCTAGATGGTTTCGCGTGTTTTATGTAATCATCTTTTAATTGAAACAAACCCGGATGGGATTTCACAAACATACAACACTCAAATATATAAACTGATGGAACGGCTAAAAGATTTAGTTTCTTAAATAATGGCCTGCAAGATGTAAGTGGTGTAACTCCTCATATTGCACAAATACACTGCTTTTGAGCTATAAAAACCTTATTTATATCAACCGAATTACCCCAAATAGTTATGCCATATCGTAAGTTAGAATTTACATAGCCATGATATGCTGTTAATGCTGTTTTCTGATTGACTTGTTTAGTCAATCGCCAAAGTGCGTACGCAAATCGATTTAATTTTAAACAAATATGCTCTATGTGCTGTTTCCTGGCGTCAGAGTTGTTCAGAATCGCCTCTCGGCCTCTGACGTGGTTCCTTTAACGACTACCGAATGACAGCTGGGACCATCGGCTTAACGTGCCGAAGAAGAATTATTTTAGAAGCTTATTACTCGTATATGAAATCGCTAATATAGCAATATTTTTTGGTAACAAACAATTTAAATCCCGGTATTCCTTTACTAGTTATAAAACAACGAGAATTTTTGAAAACCGGGTTGTGGCTTTGTTTATTATACTGATACGAGTAGTTGCTTATTTGATAATTAAATGCCCTCGTTTCTCTGAACTTTTAAAATTTAAATCTTCCGAACATAATGAAATTGCCTGAATAAGTCCTTATATTTGCAGGAGTTCATTTTTTTTTTAAATCAACCCATCCAGTCCCCGAAGTACGAAATTTGTGTGTATTGAAGATAACGGTATTTTTAAAAACTAGAAAACCCGACTTCTAATAATTTGGAAATGAATAATGCCGAAAAATTTTCGCCATTTTTTTTTTGATCCTCTTCTCTAGCTCAAATTTATCGAGCCATTCAGGCTGTAAAATGTGCCAAACAAATTTTACATACTTACATAAATACTCTCAAAAAACATAAACCTTCTGGCGCAGTCGGGTTAAAATAAACGTGTTATAACTAAAGATATATAGATTGTATAGCCATGCTGACTAAGTTAGGTCCTAGTTTTAACACATGTCCGCCTTGTGTACCTATATTGTTGTTACCTGAATACTAAAACGCACGAGGTGGCAATATAAGGCTTTAACACAGTGCGAAATTGGTCATTAGTGGCATTGTGGGCAAAAATATGAAAATTTGGGAAGCCAACTATACTTTCATAATTGTGGCCTTAGATTAATAATTGGTCTCCGCGGTCGAGCGCGCGAGACCAATTATGAATCTAAGATTGTGGCATAAACCATTGTATTTCTTTTAATGTAAAATTTTTGTGCGTATTAAATGTTAACCCAAACATCGTAGATTACGTTTTAGCTGTTGGATCTAAAATGAAGATAACAGTAAATTTTGTTTCTGCTATAGGTGAGAATGTAAAATGTAAGTTTTAGGATTTCCTTTCCATGCCAAAAGGATCAAAAATCCATTTAGATCCACCACTACGATCCACCTGTGGATCCGAGAACACATTTTTCTCCTCTTCCTCATTTGAGACTTTTTTACTTTGAATCAAAAACAAGGCTATGCCATTAATATGTACAATAGAGAGAGTGTGTGTGTAATCATAGTGTAATGTATATTAAGAACTAGGTATGTTGTTCATAAAATATCAAGAATAAATGGGAAAGTACTTAAAATATATATATATATATATATATATATATATATATATATATATATATATATATATCAAATTGTGATTAGCCACTTCTCTCAATAAATTTTAATTTCCCGTAAAATATTTGCTGGCGTTGTTAATCCGGATAACGATCATTTTATGCAATTAATAGCGTATGTACACTATGAGTCGATTTAATTTAGGCAAGATTACCTAAATTTCACTCCGCCAGACTATAACTTCTTAAAATAATCCTTAAAGAAAGAAATAAGGACGAAGCTTTCAAAAAGAATCAAGAACTATTTATTTATATTTGGAGATATCTAGCAATGCATTAACAAACACACAAGTCCTATTTTACTCTAATGGTGTAGTGTATCTAATAGGCTACTTGACTGTATTCATATTTGTTTGTATATTGTGTCGTATGCAAATATTGCCCAAGTTTCATACTTAAAGTACAGTCAAGTAGCCAATTAAATCAGTAATTTGATTTTAAATTTTTTTCAAGAAAAGTGGGAGCATGGTAGGAACGTCCTGCTATCTCTTTTGTACGCATGAGGCAGTGACGTCACTGCACACATAGTGCATCCTTTTATTTGTTTTTTGACAGTTTCCCCTTTCACCGAATTTCAAAGGCTTACTCAATTTATCTATTTAAGAACGAATTTAAACAAATCTTTCTGTTTTCAGTTTCTGGTAGTGAATACACAATTGTGAAAAGTTAATGTGAAAAAATGTTTCGATATCGCTTGAGAACTTTTATTTATTGTGTAAACAATAAAAAGTTAATAATATAATTGTGTTTTTCCTCGAAAATGTGTTGAAAATCGTCGTATGACAACTTGTGAGCGAAATTGGTCACATACTCGGCTTCTATAGGCATTCGCCTTTCGTAAATAATGACCAACTTTGCACCTTTGTATCATCATAATCTACTATTATTTATTTTTATAATAACTTATTAAATTTCCACTCTACATAGATTGCTAAATGATTTTCAGATATTTAAGTGAAATAAAAAAATAATCATTAATGTAAATGTTGGTAAATGAAATATAAAAAAAATACACTTTTGTAATGAAAACAGAACAAAGGTATATTGAAATTCGTGGCTATCTGTTTGCCGCTCAAAAGTAACTGTTGAAAATCTGTGCAAGTTTGAGTTTTAAATATTGAGAAAAAATAAAAAATGAGTAAAGTACGTGACTGCCGATTACTTGCTAATAAAGATGTTCAGTAGAAGCATGAATAGGGCAGCATGTCTGCACGAATGCTCCGCTCCCATTCAATGGGATATTGCCCAGATAGTAAACGCAGAAATGAGGGTAGGAATAAGAACGGATCGCCTGTATTTTCCAGTTGGATTGTGTTCAGTCGACCGCCAGCCGCCATCGAGATCACACGGATACTGACGGTGCGTAGTAGTAACTAGAATACTGTTTCTTATCGACATAATGTTTTTCTTTGCGGCTTAATTTTCAAAACAATTAAAATTACAATTCACGCGGATAGTTACAAACATTTCACGTTGATCTCACAAATCCATATAATCTCTAAAATTGTTTAAAATCATCTACAAACTAATTTTACAAGTGGAATATTCATTTCTCGCTTTCAATACTTGTTCTAACTTTAACTGCATTTTGTTTAGCAACTAGTTCAATCCCGGTACGTCAAGTTCTTATCTTTCAATGTTTGAAGTCGCGAAGTTAAATATTAAATGGTTTTGTGAAGCAACGTTGAATAGGATCGTTTTAATGCCGATAGAAAGCAATTTCAAACTTTATTAAAGCAAGTGTCAGAATACAGAATAGAGAAGTTCGTCTCGTCTTTGTTGAGCTGATATAGTGACACATTTCGCCGATAGTACTGGTTTAACGAGATCAACACTTCAACGACGGCATGACTGATAAACTTGCCTGGTGTTATGAAAGGTTTCCAACAAACATTTCAAAATTAGCTTTTGTGGTAAAAATTGTGAATTGATATCTATTTTGAACAGATATGATAACAGTTTTTGATTAAGAAAGTCTGCGGTTTACAAATGAAATAATAATGTATTTATTGCGGAGAGTATGTGGATCGTCATATTTAGAAAATACTTTATGGCATATGACTGGAATAAAATATTTCGTAGTTTGTTAGTATAGTAAATGATCAATTTCAAATTTTTAGATTGCGTGACAAACTTGTGAAATCAAATTAAAAAGTAATGATAATTAACTTTTGTCCTTGAACGTGAAATAAAACTAGTGTAATGCTGTTTTATGTTTTACGAATTGTGACACTTAAAATTATTCTACCTTTACAAGCTATGAATAGCCTTTTTTTTACCGACTCGCTAATAGCCAAATTGTCTCGACAAGAAGAAGTCCACCAACAGGTTATTCGAACCTTCATAAGATACGGAAAATAATAAATGGGTGCTCCTATCAACCAATGGTTCCTTCAGCGACCTCTGAAAAAAGTGATAGTTGGAAATAACTAATGGTGAAACAAGTATAGTCGATGTGACCCAAGAAAAATTAGAACAGACTATTTAACACATAAAAATATATTATATTAAGTACAATAAAAACACAAAATATTACTTGGAGAATGTCTTAATAAAATGCATTAATTTAATTACGATATCCATAAACGCCCTCACCCTACCTACCTACACAGACATGAAAAATTAAATAAAAAGTTTAAAAGAGTTTAATACGTTAGGTGCAAAATAATTATGCAATGAACGCTAGATATATTGTAGGTGTTAAGATAGTTTCATTTAATGTCCACACTACATAGAAGCTACCGTAAGTAAGATTGTTCTGAATATACTCGAGTAACTAAGCGCACGTAGGTACTCTTCTTTTACGAGACCCCCGAGGTCTTTGTTTTATAATAAGTCAGTTATATGACATAGGAACATTGTTGCTAGTCTTGGTAGATATACCCTAACAATATAACTAAAATTAAAGCAGATTTTTAAGAGGTAATGGATTGGTAGCAATCTTTATTAACCCGTCTTGCTACAGAAAACACGTGTTTAGCTAAACACAGTCTTAACTCTTAAATCACTTTCAGACTACTGTTGAACAATTAAAATACTGAAAAGATTCAATTTAAACATATATATATATATATATATATATATATATATATATATATATATTTCACAAAAGTCACCGAAGTCGGATACGTTTTATTTCAAGGATAGTGACTTAATTTACTCTCTTATTATGAAGTTTACATTTCACTACATAATTAACCCGAGAACATACTGTTAATCCACGTATAATTTGAACAAGGACTCTCTCTTTAGAATAAAAATGTCTGCTATCATTTTTTTATGCTCAGATTAGTTACTCTTGGATAGGAACGATGTTGGTGAAATCGGCGCTAAGTGTGAAAGGTTTCAAATAACAAACACCGGCGAATCGTGTTTCATTGAACCTTTATTTTTATTTTACTTTCTCACTATACAAGGTAAACAGAAAACCGTATCAAATTCTCGTCTTTCAATCGATAGGTACAAGATGAGATCTGTCGCATTTATCAAGATTGCACTACTAATACCTTTCGTTTGGTTGTAATTTTTTCTTAGTTACAACTGGCAGTGCGGAAAGGAATATGTATGTATGTATGTAAAAATCTTTATTGTACACAAAGGACATAGTATCAGAATACAGGTTACAACAAAAGGCGGACTTATCCCAAATAGGGATCTCTTCCAGTCAACCAAACTAACATAGGACATAGACATATGGGCACAGAAGAGTGCACAACACGCAAATAATAACCCCTAATTTCTCTAAGGCTCGAATAGTATTGTCGTGCGGTTGTTCTGTGGGTAAGCCAGAAAACTATATAGATTAGTTGGATTTAGCTATTTATTCGTTTTGACAATAAAGGAGCAAGAAACCCTTTACATCACTGAGTCCGAACCTAAAGCGTTCCAATAACTCGTCCGTGTTACTTATGAAAGGTGGCTTGAAAGCCTAGACTTTGAAGAAAATACTGAAGGTGCACTTCCCTTAACGTATTATGTTGAGATTTCAATAATTACGCGTTTGAAGCCACGGGTAAAACCTAGTTTTATAGTCGACTCTAGCTAAATTATAATTGTAATTAACAATATTCCTTTGTCCAATACTGTGTAACTGGCACCTGTTCATAGTCTTGTTTTATC
Organism: Euzophera pinguis; assembly: GCA_947363495.1. NCBI lineage: Eukaryota > Metazoa > Arthropoda > Insecta > Lepidoptera > Pyralidae > Euzophera > Euzophera pinguis. The sequence continues at coordinate 4,999,797 of OX376159.1, forward strand.
GCGATGTCACTTCAAACGGGCTAACTTGATCATCCGGAGAGAGCCGCAGTTTACTATCTGGAAACCAATCAATAGAGCAAACATTGTTCTAGAGGCCCCAACATCTGATAGGGTGCCGTATTGATCGATTTTACAAATATTTGCTGCGAGCCATTTCGATACTTAACTTTATCCTTAAGTCAAAGGTAAGGTATTTCGTGGGAGAGTATGTAGATAGTCATTTACAAGTCGCAGATTAGATCCAGTCTTAATTTTCCACATGTTTGATTTTGCTAATTAGTCGTGTCGTGATTTCTACTAATGCCTCACATTTTTTATTTCACTTCATTACATTAACGTAAAGGTTTTAACTCATTTACTCATAATGGTGAACACGAAAAATCACAAAAAGACTTACAATACAACAATACAACTTCTATTAGGAATAGCTTTTTCCAAAATTCCCAAACTCTGAGGTATGAAAAATTATCTCTAGGCACATAAAAACACACATTGAATTGTTTTATCTGTATTTTAAGTATACAGTTACCTTTATTTTAAAACTATTAGAGGGCACTAAACGTATTTTTCCTTTGATGGCTCATTTCTAAGGCTTTCCAAATGATATATGATCTCTTCGCTGAGCACTACGGCTGTAAGTATGAGAGTAATTCTGAAGATAAGGGTTCTTCAATGTTTGAGTATGCTTGTTTATAAAATCTTTATTGTACACAAAAAGAGATATTTACAAAGCTTTTTATTATATGTATACTCGTAAAAGAGTAAGAGTAGTTCTAATGTAAAATTATTAAACACTAGCTTTTTCCCGCAGCTCCACCTGCGTCAAAAAGTAGCCTATGTTTGACCCCGGATATTCCAACTATATTCATACCCAATTTCATCGAAATCCGTTTAGCGGTTTGGCCGTGAAAGCTTAACAGACAGACAGACAAAAAGACAGACAGACTTTCACATTTATAATATTAGTATGGATGTTATTTATGACATTTTTATTAACATCCCAGCCATTTCCCGCTTTTATTCCAAGGTATAATAAGCGTATGGCAACTAAAGCTGGTAAAACGCTCCTGTTTTTCTTTATAAGATTCTCGTTTTTTCTTATAGATTTGACAATATTTATATGACCATATGATGACGTAAACCATCCTTGAGATGAAATTCTTATCGTTTTAGGGTATCTCAGAAAAAAATAGGAAGATATTTAAGACTAAAATCATTTTTGATTCTATTAACTTTAATGAAACTATATTATTTTATAACTAATTTAGCTTCGATGTTGTTTTGGGAAAATGTTTATACGATGATGTTTCATTATTAAATCATAGAATCCGAGAATAAGGTTGAAGATTCATTAGTGTAGTCCTCTAAGGACTTTGTCGATAAATAAAACAATTTTACTAAATAAATATTAATATATGGTTTTGATTTTTAATACAAGTTATGAACCTATTTTTGCATTAAACAAAATATATTTTAAAATATTAATATAATATTTATATATTATTAATATAAATTTAATGCACATAGTCCGTACTTTTTGCTTCGCACAAAATTTAAGGTACAGTATATTCAAAATAGCATGTAAATGTGACATACAATTTACACGTACAAAGATTTAAATTATTCTGACCGTAATTTAAAACTAGAAGCTAGTTTAATAAAAGTTATAGCGGTGGGCGAAATGAATCCATACGTTTGCTCCAAAGACCCTATTTTTGTTACCTTGACTGAGACCCTTGATTTTTATCACTTCTTCTGAAATTGCAAAATGTTTTGCATTTTTCTACACATTTCATGAAGGTATAACTTTAAATTAGACATGAAATATTCATACTTCCTGTAACTTAGAACTATACTTTAATTTTAAACCATACTTTTACATTATAACTGTGAAAGTCTGCCTGTTACGCTTTCACGGCTAAATCTCTAAACCGTTTTTGATGTAACTTTGGTAATTGGTATGTATGTAGTCGAAGACCTGGGGTTATAAATTTGACGCGGGCAGAGCCGTGGGAAATAGCTAGTATGAAATGCATGAAAAACAAAAGTAATTAAGGGTAGCTTTTAATTATTAGGTATTAATAAACGGCTCGACTAATTTATTTACGTTTTTATGTATGCTGTATGATAATATTTTAATTTCTTATAACTGGGTATTTCAATTAAGTACAAATATCTTGAACACCCTACCTGACATAAAAACATGTACACAATCACCTTTTTAACGTAATATTTTTTAGGCTTTTTAAATATTCTTTTGACCATAAATCCTTACCTTATATGTATAACAGTAGGTGCCCACAATAGCTCCTTTCCCAATCGATTCGATCTACCCATGGACACTTTAATCCCAGGAAATTGAAAGACCGCCACGTAGGTCCGTGATCTGAATACGAATTTATTTTGTGTTTCCTGAGCTATGGTCGTTCTAACAACAAATAAAGAATTGGCTTTGGAATAGAAAAGACGGTCAGATTTGAATGTGGAAGATTAAATATCTTTGAATATAAAAATTACTTCACAAATATTAATAGCTAGCTGTTTCTCGCAGCTCTTCCTGTGTCAAAAAGAAGCCTTTATGACCCCGGGTCTTCAATCATAATCATACGAAATTTCATCAAAATCCGTTCATCGGTTTGGCTGTGAAAGCGTAATAGACAGACATACAGACTATCGCGCTTATAATATTAAATATATTTTTAAGCTATTGCATAGCTTTTATCGCGGGCTTTGAGCGCGGCGACCGAATCAAGAAATTCCGTAACAAAAATAAAAAACTAACACCCCCCACTCCGCCTACCATGTAGGCTTACAAGCAAATTTGCATAAGTTGATAAAAAATGCTATGCAATAGCTTTACCGCGGCAGTCCCCGAGTGTCACACGTTTTTTTTTGTCTCTGTGATATATGGATGTATGGATATTAACTTTTGAACTTTCTAAGAGAGCCGTTACAATGGTATGACCACGTCTTACGGAAACCAGCAAATTACGTGGGCAACAAGTGTTTAGTCATGCTGCCTTCACTAGGACCAGGTAAAAGGGGCGCACCCAAAAAGTGCTAATATTACGTTGCAGGGAGAGGATATGCGTGTCAATGTTCTCACAATTAGGATTGCCGAAGCCCGGGCGAAATGGTGGAGAAAGAGTAGGAAAGCGAACCCTGGGCTCAGAGGTAAACTGCTGAGGACGCAACCGGAAAGGCGCTGAGATGAGAGAGATTAACTTTTGAAACGAGTTCATGTAGGTATTCAAACTATCGACATTTATTATCCCAATCAAGCCGATTGGCTATTAAACTTTCGATGTTAATCTCTTCCGACTTGCATACACTGCAATATCGCACTTAATTGACAGGTTGATACCCGACACTCTCACAGTAAATCAAGGTTTTTCATTTAAAATTGTTGGTTTATAGAAAATTGATTTATGCCAGATTTACTTTACTTATGGCTTTTTATACTAGATTCCAGTTTATTTATGACATTTATAAATATGTATTTTCTACCGAATTTTAAAATATCTAACGGTAATTACTTATAGCCATAAATAAATATTTATGGCAATAGACGCCTGTAAGTGTCACTTGCACATTGTAGACAAAATTTTAACAACTTCGCGTTCTTGTACTATTAACTGATACATGGTTCTACACAAAATTAAAAATAACTATCATTCAGAATATCAATATAGAAACATTAATTGATCAATCAATTAATTATTTATTTATTAAAAATTGATACCTACGTAATAAGAATGTTACAAGGATTATTAAGATGGAAGTAAGAAAGCTATAAATGTTTTGTCTGCACATAGCACTGGCTTTGACATAGCATCCTGGCTTCGAACAGGATCCAATTTGTTTGCATTATACTGCAAACATTAACATTATATCGTCGCAAGATAAACATCATTACGTTAGCTAGACTGAGAATGAAATTTTTCAACGGGTAAATAGGTACCAAACGCTTATTACCCTTATTCGCAAAATATGAGATTCTCAAAATATTAAATTATCGAATTAGCAGATTCTCTATGTAATCGAGCCAAAATATCATGATATTTATTTAGTTTATTTGAGAATCGTACTTTATAAAAGAGACGATGGGAGACGTGTGTTTTGAAAAGTTTTTGGGAACGTAAAATGTAGCCAATTCAGTTTAATTTCGAGAAATACGAGGGTCAAACTGAAAGTTCTTAGAAAATCAAAAACTGAGCACACTAGCAAGTTATTACTTTTATTACATCTTTTCAAAATAGTGTCCTTTCACGTCTATACATCTCTGCATCCGATGGAACCACTGAGAAAAGCACTTTGCCCACTCGTCTTTAGGGGTGTCTTCGACGGCGTTTTGAAACGCAGCCACTGCTTCCTCGGCTTCTATTAAACGTTTTCCACGAAGTTTTTCTTTTATTTTCGGGAATAAATAAAAATCGCAAGGTCGGGGCTATATGGCGGGTGACCTAGTAATTCCACGTTTGATGTCGCCAAATAGTCGATCGTTCGCCTGGCGGTGTGCGAAGAGGCGTTGTCGTGGTGAAGGAGGAACCTACTGCGAGGTCGTTTCTCCTAAACTTTTTCCAAGACAAGTGGCAAACAATTGTTAGTATACCACTCTGCAGTAACTGTTTTTCGATCTTCTAAAACAATTGTCGCGTAATGTCCGGTCCTTCCGAAGAACGAGGCCACCATCTTTTTTCCCACGCTTCGACCTCTCTTCACTTTAGTTGGCAACTCCTCGGAAGGAAACACCCACTGAGCAGACTGTCTTTTGGTTTCGGGATCATAACAGTAAATCCAGCTTTCATCACCCGTAAGTATGTCAAACACAGCATTTGAATCACCTCCGTCCTTTGAACCATTTCACGGCACCAATCAACACGACGGATTTTTTGGGCCTCGGTCAAATCGTGAGGTATCCACCGGGCACAAAGCTTCCTGACCGCTAAATGTTCATGCAGGATTTTATGCACGAGGCTCATACCGATGCCTAGACTTGCCCGAATCGGCTGATAGGTCACTCTTTTGTCAGCCTTTATCATACGCCGCACAACACTGATGTTATCTTCAGTCGTCGCCGTAGAAGGCCGTCCCTCACGCAGATCATCGGTGAGATTAGTACGACCACGTTTGAACTCATTAAACCAGTTGTAAACAGTGGCACGAGATGGGGCTTCATCGTGAAAGGCCAATCGAAGTCTATCATAACTTTCTTGTTGACTTAAATGACAACGAAAGTCATAAAAAATCATTGCACGAAAATTTTCTCGCTTTAAATTCATGCTGACGTGACACAGACAATTTTCAATTTGCCGCCAAATCGTAAAACAAATGACAAATTAAAAAAATACATACTCAATAATATTGGCAAAGTTCCATTTTCAAAATTTAAACTCATTTTTTTATTATACTGTTTACAAGTGGTCAGTTCTAAAGACTTTCAGTGTCGTCCTCGTACGTTTAATTATCCAATTATTGTAAGCATTATACCATTTATTGTGCGTTGCGTTGTATATTGTATAAAATGTTGTATTGTTGTTTTTATTGAAAGATGTCAATCAAACAAAACGAAATTCAGTCACCCGCTTACTTAAACCTGAAGACGCACAAGAAATATAGTCGGCGCTATGCTACGTACTGATGCACAATATTTCTTTCTCCGATGAATCGTTTAGAATTTTGGACCAACGTTACTGCAGCAGAAATCGTTTTTTCTATTTTTTCCAAAACTATATTAGGCACTTTTTTATATTTGGGGCACATACACATCATATAGGGCTCTAATTATGTGTTGTACTCATATCACTCTGACATGAAGTTTCTGGGTAGGGTAACGCACACACAATAACGAATTATTAAATTCTGTTGAAGGAGTGACGTCATAAAACGTTATTGGGCCTAACAAGTTGGATGCGATGGCCAGTGTCTGGCATTGTACCTGAGGGACACATTAAGGGCAGATAGCTTCCGACGGGACGCGTCTTACGTATTGCTTCCTTCCGAGACAAGATAAGATGTGCAAAGAGTGAAACTTATGGGAATCTTGTTGGTTTGTGGTTTATTTATGTTGGTATGCTATTTAAACGCAAATTTGGTTGTAATCTGTAGGCTGTAGAAAAAAATCGATTCAAAACTACTTAGTAAATGGAAACAGCCTCTTGAAACTTGTGTTCTCTTAAGATTTCACAAAATATTTTTCTCATCATGGTGGGTTACATCGAATATTATATACCCTAGTGATAGAGTTTTTCTGAACCTCCTTTCCGCCTCTTACGTAGTTCCTATAACAACAAACCAACTGGCAGCTGGGGCCAACAGTTTAACGTGCCTACAGAAGCACGGAATCACCATTATTAGGTACTAACAAAATCAAGGCTCGATTAGCCTTGAAAAACTACTAAATAAAAGTATGCTTGGGAATCGAACCCTGGATTAGGCGTTAACCGCTGGACCACGGAGGCAGACATAATAACATGTTACTTATCGTGGTAAAATGACATAGTGGGTAACATTAAATAAAAGTTCCCTTTTCTTACAAAATTTGCCAAAATCTACAAATATTTTGTAATAAGGTGAACGCAAATAAAAACAAAAAGATTGAAAGTATTCACCCCTCAACCGCTGAATGACTACAAGGACCAATATGAATTTCGTTTTCACAATAGGGCTTCAGTTTTCAGCATTTTGAATTCCATTCGAAAATTTCGTTGCAAAACATCGAATTTTTTACCTATTTTTTTCGAAACGAGGGTGAGTGAAGGATCGTACCCAAAAATACATCAACGGTATTTTAGTCACAGAATTACGTACAAAACAAAAGCGGTATCAATTTACATTTTATTGACTTTCAGAATTCGGTCGGACTTATTGGGGAAACGAGTTTGGTAAACAATGTTGCGCATTTTTATTTTATTGGATAAAACATTATTGGATAAAAATATTGATATATGGTATTCATTTATTCAATCATATCGAGTGGACGTTTGCAATCGAACCTGACACCTCACCGAACACAGATAAACCCTTCGGGGTTTCCGCGGTTTGGTAACTGTTGTATGTGTATATTTTGATATTTACTGAATAAATGATTAAAAAAAAGCTCTAGTGTCAGACTTTTTCGGAATCGCCTTTCGGCTTCTAACGTGGTTCTTTAACGTCCACCAAATGGCAGTCGGGACCAACGGCTCAACGTGTCTTCTGAAGCACGAAATATATGGTACCTATTGATAAGTTAGGTCAATTTAGGTAAGTTATTGTTGTCTAAGACTATTTTTTCTTATCTTGATTTTGTTATCGCGTTCTTATTAGCTAGATATTTTAAGGTCAGTTTCAGTTTCTCACTTTATTTTATTCACAAACGAACAAAAATGATCTACTCGTATCTCAAATCTGCTGAGTTAGTCACAAACTCATAGAACTGTAACAATAATTAATTAAATAGTGCTGTAACTAATATAACGAAAACTATAAGCAAAATTCCTGAAAGGCCTAAAAATGTTGTAAATTTTTTTTGGTTGCTATTAACCCAGCAAATTGTATAACTACTCTACGTATTTATTATAACTATATAAATGGATATTACTTTTGTCACTGAGAACGTAAGCTTATGAGAGATAGAGTTGATTTAAAAATTCATATCGTAACGGGAAAATTGCTCCCAGACAAATTGAGTCGCGCTGGGGTCGTGCGGACCCGATGAAAAATTTACATTTATTTTGTATGAAATTGGGCCAATGTCACATTTTCGCCATATTGGCTTCGATTCAATCGGTCTGTTATCCATTTATCTTTCCATTTGTTTGTCGGGATCGTAAAATTGAAATACGGGTTGGGTTAAAAAATATGTTTTGTTTTATTGTTGTCAGCTAAGAATTGCCTGTTGAAATTAAAGTAGCACGATAATAGAAGTTGAACACAATAATAAACAACGTCTATAAGCTAGCAAGAGAAAAAGCTTACAAAAAGATATAACTCTGTAATCACGACACTTCAATTTGGCTCATATTACTAGTCATATAGGTATTGCTTCCAAACTCGTAGTCCGATGAGAGCAGTAATTATACTATCATAAATACTTCCCTAAGAATTGGTATATATAGGCAGTTAAAAATTTAAAGACTATGTATGATGAGATCCCTACTTTAAAAATAATATTGCTATTCATTAAATTAAACTATTTTAATACGGTTTTATCGCATTAAAATAGTTTAATTTAATGAATAACAATCGCGAAAACATAAGAAAACATAATATTGCTACTTTAAAATAATTTCAGTCTTCATATTTTTAAAATAACAGCAGTTGTTGCATCTCATTTAATTTAGACCAACATTTTCTAAAGCCAAGAAGAAAATTACGCGAGTAAAACTAAACGAAGCGGACCTTGCCTGGCTCTGTAATTTATGTAAATGCAATGAACGTACAAATAACACAAAAAATCTAAGTGAATTACAAGTGTTATAGCGGCAAAGTTAGAGCAAAATTACAATGAGGCATTCTATTTTTATTTTGACCAGAGTGTAGTAAATGGTACGATAGCATGGTAGAAATAACATAGCTTACTTATGAATATTTGCCTCATTTTTTTTTATTTTTTTATACAACTACGTAGACAAACAGGCGTACGGCCCAGCTGATGGTAAGTGGTTACCGTAGCCTATGAACGCCTGCAACACCGGAGATGTCACGAGCGCGTTGCCGACCTGTCCGCTATCAGCACAGCGACCCCTCTGGTGCCTGCCGACCCTACTTACTTACCAGCAGGAACACAACACTGCATCACAGTGTTATTTGGCTGCGGTCTTCTGTAGGGTGGAGGTATTTCCCCAGACGGACACCCCCTTACAAAATGTCCTACCTCTCTTAAAATTCTCATTAGAAAAAACCTCATAGAAGTCTAGGAAGTCTACGCATAGAACAGAGATCGAGAAAACATAATACAGAAAACATTGAGTCTAGACTTATAGCTAGAAGTGAGTTATAATCACGCTTTACGATGAAAACGCCTTAATTTTATGTCTCATTGTTTCATTTGTTAACAAACTCGATATGAATTGTCTCATTTTCACTTTTGCTCTAAAACCAAATTGGTCCTTAGTCTCGATGCCTAATTCGCGTCAAGTGCAGTCATAATGCGATTTAGTCAATCTGCGTTTTAGATATACAATATTTTTTAGGCTTCAGCTCACATCAGCGAAATCAATTAAATATTTTTTTTTCAAAATACCGCAAGTATGTTCAAATTGGTTTTGGAAGTAAATCTAGTAAGTAAGTAAAAACACTTTATTGCACCATAGATAATTACATGCATAGATATGTTGTCTGTAACAAAGATGTACAATAGGCGGCCTAATCGATAGTGCAATCTCTTCCAGGCTACCTTTAGGATAGGAAAAAAAAAGACTTAGACGGTGGTGCATTGCCTACCCAGAGGCAAAGTAAAAATTTAAGTTAGCATAAAATTACGTAAATATTAAGTATATTTAAATTGTGTTACTTTTTCTACCACTATTATACACTCGACTTATCTGAATACAAAATGAGCGACTAGTTCGCGTGACCTCTTGCACACCACTCGTAAATAATTACATATCTTTGTTTGCTGAACACGACATGAAAAATCTTTGGCCGCAAGTCGACTTGAATAATGGCAAAGGACTATCAGTGATATATTTACACGTAAAGATAATAGTGATTGTAATATTTTTTACTTGGTTTTTCTACATTAGGGTTACTGTCTTGTTCCCACTTCCTAAATTGTTCATTAAAAGTTATTTCACTAGTCATTGCTCTCTGCAAGCGGCTTCGCATCCGTACCTATATCCAATGCGCCCGAAAGCCGATCGCGACGTTCGCGGTGCACGTATCCGTAGCGAATGCGCGTGTCAAGAGACGGCCGCCACTATTTTTTATCTCAAGCTTTTTCTTGCTTCGGAAGGGACGTAAAGTCGTTGGTCCTAGTTGCTACCGATAGATAGCAGTAGGCTGTGTCTACTAGGAAAACTTTCATGTAGCAAAAAATTCTGAAAGTAAAATGCTTTTCGAGCCTGTATATTATTTACAAATAATTCTTCATATCCTATAAAAGATAATATGTTTTTAATGGGATTTATCGGTGATAGAGCAAAAATTTTCATATTTCCATGATTATATTTATTTATTTTTGTAAAAACATTTTAAAAGTTAAAAATCTACAAACATTTTTCTTATCTTTTCAGGTTGTGAACTTCCACGTCGTTCTGTGTTAATATAGTCACAAAAGGTACGTCCAAAACTCACTTAATATGCGCAGTACAACAATATAACTTAATTTAAAGAATTAAATATGAAATGAATATTCATGGGCCGGGCGGAGGGCGGCTACGTGATGTGCTGCCATCTATTGTTAGCCCTTGTTTTGTTATTGCTAGACGAGTTTCTACTACTGTAACGTCATAATGAGCAGTAGCGTTTGATGAAAAAAATATTTAATTAATGATTTGAGTAAAAATAGGTCCGGAAATATTTTGAAGTTACAATTATGTAGAAGTTTTTAGCACCTAGCACGTCGAACCAGAGTATTATTCAGTTTTGACTTGTTGTCAAAACTATAATTAATTTTGACAGTAGGTACCTAAGTTCCTTTATATTGATTGATCTGTGTCTTTGTACACTTCACTTCACCCATTGTAACCTTGATCACTATTGGTAGTGTAAGAGTCTAATAATTAAACATATAGGAAAAACACCACTATAAACATAGTTCATGACAAATATAACCTTTAAAACCACAGACAACTATCTAATAAAATAAATCAATATTTAAATCCCCAAAATCAACCAAAAGCTTAACTTTAATGACAGCTTTTGAGATTACAGCGTTTTCATGTTTTATTCATACGAAGTGGAGCATAGCGGAGTTCGTCTTAATCTGGGCGATTCTACACGAAAAATCCCGGTGAAAGGAGCCCATTTGAATGAAGCGTCCTCCATTATGTGCTCATCTCATAGCACAATGATACCTGTTGCGCTGAGCTGCAATCGGATATTGACGAGCGATGCCTTTGATACTGCGGAATAGTTTTACGGGTAGTGCGTTCTCTTATTTTTTTTTTTGTATTGGAATTCAAGAGGATATTTTGTCCATTGGTTCTAATTTTATTTTGCCTCTGTTACTGAACAGAAATGTGGAAAAAGAATGATCAAAATGATAAAGAATTCGTTACTGAAAACGACTATACGATTTAATGTTTTTTCATTGGTACTCCTTATTTTTTAATATTTTTCAAACATAGGAAATGGATCAATTATCTAGCAGATTTCTAAGCTTACCACTAAAAGTGTACGGTTAACCATATTAAAAGGCGTCACCAAAAAATAGACTAACCAAGAAAAAATTAAGTACTTAAAATTAATCAAGTAAAAAATCAATCAAAGATAAAGCGCAAACAAAAAGCTTCGAAAGGTCGAAAATTCCTTTCTATTGATTTCTGATTGAGCGCTAGGTATTGTATAATTTATTGCGTTTTTTTATCTATTGCTGCCAACTTTTTATTTAAAACTATCGCAGACAGTAACATGAAAGCCGGTTGCCGTCACAGGCAGATAATAATCCCGACTTCTTTACTGAGGAGTGAGGACCTGTTGCGCTCCAGCTGCCCACAACGACACAAAAGATAGTGTCACGACCCGGCCTATTTATCTAGACTACCGCGTTTCAAACTAGCTTCTGGTTTTTCTAGATTCGTATTCACAGTCATGAGATCTGTTTACAAAATGTTGGCTGTATTTATGTTACGATTTCTTTTTATTTTTAATTTTTAAATTGGGAACATTTCTGATGAATCAATTTAAATGCACACTTTTACCCACATTATAAACAACTTCAAAATCCATGGGTCAATATTCTCCATTCCCTTGAATCCCCACTTTTAAGCACTCTGCTTCGGTTAAAGGTTATGGTTAATGGTTAAGTTGCATGAATAAGCTGTAAGCTTTTCCTCCTATTGTGTTGAATAAATTTGTATAACAAAGACACAAATCACGGTATATCACAAAAATTTTGCAATTTTTCGATAACACTGAACTTATTTCGAATTTGAGTTCTCCAATCAGACCCGTTGAAGTTTAAAAGAATATGTCGGGGTTTTTACCCAGACAGACTCTTTTATAAACATAAAATCTAAGTTTTCTTTAGTTTTCCACTACTATAAAAAAGTTTTTGATGTTTCTTGTTCGAGTAGGAAGTTACTGTTCAATACTGGGTCAATTACATGAAATACTATCAATTATTTTCTTTCAATATTCCCCAGATAGCGACGTCTGAGTAAGCGCTTTGACTGCTTCAGTTAGAAAATCAGTCGTAGAGTCATATCCGAAGCATACTTTGTTTAGTTGTTTCGACTTTGGTTAGGACATTGCAGGCACAAGTCAACTGATTGTCTAATAAATGAAGAAGATTCCGTGCTTCAGAAGCCACGCCGTTGGTCTCGGCTGTCATTGACAATGAATCAATGTAAAGTTAAAAAAAAAACGCAACAAGGTGCCATAAATTGTGACCATTTGCAAACAAAAGAAATGTCATTAAATCCGAATGATGTTTTTTACAGGCGAAAATAATGTTGTTATGTTAAAACATTATTGTCCAAGTTTGCTGTAATTTTCTCTAGTCGACGCAGTTAGGAAACTGAGTGAGAAAACTTGCCAAGACTTTACTGATAAGATTGTGGTACGTACAAAGTAAGAAACGAAATATATTTTTACTTTATGCGTGGGGTGAAACTAAAGATATTAGCATAGTTCCCTACTCATAATGATGTATTAAATTTTCGCGAACGTAACACATGAAATTGTATCGTAACACATATATTTATTTTACCTAATCTTTCAAACACTTTACGCGTTCATAGTCGTAGGTAGATCGTATCAAAATAGTTTAATTTGTTCTACTGCTCATTTTAGAAACTAATCTAATCTTCATTAAATTAAACTATTTTAATACGGTTTTATCGCGTCAGCAAGTCTGCAGTCTGTGAACATGCTCTAGACAAACCCAACCACTATATGCGTTTTGATAATCCTCAAGTCCTTGCAAAGGAAAACAGATTCATTCCAAGGATGTTACGTGAAGCTATTGAAATTAAAAAAACATCCTAATTTTAATAGAGAGGATGGATGGCAGGTACCGCCAGCTTGGGACCCAGTCATTAACTTAATAAAATCGCAAACTCGGAAGCAGACTGCAAGACCCTTAGATACTGTGAGCCAATACTGCGTGAATCGGAATAGTTCCCAATAAAAATTTCAGGCGGTAGTTTTGTAATCTTATGACATCAAAGACAAATGTTAACTTAGTCTGCCTGCGACCATGAACGCTGTAAAGTGTTTGAAACGTCAGGTGTAAATAAATAAGTAATAAACGCGATAAAACCGTATTAAAATAGTTTAATTTAATGAATAACAATCGCGACAAGAAAACATAATCTAATCTTCTATATATATATATATATCTATATATATGTCAGTCACTCAGTCTTCTTTTATATATATATATATATATATATATATATATATATATAAATATGTACTTGCAAACTTGAGCAGTCAGGAACTGCTAATGGAATCTCAAATTGTTGTTAGCTTGGTAGGTACTTCGCTATCCTAATCTCTTTGTAGTTCCCAATACTTAGCTTATTGCGTTATAAAATATTAGTGTATTCATTCATGGCTCTGTATAAGCTATGTAATGAGACAAAAATTGATTTAATACCTACTTAGAATGTTGTTATAATTTTATTGTCATCTTACTTGTATCTAAATTCAAACAATAAAGGCTTTTTATATCTTTATATTTTATCGAAAGAAACGAGGGCCTGATAGTAAAGAAAAAGTATAAAAATCATGGACTGCTACACCGACATCCAGCAACTGCGTTGATTTTGTAAAAGATGTCAAACAAAGATGTCATTATTTGTGCGAAACATGTACCAGCCGTGGTTGTTCAACTCGAGCAAACAGTAGGGCGTGTGCACTCTCTTGTCAAAGGGTACAGTGTGCCTCTATGTGTATAGAACCTTAGTGCTACATGACTAGAAAACGGAACAGAGAGAAAGTGTGCATACAATTGCAAAGAGATCATTAAAATTTCGCAAACGTGACAAACACGCGCTATACACAATTTATGTTGGTCTCGTCAGAAAACAAATTATACAGCTTTTTCTCTTGCCCACTGTCTGTAATAGCCATAAACGCCTAGCTGGCCTCTACATAGCGTATTCTATCTGTCATTTGCTCTTGAGATAAGCAGTTTATTAGTAAGATTCAACTTTGTCTAAGGTGTGCCAGTAGAAGATGTGGATTAAGAATTACTCTCAAAATAACTGTCATTGTTTTCTGTACAAGCAGCATAAGAGTAAGAGGTTTTATCCATAAGCGAAAGATGGCGGGCTCGTTTCTATTTATTTCTAATTATACTACGCGCCGAGTCCTCTAGATTAGTATAGTACCTTTATAATACATGTAGTAACACATCCCACGTACTACCACTCTGCACGTAGTTGAGAACTACCCACATTTTTTTTTTTTTTGTAGGTAGGGATGTTACTTTGGCGTTTACCTCACGACCGCACCTCATTCGCATTTTTGTGCTCAACCACTCAACACGTCTTACTTAGTAATCCGTAGTTTGTTAAAAATATATTAAGTTTTTCTTTGCGTAAATCCCTATAAAAATGCCGAAACGTAAGCGTTCTAAAGAAGAAAACACCGAGCGATTAAAGAGAAAAATTCAAAAATTACAACACAAATTGAATACTAGTTTACAAAGTGATAGTTCAGGCACCACATCGGATTTGGAAGAAGTTATACCTCCGGAGGATTATGGCGCAGGTATTTCCTCTTCATTAGAATTATGTATTGACATAATATATTATATTGCAACCTGAGCAGTCATTGGGGCTGTCTCGACGCAACAAAATACTGGTTGGCGTTCCTTCCGCTGGGGATTGTAACCTGTAAGCGACAATGTAGTAAATGATGAGCAAACGTTTGCTCATAATTCTCAACATTTGCCGCAGCCTGAACCTAGCGCGGTACTTTCGCCGCAACCGGGTCCTAGTACCTCTCCACTAGAGGTTATGGTGAACGAAGAAGTCCAAGTTTTAGGTAGCGACGTTCTTGAAATTTTGGGTGAAGACCCTACAAGCGCCAAAACGTATGGACCGCAAATTCGTAGCGAGCTTGCCAATCGCCTGAAACATATCGCCACAGAGGGTATTACTAAAGAACAAAGAAAAGATTTACTTTCTAAATATTTAACCCCATCAAACTGCATTTTCATAGATGCCCCAAAACTCAATTTAGAAATAAAAGCTACTCTAGCCGATCCTGCCGTCAAACGCGATAAAGGTATAGAGTTAAAACAAAAACAGATGGCAAGCGCAATCGCTTGCCTTACTAATGTTATTAATACTCAGTTGCTAAATTCAACAAAAGATAATGGGCTTCTTCAGAAGCTAATGGATGTAAATAGACTATTATGCGACCTACAACATGCAGATTCCGTCACTAGGAGGAATTTTGTTCTGTTCTCCTTCAAAAATGAGATGAAGGAACATCTCAAAAATACAAAGATTGACACTTGTTTATTTGGTGAAGATTTAGCTGAAACGCTGAAACTCGCTAAAGCAGTAAACAAATCTGGCATTGAACTAAAAGCAGTCTCAGCCAGCAAACCTGCTTCAAAGCAGTATAAACCTCCAGGTTCGAAGCCTTTAAACTACAAAGCTCCGCCCCAGTTACGCAGGACACCGGGGCAGGCGCCGCCGCTTCACCAGCCCGCGCCTCGGAGCCGCGATCCTGCAGCCCCACAACAGCGTTCATACTATCACCAGCCGCCGCCAGCGCACTCATCGAAGACGTCGCAGAAGAACCACCACCGTCGTCGATAAATACAGCTAAGTACGCAGGTCGATTATCTCTATTTCATAAACAGTGGTCTCTTATAACAAACGATAGCACTGTCTTATCTTGGGTAGATGGCTATAAAATTAATTTTACACAGCCAGTCATTCAAAGATCACCACCACACTGTTAACTACTCAGATACTGAAAACATCTTTTTTAAGGAGGCAATTGTTAATTTGTTAAATATTGGGGCTATTTCCGAATGCAATTCAACAGAAGGCCAATTTATTTCCAGTATATTTTTGGTGCCTAAGCCGAATAGTAAAAAACGGTTCATATTAAATCTTAAAAATTTAAACAAATTTATTAAGACATAACATTTTAAGTTAGAGGATTTCAGAACTGCTATAAAATTTGTAACTAAAGATGTTTATATGACTACCATAGATCTTAAAGACGCATATTTTTTAATAAAAATACATGAGGCCTCTAGGAAATACTTACGTTTTAAATATGAAGAAAAAATTTATGAATTCAATGTTTTACCGTTCGGTCTTAATACGGCACCATATGTTTTCACAAAAATAACAAAACCTATAGCTAAATTACTTCGCTCCGCCGGTTTAACGTCAACCCTGTACCTTGATGACTGTATTTTATTTGGTAATAGCCGTAAGAATTGTTTATATAATCTAGATCTAACTAGAAGACTACTTGTTTCACTCGGTTTTCTACTAAATGAAGAAAAGTGCAATCTGCAACCGTCTAAGACTTGCAAGTTCTTAGGCATGATTTTAGATTCTGATAGGCTATTAATTAGCTTACCAGACGATAAAAGATTACGTATTAAATCACAATTAGAAAAGATCTTAAAATTAAAACGATGCAAAATTAGAGACTTTGCCAAACTTTTAGGGTCATTAGTAGCTTCATGTCCAGCTATCGAGTACGGCTGGTTACATACCAAAGCAATGGAGAGATGTAAATATTTGAATCTGCAGGGTCACGATGATTACAATCGTCATATGGATATTTCTGATTCCCTTAACACTGATTTTAAATGGTGGATCAAAAATATCCAGCATTCGACACATCGTATTAGATACGATGACTATTGTATAGAAATATTTTCTGACGCCTCAACTACGGGGTGGGGGGCAGTCTGTAGTGGAGAGTCGGCTAGTGGACAATGGTCATTAGCTGAAAAACAAAAACACATCAACTATCTAGAACTACTGGCTGCATTCATAGCACTAAAAATTTTTTCACGAGACTTTCATAATTGTCAAGTTGGAGTGGAGTCTAATTTCCACATCTCACTCAGATAACTAGAGAAATTTGGGATTGGTGCGAAAGCAAAGGTATATACATATTCGCATCATATATTAGGTCTTGTGACAATTCCGTAGCTGACTATGAATCTAGAAGATGTCACCCTGACATAGAATGGAAACTTTCGGATTGGGCTTTCCAAAGTCTTTGCTTCAATGTTTTCTTATGTTTTCGCGATTGTTATTCATTAAATTAAACTATTTTAATACGGTTTTATCGCGTTTATTACTTATTTATTTACACCTGACGTTTCAAACACTTTACAGCGTTCATGGTCGCAGGCAGACTAAGTTAACATTTGTCTTTGATGTCATAAGATTACAAAACTACCGCCTGAAATTTTTATTGGGAACTATTCCGATTCACGCAGTATTGGCTCACAGTATCTAAGGGTCTTGCAGTCTGCTTCCGAGTTTGCAATTTTATTAAGTTAATGACTGGGTCCCAAGCTGGCGGTACCTGCCATCCATCCTCTCTATTGAAATTAGGATGTTTTTTAATTTCAATAGCTTCACGTAACATCCTTGGAATGAATCTGTTTTCCTTTGCAAGGACTTGAGGATTATCAAAACGCATATAGTGGTTGGGTTTGTCTAGAGCATGTTCACAGACTGCAGACTTGGTTGAGCGTCTATTTTTCATGTCAGCAATATGTTCTTTTATACGAGTATTAATGCTTCTCTTTGTTTGCCCAATGTATGATAAACCACAGTCACAGTCAATTTTATAAACTCCAGCATCTTGCAATGGGATATTGGATTTTACAGGTCTTAAAAATTGGTTTATTTTCTTATGCGGCTTGTAATAGGTCTTGATTGAAGCTCGCCTAAGTATGTTACCAATCTTGTCCGTGACTCCCTTTATGTATGGTAAGATGGCAGGAAAACGATCAACTGTGTGTGGCTTGGGTCGACTTCTGTGACAAATGTGTGGGAGGCTGAGATTGTTGCTTCTTAAGACAGACTTGACTCGTTGAAGCTCCTCCTTAAGATGGTGGGTGTCACAGATGCCGTGTGCTCTCTGTAACAAAGATTTGCCTACGGTAGCTAACTGACATGGATGATGGTGAGATTTACCATTGAGATATTTGTCTGTGTGGGTGGGCTTTCTGTACACAGTGTGACTGATACTATTGTCAAGATTTCTAGTTATTAAAACATCAAGAAAGGCTAATGAATTATTGATCTCAGGTTCCATAGTGAATTTAATTTTACTATTAATGGAATTTAAATGATCTAACAAAACAGAGACTTGAGTTTTGGGGAGTACAACAAAAGTATCATCTACGTACCGTTTGAACATCTTCGGCATAGCCAGGGTGCTTGAAAGAGCCTTCTCCTCAAGGTCTTCCATGAAAATGTCGGCAACAATGGGAGAGACTGGAGACCCCATAGCTACACCGTCAATTTGCATGTAGAATTTGTTTTCCCAGAAGAGATAGCCTGATGTTAAGCAATGCTCAAGTAACTCTGCATACTCTTGAGGTAGATGGTGGTCCTCAAGCCTTCTCTTGACAATATCAATACAGTCATGTAAAGGTAGGCTGGTAAATAATGACTGTACATCAAAACTGACCATTGTGTCTTCATCAGTTAATCGTAGATCTTTAATTAAGCTGATAAAGTGATAAGAGTCCTTGACATTAGTATCAGTATGACCACGAAGTTGTGTTAATATCTTCACCAGGTGTTGTGCTAGTTTATAAGTTGGCGAATCTATTTGGCTTACAATTGGTCTTAATGGGTGGTCTTTTTTGTGTATTTTTGGAAGGCCATATAATTTTGGTGGTTTCACACAGGAAGGCACGAGCGACGTGATGTCTAAGTTTAATGTGTCGGAGTATTTTAATATTAATTCTTTGGTTTTTGTTACGATCTTGTTAGTAGGATCACTTTTTACTTGTTTATATGTATTCTCATCCGACAACAGTTGTTGAATTTTTGTGTTATAATCAGAGGTGTCCATTATAACAGTTGAATTTCCTTTGTCAGCTCGTAAAATAGTAATGTCTGGGTTCTTGCGAAGGTTGGTGAGTGCAAGATATTGTTCACGAGGAAGATTCGGTTTTGGCGGCTTGCTATGTCGTAGTACTGATGACACATCTTGGCGTATCGCTTCCAAATCTTCTTTATTTAAGTGGTTTTTTACCAAGACATTTTCTACCGAACAGATGATATGTTCATAAGGTATCCTCCTGGGTGCAACCGCACAATTTAATCCATTTTCAAGAGCATCAATCGCTTGTTGGTCTATCGGTGTTTGTTTTGCTAAATTGACAACCGATTTAATTGACTTTGACGTTTCTGAGTTATTATCCCGGATGACATTGACGTTTTGATTTGCTGTTAATTTTTCATACTTTGAAATTTGACGTTTTTTGCATTCTTCGTAAGTATGAATAGCCTGTTTATCTGTTATGTTTTTACATTTTTCAAAGTCTTGAGATGTTAATTTTGATTGAAGCTCTTTAGACAAATTCTCAATGTTTTTTGAAACTTCTACTGCATCGAGTCTATTTTGGCGGATTGATCGTTTAAGTAAACTTATACTTGCTTGTCGGAGGATGTCCGCGCTTCCCCGTATGTCCTTCTTAGGTGATAAACGAACACAAACTGGGATGATGTTGTTGTCTCGACACCTCTTTAGAAAATTTAATGATGTTAAAAGCCGTGCGCGCTTTTTCTTGAGACACTCCAACCGACGTATTTTGTTTGAGGTTTCCGGCCCGTATACCGTAACATAATGTTTTCTTATGTTTTCGCGATTGTTATTCATTAAATTAAACTATTTTAATACGGTTTTATCGCGTTTATTACTTATTTATTTACACCTGACGTTTCAAACACTTTACAGCGTTCATGGTCGCAGGCAGACTAAGTTAACATTTGTCTTTGATGTCATAAGATTACAAAACTACCGCCTGAAATTTTTATTGGGAACTATTCCGATTCACGCAGTATTGGCTCACAGTATCTAAGGGTCTTGCAGTCTGCTTCCGAGTTTGCAATTTTATTAAGTTAATGACTGGGTCCCAAGCTGGCTTCAATTTTGGGGACCCAGTTATTGATTTATTCGCAAGCCGTATTAACAAAAAATGTACGTTATATATCTCATGGCACAAAGACCCAGATGCCTTTGCGACAGATGCTTTTACAGTCTCTTGGTCTTTACAATACTTTTATGCTTTCCCCCCGTTCTCAATAATATTAAGAACCCTAAGAAAGATTATTTCAGATAACCTCTCAACAAAAATGGAACAAAACGCTTCTATAATAACAAAAGAACAAAACCAAGCCATAAACAGGAACGCGCCCAAGTTTTTTTTCTATGTAGTTGTTTACTTTCGCGGGCTGTCACGTGGTTTTTCAAGTGGCGGCAATTGGTGTTATTTTTAAAGTGGATTTCGTGTGGGTTTCGTAATTAATAAGGTGTTTCCCTTAAAATAATTAAAATAACGATGAACAGATATGTACTAAACAGTTTTTATGGTTTTTATGCGTTAAAGGTTTTTTTTATATAATATTTATTTAAGTATTAATACAAAAAAAAAAAAAATATCAATCGACCCACTTTAGCTAATGATTGTAAACATTTCGAACTATCTATTGTTTATATTATTCAACAACGAGTTAGCTTGTTTCACGGCGAATACGGCGCGGTATACGTAACATGTATATAAACACCGCAGTTCCGAGAAATCATTCATCGTGTAACCGGAGACGTGACGGCCGCGCGCGCGCGAAAGCTGCTGGCATTTCGCGCCATTTTGAAAAAAATGGCGTTGACAATAAAGAGGATAAGGGGATCTTGGTAGTTCCTTTTTGGCCAACACAACCGTGGTACCCTCTGTTCAGATCTCTTCTAATTTCCAAACCTATAATATTTGAAAGTAATAGCAATGCGTTCGTATCTCATTCCAGTCCTCGTCCCATTCAGAACACAATTACCCTGGTGGCAGGGAGGTTATGCGGTGCCCATTATCAAGAAGAAGCTTACCAGTTGCATCGTTGGACATAATGTTAGCTTCGCTGTCGTCAAATTCTTTCAAACAATATGACAGTTGTCTAAAAAAGTGGTGGTATTTTTGTAATAATCACTCTATAAATGTCTATAATGCATCCGTACCAGACGTTATCTACTTTTTAACCGAAATATTTCATACAGGGTGTCAATATGCCACATTAAATTCGTACAGATCTGTATTGTCCCTGATCTTAGGTCCAAGATTAGCTAAAGACGACAGACAGCAGAGATTCTTAAAGGGTAAGTACCTACTTACCGCTTGAGACCACCACATCCTAAATACAATATGACATGGGACACCAACCTCGTATTAGATTATTTAAGTTCATGGTATCTAAATGATAAAATTTCATTTAAAAATCTCACATTTAAAACTATTATATTATTGGCACTTGCAACTGCTCAACGTATCCAAACAATATCTAAAATTAACATTAAAAATATACAATTATTACACGACCGTATTATTATTAAGATTCCAGAACTTATAAAAACATCCCGTCCCGGCGGGCAGCAACCAGTATTATATTTACCATTCTTTACTGAGAGGCCAGCCGTGTGTCCAGCGAATACCTTGCAAAGCTACATGTATAAAACCAAATTAATAAGGGAATCTGATTATTTATTCATTGGCATTAACAAACCCCATAAGGCTGTGGGAACTCAAACATTAGTCGTTGGTTAAAACGAGCAATGAGTGAGTGCGGTATCGACACGGATATTTTTAGTGCTCACAGCACGCGACACGCGGCTACGTCGCACGCGCACTCCGTCGGCGTGAGTGTTGACCACAGACATATAAGACGTAAACAGACGGAAGGTATGCTATTACTTAGCGTAGCACAAACACACACATGCAAAACTATGCAGCCTGGGCTGTATCTAGTCTAGGGTAAGTTGTTTACGATAATGTTTCCTATGATTTCAAGGAATGTATCAATGTTGTGTGGAGTGCATGATCTGAGATCATTTATACGGTATTCTACTCTATTATTTTTACTGTTCACCGATCCAACAACGTAGATTACAAAATGGCGTCACGGCCAAAAATTGTCACGCGTAGCTTAATATCTATGTGTGAGTGAATGTTGCTACAGGTGTTAAAAAGAGATATCGCCATATAGATCCTAATACGTGAGAAAAGGATAACAACAATTACTTGCTACATAAGTATAACTATTAACTTATGTTCCGTCTGTGTACGTCTTATATGTCTGTGGTGTTGACACCATCCGAAAGACCGCGGTGGAGTGGTCACTCCAATACATTTGCACGTTTTACCAACGGGTAATTTTGAATAATAACGAGGACCTAGCACTAGCTCATTCGATAATTTCGTCATAACAACTAAAATAATATTTTTGTTTTGATCCTTTATTGATTTGAAAATAATTTTTATTGGAATGTCTATCCTTTCTTAATTAAAACACAATGTCATTTGATATATTTGTCACTCAAATAGATTGTACTTAAGTATGATTAGTTACTGAATTGTCTTTTACGATCTCTTAGAATGCATAGTATTAACCAATGCTGTTATGTATTATGTTTAAATATGATATAATAAAATATTATCATACAAAATATTTAACTTTCTTTCATTGATGTTGTTCCCTACCTAGCTCTGAACATCTACATGTATTATAAAGGTACTATACTAATCTAGAGGACTCGGCGCGTAGTATAATTAATGATTAAACGAACTTACCTGAAGTGAAGTTCTATCATAATTATACGAGCGCCGAGTCCGAATAGATTAGTATGTCCCACCCACCCATCGTGATATTGACACTCCCTTGCGTGTTGCCTGGTAAAACATCAATGAGGGATTCCGTAAGGTTTTCATACTCTAAACTTAATGAGGTGCGGTCGTGAGGTAAACGGCAAAGTAACATCCCTACCTACAAAAAAAAAAAAAAAAAAAAATGTGGGTAGTTCTCAACTACGTGCAGAGTGGTAGTGCGTGGGATGTGTTACTACATGTATTATAAAGGTACTATACTAATCTATTCGGACTCGGCGCTCGTATAATTATGATAGAACTTCACTTCAGGTAAGTTCGTTTAATCATTAAGTATGTCATTACATTTAAGTATATTTTTTTATTATTTGTTTCTATATGGCAGCGAAGTACTGCTTCGACGTGATCCGCACACTTCTGAATTTCTGCGTGACTACCGATCTCAGCTGCAGTTTGTATGAACTATTCTCTCTGTTCCATTTTCTACTCACGTATACACGTCCCACATTCCGCCTCTACCTGTTGGCTGTTGGTTTAATTTGTTCTGTTCCCGTGCGTTTGTCTTTATTATTCGCTTGTGAGTTATCACTGTTTGCCGATCCTTGAAATATCAACATTGCGTGAACTTTGTTGGAGAATAATCTGTTTTCGCTGGGTCTCTGGCTAATGGGTTTTTGTTTCCATAATAGAGTGGATCCACTTGAAATATTTTTTAGATCAAAAATGTCTCAATTATATTTTTTTTTTCTAATATTCCTAACTATTATAATGGAGTGGTATCCAAGAAACGGAAGACAAAGTTATGGGCACACCACAGCTACTAGGTGGAGTAATAACTGGATTGAGATGGCTCTGAACAGATATTGTTGGCGTAGAAAGAGAGGCTTATACCCAGCAGTGGATTGTAGAATGCTGATAAAGACTCTTAAACAATAATACAGACAGTACCTATTTATCATAAATAAATAAGATTATCTGGTGACAATCTACGTCCTTTGTCAGTATCTATCTGTGTGCAAAGTTTCAAGCAGATTTGGTTTACACTTGAATTATTAAAAACAACACGAAAATAAACAAACAAACCTTTTAAACTTGTCGGCATATGACTAACCTAACTATCCATAATTTAATATAGAAAGTAAAATGAGAGGGGTATGGCGCGTCGTTGTAAGCAACACGTGCGCCTACCACCTCCACCATTATCCCTACTGTTCCCCTTCTTTTGCAGCGGGTATAAATCGATCGCATAATTCGTCATTGTGCGGGCTGCCAACTACAGCCCGGCGAAAGATGCCCCCCTGCGGCACAGACGCCCGAGGAATGTTCTCTTTGACCCTGACGATCCCATTACGGTGGCGAACCTTCCCTTCGAAAACCCCTCGACTCAACGGAGTCCTGGGTTTTCCATAGGAACATATAACCGCACCCGCCGGCGAGTGCGACGTAGTAGGAACAGTAGACAGTTTACTAGGTACCGGAATGTACCAGGGCGCTTCACGCCACCGATAGGTCTCAGTAGGCCCTTCAGGCACAATAGTGTCGGCCCTTATGGCATTGAGCGTTTGCTACCGCTGGCGAGTTTGCATCGCTCGCTTGATCAAAGGCAAAGCCCATGGCCGAGGTTTGTCCCAACTGGGAGCCCTTTGTGCATTTGCCGAAAAGGCTGAGTGGTTAATAGCCCTCGCCTCAAACTGTCCCGCTGTAAATTTAAAAGCTCACAGGAGCTAAAATTGTAGGTCCGTTCAAAAAAAAAAAAAAACTGAATCGTCAGTCTGAGTCTGAGTCTGAGTCTTAGCCAATCATGGCTCTGACTCGGTGTAGTGCACTTCAATGCACCTATCCTTGTTTAACTATGACTCTTGACGAGTTGTCTTCTAAATGTTAGCATGGGAGAGATCCAGGTAGACTATTGGCTGTGAATCATCGTATGACGCGGGGAGTCGTGTGCGTCTACGTTAACCATGATTTGGGATACCGTCCCACTATCGGGACGAACAGGCCCTCTGTCCAATTTAATAAGATCTTAATGATAACTGATTGTTAACCTATCATAACTCTTTCATTATTGAAAAGGAGCTTTTATTACCGCCATCCTGCCCTGTCACTTGATGACATGCGATGATGCATTTTTTTTATTTCTGTTATCTTTTGCATTTATAATATTACGAAACAAATCTTGAATCTCATACCTACCTCTATTAAAAACTGCAAGTATCAGCTTATTGAAATTCACTAGATATTGTAGAGCCATTTGTAAACTGTTTGCTGTGTTCAAACGATATCAGACGTGTCGACAACGCGTGGACTGATTGGCTATTGTACCTCCATTGGAACACAAAACCGGTAATGCCTTTGTTTTCAACTATGCCACACCATTTAGCCAACATTGGATCCAATATTTGCTGTTTAAGTGTCATATTTCCAACATTTACTCCTTACTACCCTATGGTTGGCTAGAAGAGATTCAAATATGTATTTATCATATTTGTAAATGGTGTAATAAAGTGTTCATTCATTAATTCATTCAATCATATCGGAATTCATATTATGAACAATTTGTGAAAGTTTGAATAAATTTTTATATGAATCGATTTTCTGACTTCAATTATCTTCAAGAAGCTATCCTAAGTCGTTCAATAGCCTATTTTATTTTAAGTTCTTTAACTTTTACTTCTCTAATATGATTTACTCAAATTTTATATGATATTATCCATTTTATCAATCTCTTCTCAACTCTATGATCTCTACACACACATAACAAAAATAATAAAGTAATGACAAATTCGTCTGAACCATTGACTGATGAGGTAGCTCACCTGTAACTGCTTACAGCTATTTGTTCACAGAAATTCGGTTAGAAGAGTTGTGGTTAGAAGTTATTTGGGCGAATCTAAATTTATTAAATTAAACTATTTTAATACGGTTTTATCGCGTTTATTACTTATTTGAAACTTCTACTGCATCGAGTCTATTTTGGCGAATTGATCGTTTAAGTAAACTTATACTTGTTTGTCGGAGGATGTCCGCGCTTCCCCGTATGTCCTTCTTAGGTGATAAACGAACACAAACTGGGATGATGTTGTTGTCTCGACACCTCTTCAGAAAATTTTATGATGTTAAAAGCCGTGCGCGCTTTTTCTTAAAACACTCCAACCGACGTATTTTGTTTAAGGTTTCCGGCCCGTATACCGTAAAATAATGATTTCTTATGTTTTCGCGATTGTTATTCATTAAATTAAACTATTTTAATACGGTTTTATCGCGTTTATTACTTATAATTAATAAACGCGAAGGAATCTAAATTTATCAGCCCAATGTTTTATGAGCAAATACTGAGCAAATATTATCATCCTCATTGTCATTTGTCACAGGAATTTCCTATTTGTCACGCTTATTTGCGTTTCGTTACATAAACAATAATAAGTCGACATCATGTTGGATAAATTTAGCACTTGGTTATTAGAACTGAAATCCTTTGGTAACAGTTGCAAAGTTGAATTTAAACAAAGGAGTTATAACATAAATCGTCTAACAAATATAATTCTTAATGGAGAATAGGACTAATGAGATAAATTACATTTGTACCTCAACTCAACAACAATGAGTTGGGTACCGCTTAGTATTTTAGTAAATTTTGCTTTTTTTTTCATTTTTATCCTATACAGTAACACTTGCGCAAAAAAACCTAACTAACGACGTATCATTTGTCAAAATCTATTCATTTATTTTTTGACTATGAGGGAACAAAATACACACATACAGGTAAAACACGTCACTCTTATTTTTTGGCCGCAGTCGGATGAAAAAAGGCAGTCTTTTTACTATTTACCTACAAATAAAAATAAAGTAGGTCAATAGTAAAAAGACTACCTTCTTTCAGGTATTACACGATATAGGAAGTATAAAATCGACCATAAAACCAATCAAGAGATCATGGCAATAACAGTATCGTATCATTTTAGTGGCCATCTTCAACATAGAATTTTTATAATTTCAATCGTATAAAAATCCACTTTGCTTTGACATCTATATCTACCTAATATTCGACATCTATAGACAGGTAGGTATTATAAGGGAGTCGCCACAACTGCGACGCGGATTCTGCGTTTACTTACAAGAAAACCAAAAATTTATTGCAAGGGTAGAAGGTTGTCGCTAATGTCAAACGCACAGAATGGCATTAGCGAGAACTTTATTACCTTGAAATAGAGGGTCTTTTGACTGGCAAACGCCAAATCGGTATCGATAGGTATCATGATTCCATTATTTAGCTAAAGAGCTTTCTAAAAGTGCTAATGTCTGTTACCTACTACCGGATGGATTAAAAAATATTCTTGTGTAAGATATTTAGCTAAAAATATTATGAAAGGCAAGATCACCAGTGGATCTTTCATGTCGATTTATAACATACATTCCAATGCACATTTAGATTTCTTTTTGTTAATGTTGTATTACCTGTTCTATATATATATATATATATTTTCTTTTATGTACAATAAAGAATTTTACATACATACATATACATACATACACATTGATTTGCCCTAATTAATTATGAATCCATGATAACCCGACTTACACATATAGGCAGACTACGTTGATGATTTTGGAACAAGACTAGTAATAGTGTGTACTTTGCTACTCAAGAGTAAGCTCAATCACATGTTTTATTTAAAGCCTGTCCCGCTTTTCTCATACGAAGAATACATTCACGATGTGTTATTCATTGACATCGCAGATAACAGAGTTTTATCACATTCCTTTTTATAAGCCATAAATATTTTATGTAAAAAATATGGTTACGATCTGATTCATACTTTATTTCTTGTTCTTTCTCTGTAACATTGTTTGAATGTGTATTATGTGTATGTATGAATAAGATCAATGACCGGATTAGAAGGTACACAAATACATCTTTGGAGGTACTAGTTATGTAATCATTGATTTTTTCATTTCAATTTATAGAATTTTGGTGTTTACAATTTAAAGGAGGATCACTGATTATACAAATTATCAGACTATTAAAATCAATTTAAAAAAATCCCGACAAATGAATAGAGTCAGCTCTACCCCATGGCTCTACCTTTGACACATTCGGCGGGAATGTCAAGATAAAAAAAACAATCATTTGATCATATACTTGATCGTTTTAACTGGTTTTAACAGTTTGATTTTGGTAGTGACATTCGTTTTTCTTCAATATTGATATGGGACTTTTGGCGGGAAGCTGAAAAGAGCAGTTTCGGTGCTGTATTTTATTTTCCAAAATTTGTGTTTTTTGAGTGTTTGTGGATTATTATTGGCAAAGTGTTCGAGAATGAGCGTGAGTGTTGGGAAGAGATACAGTGTTTGATTTATGTGATTTTTATGCTTGTTGCCAGAAGCACCTAGTAATCGCTAAGTGCAGTTTTTCTACCATTTCACTTGGCTGATTCTTCTGACAAGACTGGACAAGGTACCGACTAGACTTTCAGACTTGACTAGGACTTGACGAAACCACACTGTAGGACTGAAGAAGATAGAAAAATTAATAAAAGACTTGTATTCATAGCCTATTACTAAAAAAACATATTGATACGTCTGGCGAATGTGGCAAAGGAGTATAACGTTAGCTGACTCGATTCATATTTCAGGGGAATTAAAAATGATATGTTTTTTATTAATTGGGTGATTCAAAAAACTTTTTTTTTTTCACCAGCATATAAATAATCAAGCGTTTTTGCAATTTTCATCCATTCCCTATTCCAATCTAGTTTATAGGGAGGAACATTGGAAATATGTGATTCTGTAACACCTCTCTACCTTATTACCTCGCTCAATCGTACGGGTGAAGGGGTTGCCTCGCCACTTTAATTTTCTACCCTTATAACTCTCTCACGACTCGGCGATCACGATGAGGGATCACGGGGAAAATATTAGGGGCGTCTTAAAAATTACCGACTTTATTGCAGGAGAAAAAATGTAGTTCAGGATCTTGATATATTATTGGGGTGGCTCATTTATTAATAACGAGTGGGATACATGGTCGATCAACCATGACATGTCAGAAAATTTTTCGGAACCACCTTTCAGCCTCTGACGTGGTTTTTTTTACGACAACAGCTGATTCAAGCCTTCAATGTCCTAACTTAACTGGAAACTACTAAACAAAGTATGTATCCATGGGCTATCAAGCTCCTAGAATGAAACATCATGGTACGAATTCAAGAAAACGTGGAATAACCAGTATAATCTAAAACTGAATCATGATGATACTGAATAACGCCCCCATAAATTAATTTGGTATTTAAATATTTACGACCTATCGCCTGCGGTATTGCAAACCACAGTAGTGGTAAAATTAATCATATTTCAGGCTTTTACCACCGCTGTCATACTAACCAGATTTATATAGCTGTAAATTTCGTCCCAAGAATTTACATATTTGACGTTACTTGTTTTTCCTAAAAGCGTCATTATTTATGTAATTTTTCTCTTGAATTTAAGAAATGGGATATTTAGTGGTTTTGTGAGAAAAATGTTTTAAATATTATTATACTTTGATGTTCTATTTCATATTATTATATTTATTTTAGCGACTAAGCCGTTCTTCGAGTTTACCTGCCAGTAACGTATATGTTCGTAATTTTTTAAAAACACGCTACAACAAACAGATGGGGTTTTTGAAATAGGTTTTATATAAGGTATCGTAAAACTCTAAACAACAAGACTTGAAGGTTCAATTGACCTATACCTAAATCAAGATTATGAATAGGTGATTATAAAAATGTTTTTAACATTGTTAGCCAGGATTAGGAAAAATGTCTGCCTGTTATGTTGAATCAGGCACTGGACAGATCAGATATATCATTAAACATCATTTCATTGATTTATCATACACAATTCTTTAATTGTAAAAGAAGAATTTAGGCGTTTCCTAAAAACCTATAAAATCAAGTTTTATGTGTCCAGAGTTCATCACCACATTCCAACAAATGCTCTTTTCGAACCAATTTTATTAAATTCTCGTCAAAAATAAACTCCGTTGATACTTTTAGCCACTTATATTTATTTCGAACATGATCGTACATTTTTAAATTAAATCGAGTTATCAGAGCGAATACTATCGGGAAAAATCAAAGTGTTATTTTTGTAACCTATGCTTTAAACAGTTTTTTTTTGGGTCCGTATAAAAAGTAAACAAAAAAATATTGTAATTTAATGTAGAAATATTAGGTCCAATTAATCAACATTTTTTTATCCTTCCTCATCCTTCCTTCGGGCCTTAAATGGAATCCAATGTGCTCGAATCCAATTTGCATGGGATTTTCTGCATGTTCATTGGTTGGTCACAAAATTGTATGCAACAACATCCTTATACAACGTCAAAATTCTGAGTATGAAAAAAAGCTTGATCAGCTTCTGATCCTTAAAGTGGGATAGGTCCGCTATTTTACTTTTGTTTTGCCATATTTACTTTTATATACTTGTTTTTTGTACAATAAGATATTACAAACAATCTCTATGTGGCGTGGCGTCATCATTTAATTTAATTTGCTTAATCCCTTTGCTAACCTTTAAAGTTCAAAGATAAGAAAGATCAATATTTATTTCATACAACTTTCCTGTGTAGGTCAGCTTTGTTTGATAAAAGGGAGGGAAATGATTTAGAATAGAACATGCAAAATATATATTAGTGTCGTAAATGTGAAAATTCATTGAATAAATGTTAAAATGTATTTTTTTCTTTGAAGACGTGAAATACGTCGAAACACAGCGATAGATTAGAAATCAGACAGCCCTGACATTTTGTACGGAGTTGGAGGAGTAAAGTGATTTTTCACATAAGCGAAGCCATGGTCTAGTTTATGTTTATTAATGTAGAGTATAGTTTTGGTTTAGGTTTTTATATTAATAACTAACAAAATAGATTTGTGTACAGTATTTTGCACCGTACACGTCGGAAATTATCGTACAAACGTCTAAATTGTTAATGTCTAACTCTAAAAAGTGTAATAATTAATAATAAGTACGTATCTTTATCTCTTTAAATGAAAATGAAAGGTTAGCTCAGAGAGAGAGAGAGAACATCTACAACACAAACTTTGCTGTGATAACTATTTTTCTCTTTTCCTGCTGCCATAATTAGTTACAATCGGATGAAAAAGCTTCCGTAGGCCAAAATAAATCGGATTCATCTCATGTCCCGAGGGAAGAGTGAGATATTTAGACACACGACAGAGATAATTGGTTTTGCCTCAAAAGGAAAACGAATTATGTCGGCGGCGACATGCGTGCAATTCCAAAAATGTAAGGGTGCCACTGTTGATAAAAAATAGATGACTCTTTTAATAAATGTTTGCTTTTTTTAATAAATGAAAGTATAACATATCTGGAAATTAGGTAAATTATAAAAAAAATTGTATATTATCAACAAAAACTTTTTTTTACAATCAAACATGCAACCAAAAAACCATGAAGGTTTGTCCGTGTTGCATCTCCTTAGTCTACGTTCAATCTAAACAAAAATATAAGTAAGTATCTCTTTATATGTTTGAATAGTTAGTTAAAAACTGTCGAAAGAACTTTCGATCACAACTCAAATGAAAAGGACCTTACAGATGATTTTCGCGCGGCATAACGAAGAAAACAAGGTGGTAAAGTAATTCATCATACTCGAAAATAAATGACGTGAAGGAACTTTTCACCTTGGCCTCATTACTGGGCTGTTATGGGTGTAATATACCAGCCTCGGGAGTAATGTAGCGGCCAAGAGGCCTTATGAGTTAATGTTGAAGTGGTTAGGTGTGAAACTTCTAAATGAGCCTGGTTTTAAGTAGTTTTCAACTGTGTACGGAACTCACGACTGTAATGCGTCATAATGACTAAAATTAAGATCTTTTCTATATTGGCTCATTTGGTAATTAAACTGCTGTCAAAGTTGGATGACATGATATAGATAGAAGAGAATAAAAATAGGGTTGGATGTATCTCAGCGAAAATGGTCCTTTTGTTTCGACTTTTCTTTTAAAGCGTTTACCGTTCGGACCCCTTCATATTTATCAAAATTCTTTTAGCTTATGTTATAGTGAGTTGGTGAAGGTGATTCAGTAAATAGAGCATTAGAAAGATAAATTTACATAGGCATAGGTACATGCTAAATCTATGATTGTATTTTTTTGTTTTATGATATTAGAGCGCTTGTAAATAAAATTAATAAGTTATTAAGTATTCAATAAAGCGTTTTATTCGTACTATTCGAGAATCAATTTATTTACATAATGGCCAAATTGATGTGTCCCGCTGGTTCGTAATATAAAACTTGGTTCTTGACGTAACATTTTTTTAATTAATATATAAATAATTCTTTATTTCAGGAAAACAAAAGTATCCAAACCATATCAAAACAAAAAATGCGTTTATTATATGTATAGCCCGACCAGGAAAATAAAAACCCTGCATTGGCGTCGCTACTGATCGCCTTTAGGTGGCAACATGTTGTATGTGTCATGTCAACAACAAAATTGACAATGTCATTTAATGAAATAGAAATCAATCCGTCGTTTTCATTCGCATCAAATATGATTACATCTTTTAAATCACTTTTCTATCATTACTTTATATTATTTTTACCATTCTAATAAATATTTTTATTTGATAATCCCAAAATACTCAACGTCCACTCCTGTCTCTTTTTGGCAGATGACATTGAGATGACGGAATATTACTTGAATACCTAGTTGCCAGTAAAATAAATTATTTCTAATATTTTTCCGCAATATGACCAAGGCTGCTATTTTACTGGTCGGGCTATACGAGTACCCTTTTTTTCATAATCTCTGATGTATCGTAATTCACCAAACTTTATTTTTATTTTTAATCTAGTTGAAGAATTGTAAATAAATGCCTGATATTGCTAAATACCTATTCGAATTTCGAAGAGTATAAATGATCCCAAGGGCCCAAATTGTCGGCAATTTACTAAACTGGGTACTTTTAAAGGATACCCTCATTTTCGAACCTTACTCTAATATCCATAATTGTTTCTCAACTTACGTAATCTAGGGACTAACTGAGGAACGGAATTACAACTTTCTTTGACCTTTGATTAAAAGGTATAGCCCGACCAGGAAAATAAAAGCCCTGCATTGGCGTCGCTACTAATCGCTTTTAGGTGGCAACATGTTTCAAGTGTCATATCAAAATCAAAATTGACAATATCCCATAATGAAATAGAAATCAATCCGTCGTTTTTATTCGCGTTAAATTTGATTACATCTTTTCTCTCATTACTATGAATTATTTTTGCTATTTTGTTAAATAAATCGTAGAAAATAATCACAAAATACACAACGTCCACTCCTGTCTCTTTTTGGCAGATGACATTGAGATGGCGGAATGTTGCATGAATGCTTAGTTGTCAGTAAATGAAATTAGTTCCAATATTTTCCGCAATATGGCGAAAGTTGATATTTTCCTGGTCTGACTATACGGCTTAGTGATTATTTTGGTTTAAGTAATAAGTATCTACTTATTTAAAAAGATGTAGGTACTTAATGTAAATAATATGTCACCGTTTACTTGTAAAAGTCGTTAGTTTCGTGTCGTTGATATCGAAATAAAAAAAATATTGTCCAAAATTTGACGGTACTTGTGAAACGTCTGACCATATTCGGAATCATCATATTAGACAATCAGGTAGGTAATTCACGCATAATTTAAGTATGCAATATTATAACTAAACTGGAAACAACTTAACAATCTTCTGGTTGGACCTCAGGCAAACATCTTAACCAGTGGACCAAAAAGGCAGTCAATTTAGTTTATTGTGATGTTACAACATTTGTCAAAATACTAAAGTACTAAGTATTTTACAGAAGCAAGGATAATGTAGATTAGTGGTAAGTCCACTGTATCATTAGATAAGAGAAAATACGAAGTTTAACTGAATAAAAGCACCGCAAAAGGCAGAGACATCCATAACTTGTAATATCACCCCTTCATTTGCGTCGAGACTCATATACATTGATTATGTAAATGCATAAAATGGAAACAAAATCGTACTGGTTTTAGCAGAAACAAGAACTTATGTCTCTAGACGGCGGTATTTCAGAGAATGTTATAATTAGATACATTAAATTCGTCGTAAATATTATAACGAAAATAGTTTGTTATCACTTCGCGCTTCATCTGTACAAAACTAATTTAGCTGAATATTTGTAAACACGATAAATGAAAATACCGAGAAGGACATATGACCTTTAATTTCAGAAATAATACTGTTCCCGTGTGATTAAAGTACGTAGGCGAAAACCTATTTTTTCTTTATAGGCTATCAAAAACCTCGTTTGCTTCATGAAAACCGTTCGGGATTGATACTACTAATTTAACTTTATTTGCTGATATTTAAAAAAATGTTATTACCACGGTATAAATAATAATAGATATCTAGATCTAATAGTGTCTGAGAAAAACCTAGGACAGACAGACGGACAGACATGACGAAACTAGAAGGGTTCCTTGTGTTTACTACGGAACCCTATAAACATGAATTTCATCCGGCCATCCATAATTACCAATTGAATAACAGAACTTAGCATTTTACGTGTAAATACTATTATATTTACATTCAAATATTGAATTCTTGGGTATAATGTTTGAAATTACATTTTACCACCTTCCCTGGGACTTTCACCGCAGTTATTAAATTTCATGTTACAGCTAAAGTTTTAATTACAGCTTCGTTATTTTCGCAAAGTTTGCTGGTAACTGTTAAATATTCACTACGTGTCTTCTACCTTTTTTTCGTAGGTTCCGCATTATGCATGTTTAAAATTAATTATTTCGATGAAATTGCTTTAATTTAAATACTGTTAATACAGGTATAAATTGGAAATAAACAATAACCCCCGGTAGATGAAACAGAAATACAACACTTTCTTCTTCATTTCTAACACGACTTGTTAGAAATGCGTAAGCTAAATGATCGAAAGAAAAATTCTTAGTAGACATCCGCCACATTTTTCGAGATAACTCTTATTCGACTTAATTCTGGCGTTAAAATCAGGGATCGGAAACATAGTCGGTTTTTCTGCAATTCGGTCTCGACCAAAATTAAGTGCTCTAAATTCGACATTTGTCTGGTTAAAGACCGTTACTTTCGAGTCTCAAAAATACCGATATTCATTTCTGCCCTACCGGCTAAAGCTCTTAAATTTAAAATACATTAATCTCGATTTTCCAGAATGGCGTTAGGAATGCACTACCTCGACTGCACTCGACATTTCCTGATTCATTTGAATTTACTGCCTGCGGTGAGGCTCTTCTTAATTGCAGTGCAGATTGCATTGTTTTTATTCAATTCGTGCTTTCGATGCAACAGGAAAATACTAACGTAACTCTGCTTTTATGATATTTTCAGTTACATTTGTGTTTTCTCTCTTAATTGACCGAAAGGAAAGCCTTCTCCTTTATGTCCGCTAGTTAATTAAAAATTCTCTTTATCTTTTTTTATTATTAAGCTTTTTCTTTATTTATATTTACAATCATCATGAGAAGGGGTTTGGACCATAGCCCACTGCGCTGCTAAAGTGTTTTGTCCAGAGATTTATGGAAGGCGAGCGGGGAGGCTTTTGCCTAGCATACAAAGCTTAAAAAAAATATATTAACCAATGTCACACTAAACCACTCGTCATTATCTTCATCATTTCAGCCGTAGGAATTCCACTGATGGCCATAGGCTTTATCCAAAAATTTCCAAAATTACCAGTTGTAAGAGGCCTGCATCCTTGCCTGCAAACTTCTACGCTACTACCTACGCTGCTCTATCCGGTGCATGGTCGCCAGTCAAGAATCTTTCTGCCCCATCGGCCATCGGTTGTCCGCACTATGTGCCCCCCTCCCCATTGACACATCAAATAGCTAGCCGACTGGTATAGTACAGGCGAAATCTCTAAAACTACTGAAGAAACAAAACAAAATCCCAACTATATAAGCATATATTTAACTAGATCAGAATAAATTTTTATTTCTTATTTATTTTTTTTAATTTCCACAATCATAAATTTGTTGAATACACAAAAATTAACGGGATAGTATTGTTCGTCTGTGGTAAAGTATATTCCGCGGGTAAAAGCAAGTATGAAATGGAATTCATACATTTATTATATCCGGAGCACGACACCCAGGGTTCTCTTTATCGGCAACAAATAATTACAGTTTATTCCAGTTTACGCCGGTAATAACTGGTTTTATCGCTTAGATACAGGGAAAAGTTGGTTTTATGAGTCCACGACAAACGGTTGAGTAATATGCTGTATTATAAGATAATCTAGATACGAGGAATATGGAATGCATTTAGTTAATGTTTGAAAATGAAATATTTATTTCTTTGCTTTAAAGAATTATAACGACATTAGGCGTACTACGAGTTACCACACACTCCACAGTTAAAGAGTTAAAGTTGGAAGTAATTGCAATAGCGATAAGTCCTCTTTTGTACATATTGTTTAAATAAGTATCAAGATGTATAATTTTTGTGCATGATAAAATAATGAGTATATCTATCTATATCCACTTATTTTTCATATAGGTAGGTTATTTGCGATCTCTACAACATGTTTGGGAAAGATATTTTGGTTTTTATTAAGCGTCGAATTTGAGTAACGTCAAATTAAAGATGAAGAAGTCAGCTTTGAATTCGCCATATTAATTCATAGCTCGTCTTTTAATTGGAAGGAGTCATAAGGAAATTCGGTCAACGAAGCCTTGCGGTTGACCTAACTGGATTTATGTTCACTAAGATATTAATTGAGACCTAGAGCAAATTAAGAGCCCTATTTTTGCAGTGTATGACATTTTTCAAAAGTAGGACCAGAAGAGAAGACTTTTATTTATAATCTTTCATTCTCTTTATTCTGTATTTTATTCTTCCCTTTCCCGTACATAAGTAATATGTCATATACCACGTTCAAATATTCGATTATAATACTACCAATAAAGAGAGTTGGAATAACCTGATTAAGGACTGCTTCGGAAGGCACGGTAAGCCGTTGGTCCCGGCTGCCATTTCGTAGTCGTTAAAGGAACCACGTTAGAGGCCGAGAGGCGATTCCGAACAACTCTGACTACACGAAATGATGATGATAAGGACTGTACTTGCCGATATATAATATACATAAGTCTATAAAAAAACTTATTGTAAGTTTAAACTTTATGGCACAAAATACAATGCGTAGGTACAGTACAAGTTTTATTCGTGAATTATCGTAATTTCCCGAGCTACGGTGTATAATAGCTCGGGCACAACAAAGGAGTTCACAGAATCGAGCATCCCATTTTCATGTCACAAAAAGTCTGAGGCGAGCCTTCAAAAGAGCGATTGTTGTCAGACAAAAGGAAAGCAGATGTTAAATAAATTAGGCACATGCTAAATAATCATTATTCAATTTGAGTCTTACTTTCAAAATTGTTCACTAAATAATAATGTTTTTTTACATGATTACTTAAAAAAATACCCACTCCTG
Organism: Euzophera pinguis; assembly: GCA_947363495.1. Classification (NCBI taxonomy): domain Eukaryota; kingdom Metazoa; phylum Arthropoda; class Insecta; order Lepidoptera; family Pyralidae; genus Euzophera; species Euzophera pinguis. The sequence goes on from OX376159.1 coordinate 5,037,279, forward strand.
TAAATAAGGGTTACGGTGTTCAGATGGCAGGCGACTGTAAAACCAGCAGCTGAAACCAGATGAGCTTTAAAGCGTAAGCCGACGACGCAACTGGAAAACACGCCGCGATGACGATTATTTTCAACCATAATTTTATACATTTTATATATATATATATATATATAGATAATGGTATTTTGTGCCGACAGGTAGCGCTACAGCCACCGTATTAAACAATTTAAAATATTAATGACGTCGTTATTTGCCAAGCATAGTTACTTGAAATGTCCTCTCTCTGAATTCTATTGAAGAACGTTATTAACCACCATGAAAATGTTTGGTAGTTTGTTTAAAATACCTCACAATAAAACACAAATTGGTTAAAAGATCACTATAATAAACCTTAAACCTATTAGACAATGTTAAATCCATGACAACATAACCACAGGAAAAGCGCTCCATAATAATTGGCACTGTTTGATGGCGTCAAATTTAATTGTTCTTGGGTTGTTCGACTGCTACCATAAATATTGCGTTTATGAAAACAGTCTAACTTTTTTTGGGTTTATCGAATATCTATACTACTATTATAAAGCTAAAGAGTTTGTTTGTTTGTTTGAACGCGCTAATCTCAGGAACTACTGGTCCGATTTGAAATATTCTTTCAGTGTTGGATAGCCTATTTATAGAGGAAGGCTATAGGCCTGAGCGAAGTCGGGACAGGCTGCTAGTATTAAATATAATTTTATATTTTCATAATAGACTTCCCCATCGACTTTTAAATGGTTACAAAAACTCCTAATTTATTCAAAACAACAACGCTATCATTCAATCACGTTATTTTTACTATATTCGGATCATCGCACGTCTAAAGTCAAATGTCCTACGAAGAGCAATAGTTACATCGACCAAAGAAAATATATAAAACCGGAAATCCATACCGGGGTGCATTTGTTAAATGTCCAAAGTCCAGATACTGTCGCATTCTGTACAACGAAGCACATTCATAAACCGTTGAATAAAACATAAAGCAAAACAAGACTTTTGTTTTCTAGTCGCATACTACTGTTGCCACTGGAATATGTCAGTGACAGTGCGCTATGTTGTGGTTCTGAAGTATTTTCGAAGACAACACTTAAAATTGTTGGAACAATAATAGAGGATAGTAATTTTCCGACTTCGACGAAGATGTTTTGCAGTTTTTGTCGCTTAATTGATACAAATACGGATCGACTCTGCAACACACATTTAATCTCCATCCTGGTTGCTGGTAGCTACGGAGCCCAGGGTTCCGCTTTCCTACTATTACACAAAGATTATTTGTAAATGCTGTCAATCGACCCTGTGAATCCTGGTGTGAGAGTTTTTCGGAACCGCCTTTTGACTTCAGTCTTAGCTGACCTCATTATAAATAATTAAATTGTGAGTACTTGATTTTATTTTAAATTTGGTAATTAGCCGAAAAATAAGTAAGATAATAATGGCAACACGACAAAAAACAATTGGTTTCACAAAAAAGATTATCAAATCAAATTTCCCGTTTTGTGGATCCACTATTTTAAGACGAAGAGTAAAATATTTTTTTTTTATTATTTTACTTGCTAACAAAAATATTATATTTATGTCATAAAAATGTTTTATTTCAGACAGCCAATTCAAGAGAGAGTGGATCGAGAGTGCAAAAATAGACAAAATACCTTTCGATATTCCTGAAAACTTGGCAGCGCTCTATTTTTCGTGTTCTGCTAGCCAGCTACTTTATTTTTAGGGTTTCAAAAATCACAATAAAAAAATATGTAATAAAACCTACGTGCTGCAGGGCACATAAAGCAAAAAGAGGTGACGATAATGGTTTATTGCTGGCTGGGAGTACTTACAAGTTCAATAAATTTTATCGACTGGTAAAATTTGTCTAGTAGGGTATAATATCTATTTCTCACAATCAGGCGTGGGTTATTGTATATTTTATATTCATTCAGTTAGGTACCTAGCTATATTTCTTCAGATAAATGAAAAATAAATTAGAAGAATTCGATAAATTGTGAGACATTTTACGGTTATTTTTAAATTATACATTATTTCTAAGGCTACCTTTCTAATGCTTTGCACTCGTGAATATATCGTGAAATTTATCTAAGTATCATTCGAATTTCTCGACCATAAATAAAGCAAATAAAATAAAACCACAAAATAATATAGACAATGAAACCATGTCACAAACCCAGCGATCTAGTGATCAAATGTGTTGGTTGAGCTCCAAAAGTTGATTGTATTTTCTGCCTAGACCAAATTTCTTGTAACAAATCCTGTTACAGAGTACGAAGATTAACGGGCGACATGTATTTTTAGAATTTGTACTACCAGTGATTGGAATGCTGATTTATATTGGTCCGTGATAAACGTTTGCAGGAATAACTTACAAGACAATACAAAATTAGATCTTACTTCAAATATTTTGAATATTGCATTTTTTCTTTGTGTCGAGTTTATAAGATTAGCATTTAATCACGTCATATGATAGTGTTAAAAGATGAAGAATGTCTTTAGGTTTGTTTGCCAATTGGGACACCAAAGTTAGATATCTACCTAACTCACTATAAGGTCGAATTTTCAATATCTCATTTTTAATCCGTATAAAATAGAACAAAAATAATCCATATTCTTTAGAACAAAAAGATTTTCTGTGTGTGGAAAATTCTGTAGGTCTAAAATCGCCACTTTGAGCAATTCATCAAAACGAATTCATTTCGTAAATTCCTAGCAACTCCTCGGCAATTCTTCTTTATTTTATAAAAATAAGTTCATTTCGTGAATCATTTCTCGTGTTATTATTGCCATAGCAATAAAATAAGCGGTTATTTACCGACAATACCGATTCATTATTTTTTTATATAATTCTTTGATATTACTGATGATAAACGTACTGTGAAACAGGAAATTAAGATTATTGTTAATTTGAAGTGCGTACGTTGGGATTTGCGTACGAAATCAACAAAATAAAGACTACTAAAATCATTATTTTTAATAGTGGCAATAACGTTAAGTCTATCATGTATCATGTCCGTTAATTTTTTTTTAGTAATTGATTTTACGGCCGTGGATACAAGTCTTTTATAACCCTTCTTATTTTTTCTATCTTCTTCAGTTCTACAGTGTGGTTTCGTCAAGTCCTAGTCAAGTCTGAAAGTCTAATCGGTACCTAGCCAAGTCTTTTTTACTACAAAAAAGGTAGATTCAGGTTAACAACATAAGAGGACTGCCAAAACCACTTGTCGTGATATTTTGATCATGCCCCTACCTACAAGATGGCAAAAAGTAATCGAACAAAATGGCACCTACATACTTTAGTTAAATGTAAATAAACTATATTAAAAAATGTTTTGAATTTTCTTAAAAAAATGCGAAGAAACTTTTTCCCCGACCTATTATTATTGTTAAGCCGCGTAAGTTCGTAACATACAGAAGGAAGTGACTTTAAATGTTTTAGCCGCGATAGACATATTTTTTTCTCTTTTTACGGCTCTGTATTTGTCATTTAAGATAATGTTTTTATCTGTGAAAAATAATAGTTATAAATTGTTTAGATATTAACAGATTTTCAAAAAGGGTTGGTTAGATTCTTAACTCGGCTGAATTTTTTGTAATCGAATGACACATGTCTTTATCTTAGCATGTATTCCTAGTTGCGTAGTCAGCTTACGCTTCGGAGCCCAGGGTACGCTTTAATCATGGTCTTAGATTTGGCAGTACCGATTATTGCATTGGAGCGACAGCCGTCTGACCTTTCTTAACCCTTTTAAATAGGGGAAGACTAATAGGATCATGATGTTCTTTAACGACCACTTAATGGCAGTTGGCAGTGCTTTCCGAAGCACGAAATCAATGTTTTTATCAGACAATCAGGTGATTCAAGCCTGCATTGTCCTAACCAAACTGGAAACAACTAAACGAAGTATGCTTCTCGTGGGAATTGAACCCGCGCCTTAACCACTGGGCCCCAGAGGCAGTTAATCGACTAATATAGGTATTCAGAAACAAAAATAATATTTTTTGTTAATTTTATTAAGTTTTTGTCATATAATTTTAATTTGTCAAATAATATAACATTTCGAAATGCATACATTTAACATTAGCAGGATCAAAACACAGAAAATATTATGCAGAGTTATTTATACATCAGATATCATTATTTTCAAAAACAGATAATGTATCCAGAAAGGCTGATAGCAAAAGGTAGTTAAGTGTATAAATAAAAAAAAAACAAGTGCGAGGCGGATTCGTGCACGAATTGTTTCATACCATTGTCTATAAAAACCACAAAAAATCACGTTTGTTGTATGAAAGCCCCCTTAGATACTAATTTTATTCTCTTTTTTCGTATTTGTTGTTACAGCGGCAACAGAAATACTTACATCACCTATGAAAATTTCAACTGTCTACTTAGCACGGTTTAGTTTGAGATAAAGTCTGGTGACAGACGGACAGCAAAGTCTCAGTATTAGGTTTCCGTTTTACCCTTTGGGCACGGAACCTTAAAAATCACCAGCCACTTACGGCTACTTAAAATTTTAATAGATTTGCTATTTTATATTTTGCATGTTAAATTTGGCAAATTATGATGTTTACGGCAATAATTGAAAAACTTCATCGCACACATAGCTTGACATTTTCAGGCTTCACGTTTGGTTCTTATAAATTTGTGTAGAAAACTGTCAAACTGCAGAATTGCATGAAATTAATTGTTCGTGATTCACTTAAAGAACTGTCAAAATGTGGCCATTTTAGGATTTGCAATGTCATTCATATTATTATGATTCGTACAAAGTGGCGATGACGTTATGTGCACACCCCATATCGCCTCCTGTCGGCATTTTATTTTGGTCACGTTCCTTTGTACGTTGCATAAACTAATACCATAGTCGTAATACGGACCTTCATAAAATGTTTCTTATTTCCTAGGATTATTTATTTATGATACAACGCTCTGTTGCAGTTTATGACGCTATATTTTGCAAGGTTACATATTAATTATGATTGTTAGGCTCTCTTTATTGTAAGTTTTGTCGCACGGCGATATTTTTTTTGCGAAAACACTAAAACATATTTTTGTTGTATAGTGTGCGGGCGCTAATTTCCTTCGTTTGACGATTCCTGACCAGTCTTCTCGTTTCTATTGAAAGTCCTTCACAGTTCAGGCTATCCTATTTTGGAATGCATTACTGGTAGACATTCGTGAGGCTTAAACTATTACTTTTATCACTACCTTACCGAGGTAGAATAATCCTCTCTTATATTGTAATAAGGCTGTCACTAACTTCTTACACTTGTTGACAGTATTTATTTATGAATGTTATTTGTAAGTTTATTCTTATTATTTATTTATGTAAGCATATTATTCTAATGTAGGCATGTACATTTAAGTGTTTTTTTACCGCAGCTCATTTCTACCCTAAGGTTGGCTAGAAGAAATTGCATTAGTGATAAGTCCGCCTTTGTACCCATTTAGTTGTATTGGATTTACCTAACGATATGTTTCTTTTGTTTGTAAATGATGCAATAAAGTGTTCATTCATTCATTCTTGCGCTTTTATTTTACAAGATTATTAAATTAAATCAATGTCTCTATCTGCTTTACGCGATTAATTTGATAAGGTCTTTAGAAACATCTACATCTTTAGGAAATTCCGAATAAATCAAAAGTAGATAAAAATACAGATAAGTAAAAACACAGAAAATCACATAGGTATATAGATATATATTGTAGAAACAAGGTCGGGGCCGCAAGTAGAAAAATAAATTTAAATACATACTACATAAGGCGTGTTAAAACTAAAATTTCGAAGAATGACTCGAGCCAGCAGTGCTCTGTATTCCAAAGCTACAAGTATCGGATAATTTTAGAGAGGTGAGCCGAATTATCGATCGTCTACGTGTTACGGAGGCCTGGCACGGCACCCAGGAGGTCAAAGGTATCTATAATCTGCTCAGCTTAGCGATTACGGCACGAGCTGAATTGCTATTTATAAGAATTGATGGAAGAATAGCGTTCTATTTTCTGTCGTGGTTATTTTGTACACCTAGGGAGAGTATTATGTGGATGTTTGAATTTCAATTTGAGTTCTTGTGTGTAAAGATCCCCTTTGGGTTACTGAGCCATTACGGTTTGCAGTAATAGTATGTTACATAAATTAACGTACAAAAGTAGGTAGTGCTACATGAATCTAATAAAACCTACTATATGCCTACTACATTTATGTAAGTCCATCCAACTTTTTGTACACAAAAACATATCTTGTGTAATTTTCTATGGTGCAATAAAGTGTTTTAACTTTACTAACTTTATATGATAGTAGTTGTGGACAGTAGGTCTAGGTTGTTAAGAGACATTAGATATAATATCTAATAATAATCTAGAATAGAATTATTTTATCGTTTCTTTTTTAACGCTCTACCTTTTGAATATTTCTAAAGATAATAAACACAATAATTCTAATAGGGGTACACGTAATAATTGTAATTGACAAGAGTAGTATAAGTTTTCAAAAAAGTTCGTTCAAAGTGATTTATAGCTCGACTTTTATATAATAAACTCTGCTTTACTTTAAGCATTTCTTATTTTAGTTTAGCTATTAAAGCAAGTAAACTTTGTTACGTAATAGCTAAAGTTGAAACGTAATATTTTATGAGAGTGTTTTATGGGACCATAAAACGGCATGCAGCATGCATTATTATTGGCATTCATTAATAATAATGAAAAAAATATTTACTTCATTATTAATAGAATGATGTATAGTTAATTGTATGACGTAACAGAATGAATAAAATAATATTAAAAACATGTTAGCTAATATGATCTTGTGACATGGAAGAATAAATAAATAAGTAGGGACAAATCGCACAAATTGAGTTAGCCCCAAAATAAGTTCGAGACTTGTGTTATAACTCAATCAAATACTAACGACACTATATTTTATAACATATACATATTTAGATAAACACCCAAGAATAATCAAAAATTACGAGAATGAGATTGTGTATATCTCATGAGAGTATAAATAAAAAATGCCACCATTGTCGGCACTTTATAAAATATGACAAGTTATTAATTTGGAAAAGCTAATAGTACCTATCACTTATCGTTTATGATTTAGTTTAAGTTCTGTAAGGACGAACTGATAATAGATGCAGGGTTCAAAGACTTAACTTGTCTCGTGCGTCGAAGACTAACGTCGTGCGTCGAAGACTAACTGTAGACCCATCCCTAGCTGTGTTAGTAGCCCTGCGTAAAAGTAGAAATGCCGCCCACTCTTGATGAAATTGGAATGTTATAAATACCTAGCAGCCCGTCTCAACTTCATCCTAGCCTATAGCCTTGCCCGATAAATAGGCTATTCAACACTGAAAGAATTTTTCAAATCGGACCAGTGTTTCCTGAAATTAGCGCGTTCAAACAAACAAACTCTTCAACTTCATGATATTAAGTATAGATGAACAACAATTTATCATATAATTATTTTATAAACACAATACAAAGATAGTTTCATCGTCTCTTATTTATTATTTTCAACTTAATATTTAGTGATGTCTTGTTCTTAATAGGTTAGTGCGACTGAGATAACGCTCTAAATAGGAAACACTTCGTATATCAGATGTTATACTTGCGTTATGCTTTTGATAAATGATGTGAGCTATACAGGCAACTGACAATACCTATGATAGAACTTCAAGTTTTTAACTATGTAGAGCAATTATCTCGTAGTCGCACCTACCTTTTTAGACGTTCTAATGTTTAGAAAAGTTTTTAAATCATTAGCAACTTAGTAGTATATCAAACATTGTCGTATATACGTGGGGCGCACTATAAGTTTCCGGAATGAATATGAAAAAATACTATTAAATGTACAAAATTAATTTATTGTTTTTCAAAATAATCTCCCTTGGCGTCTATGTACTTTTTCATTCGATGAAACCAGTTTTGAAAACATTTGTGCCACTCCTCTGTGGTGACCTCTGAAACGTGTTTTTCATACTCCTCGACAGCCTCTTCTGGTGATGAAAATCGTTGACCGCGTAATTGGTTCTTAATTTTTTTGAACAAAAGTCACAAGGTGCCAGGTCGGGACTGTATGCAGGATGACTCATGAGTTCTACATTTTTCGCCTTCAAAAAGTCGTTTGTCTGTCTGGCCGTGTGAGAACTAGCATTGTCGTGGTGCAGGATGATACGGCGTTTACGGTTATTTTTACGGAGTTCGTCAATAACTTCCGGCAAACAAATGGTCGTGTACCAGTCACTATTCACTGTACGACGATTCTCTAAAGCAACAGTAGCCACGTGTCCAGTTTTATTAAAAAAAGAAGCAATCATCCGCTTAGATGCACTTTTCACGCGCGCCACTTTGGTTGGTTTCGGCTCATCTTGAAAGACCCATACGCTCGATTGCTGCTTTGTTTTGGGATCGTAGTAATAAATCCATGTTTCGTCACCTGTTACTATGTCCCACACCAAATTTGACGCACCTTCGTTGAATCTGGTAAGCATGGCACTGCACCAAGTGACGCGGTCCGTTTTTTGAGCCTCGGTCAAGTTGTGTGGGATCCACCGCGAGCACAGCTTTCTCACACCCAAATGTTTGTGTAGGATTAATTGTATTTGACTCATGCCTATTTCTAAGGATGCGCGAATTTCATTTGCCTGTCTGTTTCAATCATACGGCGCACAGCATTGATGTTTTTGTTGGTCACAGCGGTGGACGGCCGACCATCGCGAGATTCGTCACTGAGATTGATACGACCACGCTTGAATTCTGCAAACCAGCTATAAACAGTTGCCTTGCATGGTGCTTCATTGCCAAAAGCTGTTTCAAGCCGAGCGATGCTCTGTTGAGCTGTCAAATTACACTTAAAATCGTAGAAAATCATACTACACACAATTTTTTAAATGGCGCCACAAGGTAAAAACAAAAGACAGTCAGATGAAACAAACTGCATTCTACAGCCAAAGAGTTATATTTTCAAATGTTGCAATAAATTTTTAAATATTGTTTATGTAAGTGGCCAGTTCCGGAAACTTACAGTGCGCCCTATGTATAATCGATTTTGGTATTAGTCTATAACACTTCACACTTTGAACCCCAATAACCCGACAAAACAAAAGAAAATCCATTGTTTGTCCCCACATTTATTCAATATGATAAATGTTTTCAATATTAGTGCACTACATCTATGTATTGTATAAAAAACTAAAGGATCTCGTTTATGATCGACAGAAATGGAAGGAACTCCGCCGACAAGAGCCCATCTCTTACATTTATAATGATTACATCTACGTAACAGAGTTGATCCTTGCTGCCCCATAATATTAAGGCCCCTCAGCACATTCAAATACTATGTCCCTCAAATACGAGACGAAGCAAGAGGGACACAAAGTACCGCACAATGCCACGCCGTCAAACGGAGATAGCCGATCAAATTGTTACATGTCACAAGGGGCCGAGCTATATGCGCAGAAGCAATCAAATGTACAAAATAATATAAAAACAATATACTTCAACGTATTTCGCGAGTGAGTTTGGTCATAAAGCAAAAATTATGTTAATGTTCAATTTTTCGTGTAGTTATTGAAGTGTTTGTGATTCCTTGTGATGGTGGTTTCGATAATTTTATTATATTAATTGATGGATTGTTAGGTAACAGGTTGTGATTTGGTTGGACAATAAGGATTTTGTACACGGATTTGGATTTGTCGCAAAAGGTATTTTATTTCAATGTATAATATCTTATTAGAGTTTTCATAGGAATGCTTGCCTTTCTCTTATTACGTATTGATTTTTTATGCTATGTTTTAACATAATTAAAATAGATTTTATCTTCATTATGAGATATTATTAATCCCAAACCCCACGTTAAATATTAAATGCGTAAAGTATCTCTGTCTTATATAATACTAGCTGTTTCCCGCAGCTCCGCTTGCGTCTAAAAGTAGCTTATGTTAGACCCCGGTTCTTCAACTATATTTGTACCAAATTTCATTAAAATTCGTTCGGCGGTTTGGCTGTGATAGCGTAACAGACAGACAGACAGGCAGCCAGACAGGCAGACAGACAAACTTACGCATTTATAATATTTGTATGGATATTTACGCCGCTGAAGCTGCAGAACTGATTAATATAAAATTTTGTGTAGAAATAATTTTAGTGCTAGAGATAGACTTAAAATATACGTAAAGTTTATAATTAAATAAACTTAAAGTATTTTTGAACTATCGCAGGATTCCTAAGGACTTAGGTGGGTTGTTTTTTTTTATTATTAGGTTGGTGGTTAGTTATTTGTAAAATACATTTGTACACTTCATTCAAATAATTTGTTCTTTACAATATTTAAAATATCCGGACAATGATAAATAAACAGCAACGCAAACATCGATGAAATATCTACTTACATTTCTGTTGGTCAATTTTATTCATTCAAAATCCATACTTCATGAATATTGTTGGTGACCCGGGGTCAAACATAAGCTACTTTTTGACGCAGGAGGAGCTGCGGGAAACAGCTAGTTTAAAAATAAAACAAAAGGACAAGGTGTTGTTACATAAAAATGTAGATTAAACCCAAAGTATGCTTCTGACGTGAAATTATTAAATTACTTCGCAGACCTGTGCTAACGTGGCTTTCCATTTACTTTTACGACAGGTAGAGTCAACAAACTCGAGTAAGTAACGTAAAATGTATTTTCTGGGTATCTACATATAGTTTTTTATACAATACATAGATGTAGTGAACTAATATTGAAAACATTTATTTAACACTAGCTATTTCCCGTAGCTTCGCTTGCGATAAACAGTAGCCTATGTTTGACCCCGGGTCTTCAACTATATTCATGCCAAATTTCATCAACATCCGTTCAGCGGTTTAGCCGTGAAAGCGTAACAGACAAACAGACAGAAAGACAGACAGACAGACTTTCGCATTTATAATATTATAGTATATAGTATGGATGATAGTTTCTTAGTAGATGATAGTTTAGTTAGAATAAAAGGAAGCTTGATATACATAGGGCGCACTGTAAGTTTCCGGAACTGGCCACTTACATAAACAATATTTAAAAATTTATTGCAACATTTGAAAATAGAACTCTTTGGCTGTAGAATGCAGTTTGTTTCATCTGACTGTCTTTTGTTTTTACCATGTGGCGCCATTTAAAAAATTGTGTGTCTGCATCAACATGGATTTAACTCGGGAATATTTTCGTAGTATGATTTTCTACGATTTTAAGTGTAATTTGACAGCTCAACAGAGCATCGCTCGGCTTGAAACAGCTTTTGCCAATGAAGCACCATGCAAGACAACTGTTTATAGCTGGTTTGCAGAATTCAAGCGTGGTCGTGTCAATCTCAGTGACGAATCTCGCGATGGTCGGCCGTCCACCGCTGTGACCAACAAAAACATCAATGCTGTGCACCGTATGATTGAAACAGACAGGCATGTGACCTACCATGAAATTCGCGCATCCTTAGAAATAGACATGAGTCAAATACAATTAATCCTACACAAACATTTGGGTGTGAGAAAGCTGTGCTCGCGGTGGATCCCACACAACTTGACCGAGGCTCAAAAAACGGACCGCGTCACTTGGTGCAGTGCCATGCTTACCAGATTCAACGAAGGTGCGTCAAATTTGGTGTGGGACATAGTAACAGGTGACGAAACATGGATTTATTGCTACGATCCCAAAACAAAGCAGCAATCGAGCGTATGGGTCTTTCAAGATGAGCCGAAACCAACCAAAGTGGCGCGCGTGAAAAGTGCATCTAAGCGGATGATTGCTTCTTTTTTTAATAAAACTGGACACGTGGCTACTGTTGCTTTAGAGAATCGTCGTACAGTGAATAGTGACTGGTACACGACCATTTGTTTGCCGGAAGTTATTGACGAACTCCGTAAAAATAACCGTAAACGCCGTATCATCCTGCACCACGACAATGCTAGTTCTCACACGGCCAGACAGACAAACGACTTTTTGAAGGCGAAAAATGTAGAACTCATGAGTCATCCTGCATACAGTCCCGACCTGGCACCTTGTGACTTTTTTCTGTTCCCAAAAATTAAGAACCAATTACGCGGTCAACGATTTTCATCACCAGAAGAGGCTGTCGAGGAGTATGAAAAACACGTTTCAGAGGTCACCACAGAGGAGTGGCACAAAAGTTTTCAAAACTGGTTTCATCGAATGAAAAAGTGCATTAGACGCCAAGGGAGATTATTTTTAAAAACAATAAATTAATTTTGTACCTTTAATAGTATTTTTTCATATTCATTCCGGAAACTTATAGTGCGCCCCACGTATATGACTTCAAAGGGGGCAAAATATACTTATAATTTGTAAAATTACTTGCTTTTGCTTGCGGCTGCACAATCCCATGGAAAAACCTTTTTTTTTAGATAAAAAGTACAGTAAGTAAAGTAGGTAAGGTACCTTACCTTATGTCGTTTTTGGTACCTACTTGTATGTACATACAAATGCAAAAAATCACCTAGATTGGTTCATAAAATGAAGTGTGAAGAAGCAACAAACAAATTTTTATTATAGGTAATATTAGTTAGAAATAATTAGGATGACATAATATAATAATCAATATGGATCCATATAATTTTTATTCAAAAAGGTATTTTTATTATTATGAATGGTCTGTCCAGCGTATTCACTGGTATTATCAAGGGGTGCTAATAATAAACTGCCAAATCGGGCAACAACTTGAATCTACTTATTTATGAGAATTTTAGGTATTTAAAAGTAAATTTAAACTTTATTTTACTTCTTTCATTAATGTTATTGGTATCAAACACTGAGATACTTTTCCAGTAAAAGAATGATTCACTGTGAATGGATATGTCTGTTAATCTTTGTAAGATTGGTTAGTCAAGGGATAACGTGTGTCTGTTCCTTTTTGACTCTTTCGAAAGCTAGCCACAATTTTATTTCACTTTTGGGGGAGGTAACACCGGCCAGAGGATACAGAGCTTAAATAATCCGACACGTTTCATCGAAAGCTGAATTCACCAGCTACGTGTGAGCTGATCGGATCCAAACTGGCGTGACATTTTGGCCTTCTGAGAACACAGAGATAAGTTAGGCACGTTAAGTCGTAGGTACTGGCTGTCATTTGGTAGTCGTTAAAAGGAACCACGTCAAAGGCCGAGAGGCGATTCCGAACAACTCTGACACCAGATTGTACAATGTCGATAGACAATGTAACCTACACGAAATGATGATGATGAGAGATAAGTTGTTCGCAGAACTTGTGGTGAGGCTCCCTATTTACTGAACGTTAGTCGGAGCTAGAGGTTGTAACTATGTGAAAATGCAATGTTTGTTAAACAAACTATTCTGTCAAGGATAATGTGTAGATACTTTGGAGTGGATCAGGGCAACCCTCCACAAGATTTTGAATATCCGACGAGACTCTCAGTACTTTTATTCTAACCTACGACTGAAGCGCACCCTGGGTACTAAAGTATAAACTGATGATTCCGTGCTTCGAAAGAAAAGTAAAACCGTTCCGGCTGCTGTTTGCCACAGGAAATCACGGTTGGATGATCATGATAACATCATTAAATAGTGTAAATTCTAATTTTCGTTACTGCTTTAGTTATGAAAAACCCTTCAGAATTATTTATATTTTTATTTTATATGTAAGCTGTAGTTCAAAATATATTAATTCTAATCAAGAATAAAAGCTTATATAAAAATTACAATTAATGATTTAACCAATCGTGGATGACGGACAGCAAATGTAAAGAGAATGACTTTAGAAAAAATATTAATGAAAAATTATCATGAAAAAATTACTAATGATGCTACTATCTTACCGTGTCGAGGTAGTTACGTATTAGAACTAACACCAAAAAATTGAGAAGCCCATAATATAAACGGGGTTTGAGATATTCATCAATACGTCTCATTTTGATGGCAAATAGGAATGACCGATTAATGTTAAAATAAATAAATCATATAGATTTACCCCAATGTATCTGTTTACCTTGTCTGTACTTTTTGACTTTAGTCTTGAGCCATTGGAATACTTATCAGACGAAAATATGTAAGTATACGAGCTTTAGAACGCTTCAGGAGTCACAGATGACAAAACATATTTTTTTGTTATCTGTGACTCACGGAAAACTAATTAATTAGAAATCGAATAATTTTCTTCCACATATCTGTAAAAGGAAAGATTTTTACAAGAATCGCCTGTTTTCGGTGATTTTTATTACCTTTTTAGAAATAGCACTTTAGCTTGCTATTAGCTTGTAGCGTATTCACGCAAATTCACTGGCTGTGGGCCACTTGCCTTCTGTTCCACTACACTAACAGCTGTGGTGTGAGATATCGACATGTGAAGTTACAAATATACCATACATTATGCAACAAAACATAAGCGAAAAACGGCTCACTTGCTAGGACATGTATCAATCAATCTAAACAAAAACAAAGTCGGGTTATTTACATTTAGAACTTAAAAATGACTGAACCAATTTCTTGCACACGGTAGGATATGACCGGAATTATCAAACAGGATAGATACTTTTTTCTCAAAAACAACTAAATGGGAGACAAAAGAAAGAGTAAAGGAAATAAAGGTGATAAAGTTTAGGCTATGAAGAAGTTCTTCAAAGACCTCGAAAAACTTTAGCAGTTGCGACTAAAGGAGGCCCTTAGGCCGTCTTTGGTATAATCGAATAGGAGTTTTTAAATTTCCCAGAGGTTAAGGAAGTGCTCTCTTGATTTAATTTCCTCTGGAGAATCAAATAATTTTCTGTTAGTACGAATACTTTGGTTTAGTCCGATTCACCCTCTAAGGGTTCCGTTCCGTACGCGTGGTTCCGTAAGATCGATTGTAGGCTAAGTAATGCGATATGTGTATGAGAAAACACATTACTTGCTACTACTGCAAAAAGCTCCCTTAACTTGTGAATTTTAATGTTTGTTACACTAATGAGAGAACATGAGTAGGAAGGGCGTTGAGATGGTAATGGCTAGAGATAGAGGAAAGTGGACGGAAAGTAACATACTGTGCCGACCCCGCTGACAAAGTGGGACAAGGTAAAGGAGAAGAAGAAGAAGAGAACGATAGAAAAAATAAAGAGGACCACGAAGCACCAAAAGAGTCCCGTTTTAGGTGGAGATATAAAAAAGTTATTCACTTACATTGTCTAACACACCACACCTGCACCACAACCCGAACACTCCATACAACAGCGCTGAAATTACAACTACTAAGATTCGGTCGCGTTCGCACGCGCGTCAATGTGAGTGATGTGTTAGTGTCACTCGTAGGGTTGGTTATTTACCGTAAATGCGTCACAGTTATGCGTCGCGGCCGCGCGCCGAAATGTCATCCTTGCATTGTTTTGCTCTCGATTTTAACCCATAATCTGCGTTGTGAGGTGCGGTATATATTTCGGGTGGGACGATGTGAGTGTCCGTTCTGTACGTGATTCTTTTTTTTTTTAGTTAGTACTATTAATAATTCCGTGCCTGCATCTGGAATGGTTTTGTATGTAATCGTAGTATGTAATGTATATTTTAAAGATGGTCACCATTCCTAACATTAAAAAGAGATACCTACAAAAGTAGCCGCATTTCGGGACATTCGCAGCAAGACATGGAATGTAGTGCTAATTCTCCAAATTCAAACGACTGTTACTTAAATTACTCATTACCAATTCCAAAACCATTTTACATTAAACATTTCTTTGCAGGGCGGCTCGGGGACTCCAGCGAACATGACCTAGTGCCCCATGACATCGCCACACCTCTTGCCACCACGCCATAGCCCGACGACCTGACACGAAACATACGTGAGTACCTATTAATAGACTAAGAAATAAAATAGAGAAAAACGATCGAAATATGCCAAAAAAATAGGCTTACTAAGTACCTACTTATTCTTCTTTAAAACATAATATACATATAGGATCAAGCGCGTAAAATACCTTAATACTTCTGGCGTTCTTCTTCGTCTTGTGGAGTCAAAATGTCTGACTTTAGATTCGTCTAGTCCAATAGGTGGCCACAGTCACTGCTTTATCGTTGGCCGCTAAAAGATCCTTATACGTGCAGGAGTCCGGGCATTTGCGACACACCAACAGATCCGCTATGGGCTGAACATCCCGGCTAACTGCTGAAAATCTCTATTTCGACTTTATATCTAAGATGCCTGGACCCCATTTTAGGAAATATGTTAAATGAAAAAACTCACCAATTTTGGGTGAGTCACACTTTTCAAAAATAGCACTCAGAATCGATTAAAACCAAAAATAACAGTCTTTAACTTGGTAGATGGAAATACAGTTCGGATTTAGGATAGAGCTACTAATTACCTGGCTAAAACTTTTATTTTCTATTCATATTGGTTCAGTAGAACTGTAAACATGTTTGGGCAGACAAATTAGCTTGTTAATTACCAAATTTCCGATCCATGACGAAAAGTTAACTACCTAAGTTGTAACTGTAAGGGTAAATTGGTATAGTTTTTATGTAGCTCAATACACGTGAGGAAATCGGGGATTTCTCAAATTGAATTGTAACTTTGTTATTCCATTTTTAGTTCGTTTGTGAAGAAAAAATTTTCAATTAATATGTTACTGGGATCGATTTTTGACATCGTATGTGCTGGTATTTACGAAATCTATTTTAAATCTCTGAAGAGTTTTTTTTTTGTTTTTTATGGGATGATCTCTGGAACTACTTAGATATAAAAGTACGATTAAATTGCAAGAGTTAGCCTCATTTTGAGAACTTTTGCCGTACATATAATATTTTTAGATAGTATGAAACTTGAGACCTGATTTTCATATTATGTAGGTCTGTATTATTAATTGTCATCCAAAGTGCTTTTAAGTCATTTTCTTATTTAGGGCGTTGCGGATAAATTATGGTAATATATTTGCATTAATTAACAAGTGCTGCATAAATAAGAGCTATATTATTGCCACAAGCGGTCGTGTCGCTTTTATAATAAAAGTAAACATGATATTTTAAATATAACGTAGGTAACGAATTGTGAAAAGATAAAGGTTCTATACAAAGAGCATCTAAACCGACGACAGAGTAAAAAGTTCGTTCCATAATGGTTCAATTAAATATGGGCTCCCCAAAATCAACTTTTTAAAATCAAAACATAACTTTATTTATCTTTTAATTATAAGTATTTATTCATTACTCTGTACACTGGTATTGTGGAATCAGATTGCTGCTTTGGTATTCCCAAAAGGCTACAACATGGGGTTTTTCAAAAATGGTGTGAAAAGATTTCTCGATGGTCGGCAACGCGCACGTGACACTCCTGGTGTTACAGGCATCCATAGGCTGCGGTAACCGCTTCCCATCAGGTGGGCCGTACGCCTACTAAATGTATTAAAAAAATGACAGTTTGTTAATATGTATGAAATTAATAACCGCCAGGTGGCGCTTATATAGTTTGTCATATAATTTGTTTTAAAATATATTGCCTATTACAAATAGGCAGAATATTTAAGAGATTAACTCAAATGCTACTTAGATAGATTTCTTTGGTCTAGCCTATAGTCTCTTGCATAGTTGCATAGCGTTTACCAATGTATTTATTTTTTTAAGAAATATCGAATGAAGTTTTATATTCCTTTTCTTTTTGAGTGCAATAAATATTCATGAAACAAATAAGCCTTCAAACACAGGTCCAAATTAAGGTTCTTTTAAGAAGATGTAGTAGGTATATTGAAGAAAAGTTGTTTTTTTTCAGTTTATCTAACACTCCTTTATGCCATGAAATGAAAAAATAATCGCACTGTTGGGAAATACTCGAAGTGCCAATAGCAACAAATGTAACAGAAATAACTTTGATGATGTTGTTTATATTGAAGAGAAAAAGTGAATATAAAAAAATATTTAGAGAATCCAAGTTTTTATTTATTGAAATAATGACAACCAAAATCCATATAAAATACTTAAAATACTAATATTATAAATGCCAAAGTCTGTCTGTCTGTTACGCTTTCACGGCCAAACCGCTGAACAGATTTTGATGAAATTTACCACGATTAAAGCATGATTTAAATCATTGTCATTGCAATGGAGAGACCTGCCATCTGACCATCTATAACCCCCCTTACATGGAAACTAGACCAATAGGATTTGGTGCGTCAGTGGTCAACTCATTTTTCAGGTTGCCCAACCGACAACAGCTGGGAACAACGATCAATCATGCCTTCAGGAGCTCAAGACAACCATATCAGACCAAATTTAAAAGCATTCTTCTTCATCCTAGCGTGTAATCCTAGTTGCGTCGTTAGCTTACGCTTCGTAGCTTAGGGTACGCCATAAGCATGGTCCTAGATTTGGCGGCACTGGTTATTACAATGGAGCGACTTTTTACAGGGAAACCAGATAAGAGGATTATGACCCGAGGTGTGTTAGTGGCCAACACTATCAGAATTTTTCAGGCTGTCTAAAGGCATCTGTCACAGCCTCACGACTGCTGTCTAACGATAACAACCGGGACCATCGGCTTAACATGCCTTCAGAAGCACGAAGGAGATGCAGATAGAAAATGCCACTAAATGGCGACCAATCCAATAGTTGTCGCGTCTAGCCGTCGCTTGACACTCGCATTCGCTACGGATACGCGGGTCACGCTCGACTATCAAACTCCTCGTCCAAAAGCATTCATTTATATCGAATGAGTTTTTAACCGAATGACACACTTTTTTTAAAACCGTTATTCAGCTTGTGATGTTGTCCGGGAGTTCCGGGACCAACGGCTGACGGTGTCATTTTTTTATTCAGACTTGACAAAGTATGCTTCCCATGGGAATCGATCCCATGACCTCCAGTTCTGCAAACCAACCTCTTAACTGCTGGACAACAGATAAATACTTTATGGATTATGCCAATAATAGTTCCATGAATGGACCAAGTCTAATACTATTACTGTAGTGACTAAGCTCTTTACACTTAGCCCGCTATACTATTAACTGGATAACAATCGGTAATTCTATTCATTGTGGCGCTACCAACTTAATTCAAATTAATTATTCAAACATGACATCGATTATCAATTTAGTGGGCTTCTACTCAACACAATTTGTTACTTTTGTGTGGGGTTTCATGATAACACAGATCACAACAATAACGGGAAGTTTTAATTTTGATAGCGCAATTTATAGGAAGTTGAGAAAATTTGTTTCTAACTCTATGATAATATCAGATTTATCGAACCTCAAATGGATTGTTATTATTTAGCTATATATATTTATAAAGTTGTAATTGTTATTGACCGTTGCCTGTTCGGTATATTTATTGAAGAGAGACTACATACAATAAAAATATCAGGAATATCACGAAATTGAAATTACAGCATTGTTTACAAAAAAGAGCAAAAGCGGATTTATTGCATATAGAGATCTTTTTAGTCGAATTTGATGGCAAAACACATATATGCGCTTTACGCAAAAAGGTGCAGTTTTTATCGATGTTTCGCTAAAGGTGATAAAATAAATTTTTAGCGGAAATTTTACTCACCAATAACTTAGTTTAAATGGATAATGCAATTCTTCTATTAATTACTACTATTTACTAGAAAAAAAAATGATATGTAAATTAAAGGAATATCTGCTTGACACATGTTGTTATAACCTAGAAGAATTTTTTGAGGAAACTGATTGATAAAAATTAACTTTTGACATTTTACTTATTTTATAGATTGTTCAATGTATCATTTGTGTGACATTATAATAATGCTTTTAGCCTATTAGCCAGTGTGCCTACACTTTTGACAATGCTAAATGTGAAAATGATAAATTAAATACTGACATTAATTGTAATTGATGATTAAAATATTGACATTTGTAATTTCCTGATTAATTTTATTGACATGTATGCTCTAATAATAATTCCTGTGGTACACAAATTTTTTTGCATGCTCTTAATAATTTCAAAGTAACATTGAGGTCATAAGATCGTAAAAATGTAGTGCCCTGCCAGGGTCCATGATGTTCTGTATATTAGTTATAAGACTAATTGTAATACCATGGGGACAATAAATTAATTGGATTGAAAAAATGATATGTCAGGAAAATAAAACAAAACAGAATCAAAATTACTACCTTACTATGCTTAAGAGATGTATTAAAGTAAACATTATACAGGCTGACATTTATGTGAATTTGTTTGTGAACACTTTTGGAAAATGTTAAATAAATAAATAATTAGAACACATGTTAATACGTTATAGTGTGTTTTATGCGTAAAACTACACCACTTACAATAAATGTATTTAAGAGAAAACAGTTAAAAAAATTTGCAAATAATAAAATATAACAAATCTAGTGATCAGTTGATACGATTTTTTACTGAAGGTCGAAATTTTTTTCTCGGTTTTCAAACACACTGTAAAAATTAAGCTGGTGTTTAAAAAAACAGCCTTTTAATGGATATTTTCCACATCCAGGTAAACAACAATGCTGCCTCGTTGGCTGCTTCTGGTGGCGAGTTGTGTGGTGCTGTGCGCGAGGCCTGCACACCCGCAGGGCCCGCAGCAGTGTCCGGCGCCGAATACGATAACACCCTGCAGCTGTACTGTAAAGAAGAACGGTCTTGATATACTATGCGAGTTCACAGAGCAGCAGCATATACAGAAGGTAAGGTTCGGTCTATTCTGGAAACTCGTTAAATTAAACCCCCATTGCAAAATAAAAAAAAATACACGTACACGTTTACCGTATTTCAGAGTCCTAAGTCAACTAAAATGCAACCTATAATCACTGCATGAGGTAGTTATGTTATATATTTTTGCCCGGATTTTACAATTTCAATCAAAGACATCCCATAAAAGCGTTAGGTATTGATATGCCGATTCTAGATATTTTAGTAAAGCAATGGCGAGTTGTGTAAATGTTCGCAGTTTTTTCAATTTCTGAGAAGAAACGTTTCTCTACAATTTTATGTATGAAACAGAAATCCCTTGTGCCTTAAGAATCCTTCCGTCAAGTTGCATTTCACGTAATTCTACAGATTTCTAGCGAATACAATGTATCTTTTCCTTGAAAGTGCCGACAACACGAAAGTCGCAAATTATAAAACGAACCTTGAAAACGATTAACTACTTTTATGGTTCCGTATATTATATCTGAAAATGACCCCTAAATAAGACTTACCAGTTTCTTCGTTTGTCCCATAGAAAATAAAGTATCTAGAAGTAGAACTCTAGTATAAAATTGAGGCAGAAACTGGTATCCTGACATTGTGTAGTTATCTGTTATTCATGGCCAGTCTACAACCGATAGTATTCATTTGTTGTGACTTGCTATAAAAAAAGTATTTCTTTAATCTGTGGTTTGTTTGGCAAGCAGTGGGATGTTTCATATAAAAGGAAATACGTGAAAGCTTCTGGATCTATTACAGGATCCAGAAACTTTCACGTATTTCCTTTTGTTGCGTTGATATTTGTAAGGAATTCAAAAAATAATAATTCTTGTTTAGATTCTTGATATGCAAATGCGACACATATACGACCAGTGATTATAGCGGCAACCATAGATTTTTTTATATCTAGCCTGAAATTCAGTCCGCTAATAGACAAATTGAGAAAGGAACGTCCTTTTTTGGGACGAAAAGCTGAATCGGTAATATAATATTTGATGTACAGCACCCTAAAATATATGTCATCATAGATTCTAGAAGCGTAAAAACAAATGTAAGTGCAAATACACTATTTCAAGTTTGAAATGATATATCTCAAGGTTGCATTTTGTACTCATTCGTACGTACAAGTAGAACTTTAACTTTCTCAAAGTTTGATTAAACCGTTGAAGTAATAGTTTTTAGAACAAATGTTGTATGTATTCAGCCTTCAACATGTGCAAGTTTTCTCACTGCATTATGTTCTAAGTTAATTGTAAGTTGTTAGCACTTCAGCTCCGAACACGATCCAAGGAGATTTTCTTTGAAACAGAAAACGGGCGAAGTAAACTTTACTCGTATTACATAAATACCTTTTTATAGCTGCAGGTTAATTTATGTTAGATGAGAACTAACCTGGTAAAAGAAACGAGAAAAACTAAAGACTTCTATCACAAAGTCATCAAAATAATATTATAAATATAATAATATATAAATATAATTTAATAATAACATAAATATTTTTTCTTTGCATAAAAATAAAATACTTATTGTATCTACCCTTACTTACACAAACACACTAAAAATAGCTTCCAAGTTTAATTTTTTGTGCTCAATCGTACACATCTTAATTTGAGCCTTTGATTTTTGGTCATTTTAAATAGTTGGTTTGGTTATCACGCCGCCATTTCTTCTTGGTCTATTTCTACCTTGAAGACCATATGGTACCCATGAGACTGTCTTGATTTAGCTGTGGGCTCTGCTAAAATGTCTAGCATGAATATTCATGCTTAACCCATAAGGTTGACTGTTAGTTATTGCTTATCATTATGGGAAAATTTCACCAACATCGTTCTTATCCAAGTGTAACTAATCCAAGCATAAGAAATGGATGGCAGACATTTTTATTCAAGAGAAAAAGTCCTTGTATCGGAATTATACATGGATTAACAGTATATTCTTAGGTTAACTGTGTGTTGAAATGTAAACTTCATTATAAGAGAGTAATATGAATCATTATCCTTGGAATAAAACTTAACCGATTTTGGTGAAATTGGCCCCAAGTATTGTTACGTTCAAATGCATGTTTTATACAGTTTGAAAAACAGTCGAAAGTAAAGCAATAGATGGCGATTTAAGAAACGCTGCTAGAATTATTTTCTCTAATGATACTCTAGCTCCTAATAATGCCGATACACTGAGAAGCCTTCGTGAGAAACATCCCTTGGCCGCTTCAACCTCTACGACTCCACATCCAAACCTCTCGGCTCATTTAAAAATCAAAATTGAAGATACTTCGGAAGCCATAATGTCGTTCCCCAATGGCTCTGCAGGCGGCGTCGACGGACTGACACCTCAGCATCTCAAAGATCTGATTGGTGCGTCCGCTGGCGACGCCGGTAGGGCATTGCTGAACGACATAACCAAATTTTGTAATTTTTTATTCACTGGACATATATCAGAAGATTTCAGAGAGCTACTGTTTGGAGCACGCCTCTGCGCTTTCAATAAGAAAGATGGAAGTGTGCGCCCTATTGCTATCGGCTGCACTTTCCGCAGGCTAGCATCAAAACTAGCCTGCAGAACAATGTCAACAAAATTTCAAAATCTATTTCAACCTACACAACTAGGATTTGGTAGTCGTGGACGTAGTGAAGCTGCAGTACACTCAGCCCGCACTTTTTTAGAAAAAGACAGCGAGGCTGAGGTCCTGCTCAAAATTGACGTCAAAAATGCCTTCAATTCTATTGACCGGTCAACCCTGCTTAATGAAGCCCTTATTCATACTCCGGAAATATATAATTACATTTGGAAATCTTATAGTTGTCCTTCTAAATTATTTTATTTTGATTCAGAAATTTCATCAGAAGTAGGCGTTCAGCAGGGTGACCCTCTAGGACCAGCACTATTCAGTCTAGGAATCCACCCCATAATTTCAAACTTAAATTCCAAATTAAATGTCTGGTACCTGGACGACGGAACTTTAGGAGGTAAAGTCGACACAGTACGAAACGACTTGATTAGAGTTATTGATAATTTTCGGAAAATAAATTTAGACATAAACATGGGTAAATGTGAATTATTTATATCTATAAAATTTAATATTTTGGATAGAAATTTAATAATTCAAAATTTTCAAAACATTGCACCAGGAATCAAAATTTTAGAAAACAACTCACTTTACCTCCGTTACTCGAGGAAAGTATTAGGCCTCTTTTAGAAAATAAATCCAAAACATTTTCTAATAACGTCAGCAGATTGGGCCTTCTAAATTCCCATATTGCATACACCATCTTGAAATACTGCTTATTTGTCCCTAAATTCACATATATTATAAGAGCATGCCCAATCTGGAAACATACTTACCTTTTGGAACACCTAGATGCCACGTTTAAAATTGCCATGGATTTTTTTTTAAATTTAAACCTCGAGGAAAACACCTGGATGCAAGCTTGTTTACCAATTAGATATGGTGGCATAGGCATACGAAAAATTTCCAGTGTCGCACTCCCAGCTTTTTTGTCGTCAGTGCACAGTGTGTCAAACACTTGTGAAAAAATTTTGAAATCTGAAATACAATCTCCTGCTGAGATACACTGTTGCAACGACGCAATTGAAGCCTGGAAATCTCTCTGCCCCAACGAAAGTATCCCAAGGCACCATTCCGTCAAAAACTTTGGGATGATCCGTTGGTACAGAGAGATTATAATTATTTGGTTCAAAATTCTACCAGTGACAATGACCACGCAAGACTTTTCGCTGTGTCGGTAGCCGAGTCAGGACAATGGCTTCACGCCCTACCTTCAACCGCCCTCGGAACCATCTTCGACAATGGCACCTTCCGGATCGCCGTAGGCCTTCGGCTAGGAGCTGCCATTGTCGAACGCCATCAGTGCCTCTGTGGCGCCGACGTCGACAGGAAAGGCCTTCATGGACTGCACTGTTTCAAAAGTGCTGGCAGGTTCTTCCGCCACGGCTCTTTAAATGAAATAATAAAAAGGGCGCTTGCCACTATCAATATCCCTAGTACGCTGGAACCAGTAGGGTTAGTTAGGGATGACGGCAAGCGTCCAGATGGTCTAACACTGGTCCCTTGGGAGCGGGGAAGGGCACTCGTATGGGACGCAACATGTGTCGATACGATGGCTCCTTCCCGCCTCAAGGGAACAGTCTCCAAGGCCGGAGCCGCGGCGGAGGCTGCAGAGGGTGCCAAGCGGCGCAAATATGAATCGTTATCTAGTGATTACATATTTGCTCCGCTTGGCTTTGAAACGTTCGGTCCATGGGGGCCCAGCATGAAATCATTTTATAAAACTTTGGCCCCACGACTGGTCGACGTCGCTGGTGACAAGAGGGCCGGCTCATATCTCGCGCAAAGAATAGCAATTGCTATTCAGCGCGGGAACGCAGCTGGCGTTCTTGGAACCATGCCACAGTTTTTAGAGTTTTTAGATTTTTAAGTTTTTAGTTTTAATTTAATTTTAGTTTATGTTAAATTGAGTGTAAAATTGATTTAATAAATATACTTGAATGTTACATATATATCTGTAAAAAGGTATGCAAAGACTTGTGTCTCTTCCTAGAAGCATACCGCACGTAATTGGAGGCAATTCGTCGCGGCTGCCAATTATTTTGTTTCCTTCCACAGTCCTTGTTACCGAGAGGTTACGGCTCGTGACATGTAATAATAATTCTTCATCAATTATTTTAATAACTAGCTGTTTCCCGTGGCTTTGCCCGCGTTACAAAGAAGCCCATGTTTGACCTCGGGTCTTCAAATATATCCGTACCAAATTTCATCAAAATCGATCTGGAGGTTAAGCTGTGAAAGTGTAACAGACAGAAAGATGGACAGACAGACTTATAAGGGGTGTTTTTTTAGAGGTATAGAACTTTAAATTGCAATAAAACGACGATGGATTATTCGATTGACATGAATTTTATTTATCCGAAAGATAATCTTGTGGCATTACATTTTAAATATGATTTCTGGCATATGACCGCCACGGCTGGCTCGGATGTAGTCCAATCTGGACGTCCAATTTTCGATGACTTTTTCCAACATTTGTGGCCGTATATCGGCAATAACACGGCGAATGTTGTCTTCCAAATGGTCAAGCGTTTGTGGCTTATCCGCATAGACCAATGACTTTACATAGCCCCACAGAAAGTAGTCTAGCGGTGTTAAATCACAAGATCTTGGAGGCCAATTCACAGGTCCAAAACGTGAAATTAGGCGGTCACCAAACGTGTCTTTCAATAAATCGATTGTGGCACGAGCTGTGTGACATGTTGCGCCGTCTTGTTGGAACCACAGCTCCTGGACATCATGGTTGTTCAATTCAGGAATGAAAAAGTTAGTAATCATGGCTCTATACCGATCACCATTGACTGTAACGTTCTGGCCATCATCGTTTTTGAAGAATGTGTACCAATGATTCCACCAGCCCATAAAGCGCACCAAACAGTCAGTTTTTATGGATGTAACGGTGTTTCGACATACACTTGAGGATTAGCTTCACTCCAAATGCGGCAGTTTTGTTTGTTGACGTAGCCATTCAACCAGAAGTGCGCTTCATCACTAAACAAAATTCGCTTATGAAAATCGGGAACAACGGCAATCTCGTTTTGGGCCCATTCGACGAATCTACGCCTTGCTTGATGATCGTTTGGCTTCAATTCTGGCACGAGTTGGATTTTGTAAGCACGCAAACCAAGATCCTTCCGCAAAATCTTCCATAAAGTGGATGGACACAGATCCAATTCCTGTGCTCGATGGCGGATGGACTCATTCGGGTCTTCCTCAATGCTACGCTCTACAGTAGCAATAGCTTCTGCTGTACGCACCGTACGGCGTCTCTGGGGATGCGAGTTATCAATAAGAGTAAACGTGGTGCGAAAACGTTCCATGGTTAGTCGAATTAACTGCTCTGATGGACGATTTTGTCGACGATAAAATGGACGTAGTGCGCGATACGTATTCCGCACAGAACCATTAGTTTCGAAATAAATTTGCAAGCGTTGTTCAGGCGTGAGTCTATTCATGATGAATTGCCAAACCAAACTGAGAATAAATCACTTGACAGCTGTTAAATCGGTCGCCATCTTGAACAGTAATGCCAACTTAAAGTTCTATATCTCTAAAAATAACACCCCTTACAATTATTAATTAATAGTATGGATAGTATGAATGAATACCCGTACATTTATGATCGTACATCGATGTATATTTAAGAGAGAAAACAAAAGGGTACGATACCATATTTTTGTTCAAATTGGTTCTAGATTCAATCTAATTGTAATTCTTTGTAAGTGCTTAAGTATTCTAAAGCTTTGCTCATTAGGGCTATTAATTATAATGACTTTTGACGTGACAACGCCAAATAACTTGATACTACGGGCTGCATGCACGAAAAAGATGACGTCATTGTCCCGTTACGCTCATTGTCGCGTTCCGCAAGCGAGAGCGCGGCACAAACGAGAGAGAGGCATGATCATGTGTATTATACTACAGTAATGTTTGACGTTGTCACGTCAAACTACCGTCCGTAAACCGACTTTACAGACAACCAAATTTTTTAGAACTATATTGTTGCAATGTATAAATAGTCGATAGTCTTCCAAAAGTTAAATAAATAAATAATTGGTATTTCTCATATTTAGGTTTTTCTGAAGGGCTGATAACTAAGTTTCCAATTGATTTACTTTAAATGTATTCCTACGCTTTTCTGAAAAGCAAAATTTCGTAGGGCCCTGTGGTGTGTGGTGGTGCAACATTGTTTGCTGCTTGGAGTGCGGTGTAGGTGAATAGGTAAAATGTTCAAATGATACCTAGTTACGACTAACAGTGTCTTGTGTCGTCATTATATTCCCGCTTGTAAGCCAAATCGTAAAGAGCTTTAAGTCTGCATAAATAATATATTAAATTATTTCTTGAGGCTGCTTTACTGATTAGTTCTACAGGTAGCTCATTACAAAGTGTGGGTGTTAGCCATTTCCTCGTACGCTTACCGTATTTATTGTTGACTTTCTGGACTATTAGTTTAGCGTTAATTGCAGTTATTATTATTATTATTATATTCACTAATATAATTTATGAGCCTATTTCCATTATTATTTTTTTCTTTCATCTTAATTGTAATTTATCTTTATCAATTATAATTGAGGCATCCGCTTAAGACCAGCGTCGAGGCTCAGGCCCCGACTTATGCTGAGCGGAGACCTTTTTGGTACTACCCATTTTTTATATTACTGTACCTTTATTTTTTAAGTATTTATGTTTAGTAGTATCAAATAAACATTTTTTTCTTTCGTTTTTTCTTTCTAATACTTATATCAATGCTACGACAACCTTCTCAATGCACTCTAACGATGTAAACCGGTTTTATTAAGATCCAAAAATAGTTTTATTACAGAAATAGAGCTAAATTCTAGGGAAGTACATAGGTATGTACTTTATCTTTATTTGACCAGGTGGTCAAAACCAATAAATTAGGGTAATTGAATAGCGGTCGAGCGGAAGATTTTTGCTCAAACAATATAGGGGCACAAAGCGCGGAGAACCGGTGGCCGATGGACATCCATCGACCAGGTGGTCCGATGACAGGTAGCAGGAAGACGGCTGGATGCAGGCCGCTTTAAATCGGTCAGATTGGAGATCATGAGAGAGGTCTATGTTTAGTAGTGGAGATGATGATGATGAATAAAGGTCGTAAATTGAACAGCTTTCAATTGATCATATTCTTCTTTGGGGCTAACTCTATCTGTGTGATTTGTCCCTACATATTTATATTTATTTATTTACTTGATTTTATCTACAGGCAATGAACACACTCCGCTCCAAGCCAATGATCATCTTCTACTTAAAGCTGCGTCACAACAACCTCGCGAAGCTGCCTTCATACATCTTCCTTGGTCTGGATATCCGCCACCTGACTGTCCATAATAGCAGCCTTGCTGTTATAGAGGATTCATCTCTTAGTTCTATCGGTGAGTGATAAAGCTCTAACGTACTTAACAGCGTGCAAGGAGCTCGATAGCTGAGCGGTGTTATTCATAGCGAATGCGCGTGTCTAGGCGACGGCGGGACTCGACCAGTATTACATTGGTCGCCATTAGTAGCACCTATCTCGAGCTCATCCATGCTTCGGAAGGCACGTAAAGGCGATGAACCGGGTTGTTATCGATAGATGACAGCCGTAAGGCTGTGTCAGATGTCTTTAGGCAGCCTGAAAAAATCCGTCGGTGTTGGCCACTAACATAACATTTTAAATATTCTTAGGCAACAGTTCGGATTTTAGAGCAAGCCTTCGTTACAACCACACTACCTACTTGACTTCATTAGGCGCTATTTTATACTTGGATATACGAGTAGGTAGCTATATTTTTTTATTACCTACTGATTCTTACTGTTAAAATAATAGTTTTTTATTTAGTAAAGTTTCTGTAATTTGTCGTCTTATCAGGAAGCTGAATCTCATGTACTTAAACCTTGTTTTCCACAAACAAACATTACACTCAGTAACATATTATTATTACAGTGTTTAAGCTCTTGATGTAATTTTGCTTTGTTATGGACGGAGGATCATGTTTAATATAAGTATTATTAATGATATTTGGGACCTAAATAAATGTCAAAAGTTCAAAATAGGTCAAGACCTAGCTAGATAAATTATTTGGTAGAAAGTAAACGCACAAAATATCAAGCTCACGTGATCAAGGAAAACAATCTATACTATTATAAAGCTGAAGAGTTTGTTTGTTTGTTTGAACGCGCTAATCTCAAGAACTCTACCAGTAGGGTCCGATTTCAAAAATTCTTTCAGTGTTGGATAGCCTATATAACGAGGAAGGCTATAGGCTATATATCATCACGTTAAGACCAAAAGGAGCGGAACACCAATGAAGACTGTTTCACAGTCGGCGGTTTTATTTTCCTTTTAAGAGCTTCTGTTGCGTGCACCACGTAAACGGTTAAAGTTTCATAAAAAATTATGTATGACAGAGTTGTTGCCCTTTAAAAGTTCTAAAAAAGTCCACGACAACATATTTCTAACTATTTCAGTTACGTAACAACTAATTTTTCATGTTAAAATTTGCGGTAATATCGCCGGGATAAACTAGGCCACATTATTCGTTTTTCGGTATTAAACCTTATCCAAATAAATCACGTCATATTCAAGACTGTTTTAATACTTACCTGTAGATTACTCTTTTGAAGTAATGAAATCTGACATTCCATTTCAAAGATATTACGGATTTTGTTTTGTGTTTTAATCCCTTCGCGTGGCGAGGGCCGGACGAAGCGGCACGTAGTACCAGCTTACTTTCCGTGGGTGTCGTCAAATATGATTTTAAAGGAAAAAAACAGTGGTATCAATCTAACTGTACATTCTGCGTTCCCAAAAACGACGTTAGGCAGGCGGCCAATCGTAAAACATCTATATCTATACAAATTATAAAATTGTAACAGGACGATGTCTGTACATTGAAGATGTTTAAGAAAAAACTATGAGGAGTCTTTATTGTACCAACGGAAGCCAAAACCATAATTTTTAAAATTTCTGTCTGTCTGTATGTTTCTCATCGCATCACGAATACTACTGCATAGAACTGAATGCGGGTTTCACTGATGTATAGCTAGATATCCCACTTAGAAATTAGGCTACAATTAATCCCAAATTTGTCACCAGTTCCCGAAGGAGAATGATCAACTTAATTTGACCCCTAATATGTATGGCGTATATACTGTATTAGATGTCAAATTACACTGGTTGTTTATTTACACTTTGCGCAATGTTACTTACGAGTATACGGGAATAGTTTCTTTTACCGCGCTTTTGCCAAAAATTTTAGTAACTGATTGTGGTTTAATTTTAAGTTAAGTGAGTAAAAGTTATACTATTTTTTATTAGGTATGTAGGTACTTATGTCTTTTCAGTCATTCATATAGAGTAGGTTACATGCTCAATGGACCTTGCGCACCCTAGTGTTAGAGTTTTCAGAACCGCCTCTCGGCCACTGAATTAGTTCCCTTAACAACCAACAAATGGCAGTCATTACCAATGGCTGAGCATACCATCCAAAGCACGGAATAAATATCATAATTCATCTATTATCAGACACTGCTTCCAAAATCCAGTGTTTCGATTCTCACGGAAAGCATACTTTGTTTAGTTGTCTTCAGTTTGGTTAGAACATTGCAGGCTTGAATCTCCAGATTGTCTGATAATAATGACAATTCCGTGCTTCGGAAGGCACATTGACACTATTTGGTGATCGATAAAGGAACCATATGTGTAAAGGCGCCAAAAGGTGGTTCCGAGAATCTCTGACACCAGGATGTAAAGCCTTGGTTGACCATTTGAAACTTTTTGTCGAGACGAAAATGCCAGATTTTCAAATTATTTTTGACTAGTACCATCCTGCCTACCTACGTTATCTGCTGTATCGTTAGGTTTATGTGCTGAAAAATTAAGGGCCGCTTTCACCAACATCGTTCATCACAACAACAGACTCCATATATCGGAATTAAAGATACGTGAATTAACAGTATATTCTGTAGTATGGTGAAATGTAAACATCGTTATACGAGAGTACATTGCGTAATCATCCTTGGAATATTACTTATCCGACTTTGGTTAAATCGGCCCTAAAACAAGAAGAAAATGACTAACGCTGACTTTGTCACACAGGTAACAAACTGACGCAGTTAGACGTCTCGCAAAACAGCCTAGCTACAATACCAACGTCATCGTTTACACATCTCAATCATCTGCTCATACTGAATATGAATCATAATAAGGTAAGTAAGAGACTTTCTTTTGTGTCATTATCATTATCTCAGCCACAAGACGTTGACCATAGGCCTATCTCATGAATTTCAGCAGATTTATGGAGGTTTTAGACATACTCGCCACGCTTGGCAGGCGGGTTGGCGAGCGCAGTTCTATAGATTTATTAAAATTTTCGATGCTGCTGCCCATCGGAAGAGTATACAAGCAAGGGATTTGGATTGGATTTCGGATTGGAAAGTGGTATTGACATGCTACTACCTCGGATGGATTAGGGTTGAGTACGTAGCACGTCTCGTACGTTTCTTTTGTCAAATATTTCAGAAATCGAAGGGAAGATAATAGAATCCGTTAAAATTACAAAAGTATAAGTAAAGTACTTTGAAATTTTGAGCAAGCACTTCAAGAATATTAATAGAAATTCATTCTTACAATATTATTAGAATAGTCGTTTAACGTTTGATAGTTGGAATAAACAGTAAAATTTTCTGGACTACTAGTAGCTATCGTAAAAAGATGTGTCATTCTTTCGATATCAAACGCGCCTAATTGGTTATTGTTTACGGCATAGCGAGCGCACCTTTTTAGTGGTATTTATGCTTGATTCTTATGTACAGTCAACAGCATTAATTGACCGAGCGAGCGAAGCGAGCGAGGGTTACAAATCAAGTTGGGGCGAAAAAATATTGTTTGTATGTATGTATGTTTCTATGTATGTTCCGCGATAACTCTCGAGCCGTTAGTCCGATTTCAATGAAATTCAAAAGGTGTATAGGAGACATGGATAGAATTTTTAAGTTCGTTTGACATCAAAATCGGTTTAGTCGTTTTTGAGGTATTTGCATTAAGATAAAAACAAATATTTCTTAATAATTCCTAAGCTGTTGGTCGGATTTTTCTGATATTTAGAATATATGCAGAAAACGTTAAAATGCATCTGGTAAAAAACTTGATTTAGTTGTTTTTAACAGACTTTCAAAAATAGGAGGTTTTAATGTTTATTTCATATTTATTACCTAATAACACTATTTTTAAGCCGATTTAAAAAAATTGTTTTCATATTTTAAAGCGTATATTTTCAGTTTATTCTCCTGAAATTCTTAATGCAAAAATTCGGTTTCGGTATCGGTTTGGTAGTTTAGTTATAAAATGTAAATAACTGAAAAAATACCTCGATGATCATGTCGTCTAGTAAACAAAAAATATATTTTTATACAAAAAATAAGAAAAAAATTTCCAGACTCTGACCGGGGTGTAGTGTCCAGGAAGTCCCTCGTTTTGAGCGCTAAGTGCGCGGGCGCGTTGTCATGGTGTAGCAGTACCCCACGGAGCCCGGTGTTCGGTCGCTTGTTGCTCATTGCAGACAAAGCTTCTAGCATACATTTTGTAGTATACATTTAGTAGTATAGTTGACGCTGCTTTGGTCTCGTAATGGTATTGAAACCAGATACCCCGTCAAAGTGAAGAAACTAGCAAGCAAATTTTTTCCCTGCGCTTCTCGATCGCTTCACTTTCGTAGGCGTTGGTTCGATTTGAAACAGCCAAACTGTCGACTGACGCTTTGTTTCTAGATTGTATTGATAAATCCAGGATTCGTCACCTGTCGCAATGTCTTAAACGCGCCGAGCTTTGGTGAGGTTGTGTGGCACCAAGCGCGAAATTATCCTCCTAACGCGAAGGTGCTCGTGTAGAATCTTGTAAACGCTTCCTGAACCAATCTGCAGTGTATGCTGAATCTCTTCGTATGCAATTCGCCTGTTTTCATGAATTAAATTTTTTACTGCCAGCACACTTTCTTCCGTGACAGCCGTCGTAGAACGACCACTC
The DNA here is from genome assembly GCA_947363495.1 of Euzophera pinguis. Taxonomy (NCBI): domain Eukaryota; kingdom Metazoa; phylum Arthropoda; class Insecta; order Lepidoptera; family Pyralidae; genus Euzophera; species Euzophera pinguis. The sequence goes on from OX376159.1 coordinate 5,070,533, forward strand.
CTTTGTTCATCCCCCAAAGTAAGACGACTGTGCTTGAACTCGGTATGGCAGCGGTAGATGGTTGCTTTTGAAGGTCCTTCATTCATAAAAGCCATTTGAAGTCGAACAAAAATCATCGCACGACAATGTTCACGATGCAAATCCATTTTTAAATGAGACACGATAATTTGATTTGGCTCTCGAAAAAATGTGGAGAGAAATTCGAAATTCGAACAATGGTATTTTTACTTTGAAATAAACATTTTTTTTCAAAATAATTACATGTGGCCCAGTGTCCTATACATAAAAACTTTTTTTTGCCAAACTTTCTCAGTGGCCTGGTATGTTGCCGGTATCCATTGACTTAGTAGTCTTAGTAGACCTCTTACCATCAGGCAGGCCGAATGCCTATTTTCCCGAACTGTTTGGGGTCTGGGTGGTCGGCAATACGCATGTGATACTCCAGGTGTTGCGGATGTCTATAGAAGTCTACAACTTCTTACCATCATACAGGACGTATGCCTAATAAATTGTTTAATGGTCCGCAATGCGGATGTGACTATCCAGGTATTGTAGCTCTCATCATTAGGAGGGCCTTATGCATATTTGCCTATAATTTTTTTAAGGGCCGGCAATGAACACGTCATAATTCAGAAGTTGCAGGTGTCTATGGACTACTTTGACCTTTTAGCTGGCAGACCATATGCTTTTTATCTACAAAATTGTTTGATCGTCTACAACACGCAAACTCTAACGTCTATTAAAATTCTTTCTATACCTATAAATAAAACAATCGCGAGGTCTATGTTCGCGGCGAACAACTAATAGAACTTGTTTCAATGACTGAAGAATCAATCGTGACTATACAAAACTGAACTTGACGGCTGTCTGGTAGGTATTCTCGCTCAAAATTTGATTTCAAAATCCGAAAACCACAATGTTTCTAGAACTTTTGAGTGGTTAATCGCCGAAGTCTTCTGGAAATTTTAATATATAAAGTATATAATTGACTTCCAACGTCCAGAATGACGAGCCCTCGGCACTCAGAAATATTAACCTAAAATGTAAAATAACCTCTAGGAACATTGTGAGTTGACAAATTGTTATGATACCAAACGCCCTCACTTAAGTCCAAAAACATGACACTGGGCCGTCGTCGTTATATTAGTCATTTTGACTGTAAATGACCTATTTAAATAAACCATTACTAGAACAATGTGTCGAGAATAAATGAAGTTTATTAACAAATTTGTTAGCTTTGAAGCTAGTATCAGAAGTACTACTGACCGAACAAAGAGTACTGTCATCGTATTTATTTATCCTCTCATTCATAAAATAAACGAACGTTCTTTAAGCCTAGTTTAACAAAAATAGGGATTGTCTCGTTTTCTTAAAATGGGCTTTATGAACTTCTAAAAAAAATCTTTTAGTTAAAATGGGCTTAATGAACTTTTAAAAAAAAATTATGAATGGGATTAATCCTTGGTCCAATATGTTTTTAAATATGAGAATGGGAAAGGTGGCTAAAGGCTTGCTAATTTGACAAGATTTGTTTTAATTTTTTTTTAATGCACATTATATCGTGATTTAAATACACAGGCAATCGTGTTTTAAGTGCACTTGAAATTTATGAATAATGAATACTGTTTTGAATATCCAGAGGTGTAGGTAAGAGTAGTACACAGTTGTTGGCGAATTACAAATTAGTATATTATAAGAAACATTGTCGACATTATCGCACAATATATTTCTTATTTATTCATAAGCATAAAACAGGTTTCAATCATGGTAATTAATGTACACCATTAGGAAAACTTTACATTGCATTGTATTAATATTTTTACTGAAAGATATTTATTTGCGGCGGTCAAGCATACACCTAACAGTAATATTTCACAGTATTTTTAGGATTAAAAATGGCCAAGTCAGTAGACATACCCTTACGAAAACCAAAATTGGGCATTATTTAAGGGGATATTATTTTCATTTAAATGTTCATTATGAATTCTCTCAAATATTTTTGAGACTATGGTAGCTAGTGATAAAGGTCTGTAATTTGATAATGAGGAAACATCACCAGTTCTATTGTTTACCACTTGGATTACAATTGTTTTCATAAGTTCCCCTGGCAGGAAACTATGATCAATACATGCATTAAAGATAGTAGATAACTTTTCATGTAGCAGATTGCACCATACAATATATGTTCTATACTTTAATAGCTAATTTAGCAGGTGCTAGATTAGATGTTGAAATAGGTCGTTGTGCTGTGAGGAGAGATGAGAAGGTCAGAAATCTGGGACTGGCCATAGATCCATTATTACGGTTCGATAGTCATGTCCTTACTCTTGTTAAAAACTGTTTTTACAGGCTAAAAATTCTGTATGAAATCCGAAATCTTGTAACTGAAAAAGTTCGAATTAGACTTGTGAGACATTAGTTCTTTCGAAACTAAACTATGGTGACATCGTCTATGGCCCTCGCTTATTGTGCAAGACGCAGCGTCTCATTCAGAGAATCCAAAATGCTTCATCCAAGTGCTCAATACTGCTTCACTTGGTGGGCCAAGAAGTCATATTTCTCCCTTTTTGGATGCTGCTTCCAGGTTAAGTATGCGATCGCATCGCAGATGCACTTGGCCACTTTATTGTTTGGTGTGATAAAATTTCACAAGCCTGACTATTTGTACGCGAAGTTAAGATTCTTTGATGCAGGGAATAGGCGATGCTGAGCCGTCCACCCGGTGTTATCAATACAGCCACACAGAACTGTTGCCTTTAGAGGGAGTTTTTGCTATCAGGCAACAAAGTGCTGGAATTATATACCACCACCGATTAGCAAGCTTGGTTCTATTTATTCTTATAAAAGAAAATTAAGATCTGTTATTCTTCAGCAACAATTAAATGGTATTCCAGCACGATACCTGTAGCGGAATCTCCTCGCGCGTATTTCAATATGGTTAGAGAAACTCAGACATTCTGTAAAACTAGTTTACACATCAAACCTCACACTCTTAAACTTTCACAGTATGAGTAGTCGAATTCTATTTTATTGTCGTGTCTGTACCTTAAAGAGGTGAAAATTTAAAATCAGTGGTTTTGTGCTATACTTAGCGCAAATGTGTCACTGAGTTATGACCTTTTTGCGTTGCTGCAGCACACCATTACATTGTAACTAAATATTTGTAATAATATGTTTTATTCCTTCCTTATTGTTTTTGTAAATTGGTGTGTGGAGCAATTTAAATAAACTGTCTATCTATCTATACTTAGACCATCATGGCCACGAGACTTGCCTCGCTTCATGTCCCTTAAGCAGTTAAATAGCTGGGCAGTGTGATATGTACTTTTATATTATCTGTCATGGCATTGGCAGAACCTGAAGCGGGCCCTCATGTGTGTCTGATTTCCACAGTCTTGTAACACATTGGGAATATTCTCTGTGTTAAATTTACCAGAAAACATATTGGCTATTTCGGTCTGACTGACTGTTATTAATTGTTACAGGTCGATTTGGCCTTTAATTTAACTTATTAGTTTCTTCCCAAAATTTTGCAAAATCATTTTTATGTCTATGAGTAACAATGATATCCATTTTTATTTTATTTTCATTGTACTGACACCATTTAATTTTATTCTTAAATAATTATCTTTTATTACTTAACTCATCATATTATAAACTACGAGTACCTTGCGAAGCTATGCTAGTAGTGCATATTAGGCATATCCAACACAAAAATTAAATAGGGGCATGTTAATAGCAGCATTTTATGAATTAATCTTGTATTTGGAGGTAGTTCGCGAAGTCTACTGTTCACAGAACTACTAGTGTTAAATACCTTTATCGGTTTATAGGTGACAGCAGTGCACAACCGAGCATTCATGGGTTTGGATACGCTGGAAATACTGACTCTTTACGAGAACAAGATATCTGTCGTCGATGGAGAGGCGTTTAAAGGCTTAGAAAAGTAAGTTTTTTATTTAAGTATATGTACTACATAATTTAATATATTCCACAAGTGAAAAATACTTGTCATAATTGGCCGACTTATTCGGCTCATCAATATAATTTTAGTAAAGACCTGAATTTAATATCATCACTCACATCAGCTGTCACATCATCATAATTTAAGCCGCAGTCAGTCCACTGCTGGAAATAAGCCTCTCCTAACAATTTTGTGAATTTATTAAGAGGCGGTTGCCAGACTCGCCACGCTTGGCCGAACGTCTCGCTTTCCGACACTGCTACCCATCGAAAGTATTTTAAAGCTTGAAAGGATAGAATTTAGTTGGATTTGGGGATAGGATATATAGGAAAGTGACCTCTTATTGGGATGCTATTGACTCTGATGGATTCGGGTTGATTGAGTAGCAGCTCGGGGAAGTCGGGCTAGCGTATCCGTGTGTCATATTTCAAGCCATCTGATAGATAACTGAAAATGAACAACCCTGACTATTCGCCGGAGTACTCTGTATAGATAATAGGGTACAATTTAATCCAAACATTACATGCGAGAGGAGCCTTAGGTGTGTTATAGAATTAAATAAAATTTAGCAGTCTGTGAAAACTAGCTTAGCGTCGCAAGCAAAATTTGGGGGCTTAGGTAGGACAAAGTCACAATAAGAAATCGATAACGACTTGCGTGACCCAGTCCAGAGGAAACCAGAGGCACAGTACAGGTCGCGAGGCCTAAGCCTGAGCTTTGCATTTGTGTGAGTGATCACGAAAAGAGGTCTTACAAGAGGTGAAGTGCGGAAGGTGCGCGGCAGAGTTGCGTCACACATATATGTGCACTCACACAAATGGAAAGCTCAACTTATACCTCGCGACCTGTAAGTAGTACTATTAACAATTCTGTGGCACAGCTACAACAAAAAAAACTTTGATAAAAACAAAACACTAATAAATAATGCTCTTTCTCGCAAAGTTTAAATACATCACAAAGGCTTACAGGATTAAACTAAACAAGGCTATGTTAATTAATAATTCATTATGAGACTAACGTCAAATTCCCTTCCTTTAGTTGAAGTTTTAACTCGACATCGTAAATATTATGTTCTTTGTTAAATGTAAAGCTTATTGGGCTGATGTTATAGATTATTATGAAAATATGAGAATTGAATATGAAAATGTTTTCTTATGTTTTCGCGATTGTTATTCATTAAATTAAACTATTTTAATACGGTTTTATCGCGTTTATTACTTATTTATTTACACCTGACGTTTCAAACACTTTACAGCGTTCATGGTCGCAGGCAGACTAAGTTAACATTTGTCTTTGATGTCATAAGATTACAAAACTACCGCCTGAAATTCAGGCGGTAGTTTTGTAATCAGTGTAAATAAATAAGTATTAAACGCGATAAAACCGTATTAAAATAGTTTAATTTAATGAATATGAAAATACATAGAGTTCGCGTTCTGTCAAAAATAAAAATTTAAACCTTTGACTAACTGGTGATATTCATGGCAAATTGAATGCCTTTTTTTGTAGTTCATAATAAAGACACCCTCAGTTATGTTTCAGATGTTGGTTTTTAATTCTCTTTTAAGACCTAGCTCTGAAAATGGTTATCAGCTTTGTTAACTTTTATTAAAAATTTACATTTTATGATTACTTAATTGAGTTTAACATTACATATGTAACATATTCGTTCATGTTTTAAAAAAAACCTCAAAAATCATTTAATCACAGCTTTACTAAAATCTAGGGGTTATAATGGTTTCGAAGATAAGGGTTAAAACGGTTTATCTACCAACAAACATAGTTAATACCATTAATCGTGATAACACCAGAACGAAGTTTGGACCAGTAGGGTATATAACGTAACATCACTCAGAAAAGAGAGTTTAATATATAATCGTTTATTGTAGAAGTAGAACTTGGTAAAGTTACTTACATCGAAAGCAAACAAATTACCCTTTTCTTGTAATTTCCTCTCTTGGGTCTGCTGGAAGAAATTTATTTAGAAATAAGCAGCTCCCTTGTACTGCCTTTTCCACTTACGTATAATTCTTTGCATTTTTATTGTGTACATGAATAAAGTAAAATAAAGTACGTGTTACCTGATAAAATATTTTTACACTATTTTAACGATACCCACAACATCGTGGATTAGCGTTAGATAGTGTTAATTTGACAACAGTAAATAGCACAGATGGTCAATCGCCAACATTTTTACATCATTACCCAAAATTAGACCACGACCAAGAGTTTGATTTTTCGGTATCTAAGTATGAGTCACTCAAAACAGTTGAGTCATTTCATTCGCATTTATTTTTATTCGACTCACTTAATATCACAAAAGAAAATCATTTAAAATCGAACGAAAAAAGAAAAAAAGAGCTCTTGGTAGTTGTTTAGTATCCATATCCATACTTAATATTATAATTGTCTGTCTGTATGTCTTTCTGTCTGTCTGTTTTTTACGCTTTCATGGCCAAACCCCTGAACGGGTTTTGATGAAATTTGGTATGAATATAGTTGAAGACCCGGGGTCAAACACAGGCTACTTTTTGACGTAGGCGGAGCTGCGGGAAAAAGCTAGTTGGTACGAACGTTAAAATCATCGCGATTGACTCCCTGGACTTCGCACCTAACAACATCAACGTTTATCAGTACAAATGTCACACTTGTTTACGTTATCGTTCCATTGTGTTGGATACATTGTTCCACTGAAAAACATTTAATCGACCAGAATAATTAGAGCTGTGGTGATAGACGTTTATACCACGTTATCTCGTTAAATAGGCTGGTTTACGACAAATTAAATGGCGGCTAAATGGGGTGGACTTTGTTCGTACTCCGAAAATTACTGTTCTTATCTCTGAAAAGTTGGACATATAAATAATAGAAAATGCAGTTTTGAATGACATAATTTTTATAATAAAAAAATATTTAAATGGTAAGGTGGAAATGGCCTTTCATAAACTGAGAAAAATATCGAACTGATAGGCTCAAAGAGAGAGACATATAGGTAACATACAGGTATGAGTTAGTTCCATACAATATGTATGAACCTAGAAGATCATCATCATTTCAGCCGCGGTCAGTCCACTGCTAGATATAGGTTGATTTCTAATGATTTCCGAAATAACCGAGTGGTAGCGACTTGCATCCAGCGTGAGTGCTATTTTTGAAAGTGTGACTCGAACAATTTTTGTTCGATCTCGGATGATTTTCGTTCGATAGCCAACGATTTTTGTTCGACATAATATATTTCATATACCTACATTTAAAATCGTGCTTCTGGTTGGTGGGTCCGAACAACTAAAACCAACGTCTAACGGCTCCGACCAACCTAGATGATAAATGTTGCAATCGCACATTATTAAAGTTCGGCTGTAGCAAAGTTACTAAAAAAATCTCACCTATGTATTATAAAACAGTATTGTGTGAACATAAAAAAAACTGCGGGCAAAATGGTCCCTCTCAATTATCATTTCATTATTCGTAACTTCAGGCGAGAAAAAATTACTCTCAATGAATAATAAATAAACATTAACTTTTTTTGAAGGAAGTTGAAGCGACTCAATTTGGGCGGCAATGAACTGACAGCCGTCCCACAGAAGGCACTTGCTTTGCTTGAAAACTTGAAGAAACTTGAGATGCAAGAAAATAGGATCGTTACAATATCCGAGGGAGATTTTGCAGGTAAAATATCGCAGACATTGTTTAGATTAGTTGAGAATTGAAATGAGATTACAGAACCGGAGTTTCGACACTGTTTTTGAACGACATGACACTTCAAATGTTACAGGAATACACTTTATCTTTTATCTATTATGTTGTTCCTTAAAGAAATGGTACATTTAAATGCTTGTGTCATACAGTAATCATGTTATTATAGTTGAAAATTATTAGATGTTCTAATATTACACGGTCTATTGGTCTTGGTCTTCTATTCATCGTAAACCAACCTAATTCGTCTGTTTACAAATTATACCTATCGTCTCGTTCTAAACGCTCGCTGTTTTGCAATTTATCATTAACAAATTATAGCTAATTAGTTTCCCCAGTCATTATGGCAAGGATGGTAAGGAGATCACATTTATATGTCTCCTACTGTACTATAGTCAATTACAGTCACCACCAGGCAACCCCAAGTGACAAATTCTTTTTCATGTTTGTCAGGTCTCCGAAGCCTAGACTCCTTAGGCTTGGCCCACAACCAGTTGCGTGAGGTACCCGCCCAGGTATTCTCGCATCTCAGTCTGCTGAACTCTTTGGAGCTGGAAGGCAATCAGATCCAGAGGATCGATGAGAAAGCCTTTGCTGGGCTGGAAGGTAAGATCATCATTAGGATTTATTCATATCGAGTGAGTTACTTGGTCAATCGACCGTGTAGATCCTGGTGTTATAGTTTTTTGGAACCGCCTTTTGGCATCTGACGTGGTTCTTTTAACGATCACCAAATGGTAGCCCAGAGTAACAGCTAATTTTGTTTCAATAAAGTTTAAGAAAGTACATTTTCTAATATTTTCAATCCGAATCCTCCCTCATTTATATGACGTGTATTAATACAAACGAATCGTAAAGAAATAAATACCTAAAAGAAAGTAAAGGACGTTCGTTAATTTTCATTATAAGTTTGGTTTGAAGAAATTGCATTAGCGTTAAGTCCGCCTTCGTATTTATTCTTTTTATTATTTTTCTAATCTGATTCATTGTAACTAGTAAATTATAGTATTAACTCGTTGATTTACATATCATAATCACCATAATTAATTTTCATTTTTTCTGTAGAAAACCTGCAATACCTCCGTCTTGGTGACAATCATCTCCAGCAGATACCATCAGATGCCCTGCGTCCCATGCACCGACTGCGCCACCTGGACCTTCGCTCCAACAACATTACCTACATTAGTGAGGATGCCTTCACGGGCTACGGAGATTCCATAACGTTCCTCAATCTGCAAAAGAATATGTGAGTTTTGTTCATTTTTAACAAACAGAAAAATTAACACAAATGTCAGCAATGAAAATAATGTTATCACAACATTACCTACATCAGTGAGGATATCTCCACTGGCCACGGGGATTCCATAAGGTCCCTCAATCTGCAGAAGAATATGTGAGGTTTATGCACTTTTGACCAGGGTTTTAGTAATATTGACACAAAAGTCGGCAATGAGAGCATTCAGAAATGATTCAGAAGCATCGACAGTGAAATCATCATATGAATTGACAATGAGTATCAAAAATATACTTACAAGTTACTTATCCAAGCTTACAATTTAATTTCCGAGCTGTTCGACAATTTACAACATGCTGTTTACTTTATAAAAAGTCCCTAAGCGCTGTATGCCTTTTGGCATAGGCCTTCTCCAACGTCTTCCATTGTTCCCTTTCCCCAGCCACTCTCTGCCAGCAGGGTTCTAGGGTCATCATCATCATCATCATTATTTCGTGTAGGTTAAATTGTCAATCGAGCATTACACCCTGTATGTGTATGTAGGGCTAATTTTAGATCTCCTGCTGCTATTCCATACTTATAATACAATTTATTATCTTTCGTAAATCTTATCTTTGGTCTATTCTTATTGAATAATTGTACCGCAATCATTAAGGTGTAACGAACATCTAAATCAGTGATTCCCAAAGTGGTCCAGGTGGACCCCCAGGGGTCCACGGGAGACTTGCTGGGGGTCTACGTAGGCGTGAACAAAAAATGGGGGTCCATAAGATGTTAATGGGGGTCCACGAAAATTTATCTGCTTTTGATAGTAAAGAGCAAAAATGTAAGCATAGTTTTTATAAGGGCCTACCTACATTGTTTTAAGTACCTATCTAAGCAGATAATATTTTAATAAGGCAAGCGACTGTTACTTGTCCAAACTTGTGTATTCGATATTACGTACAATTTCGTGTACAGACTTGCAAAGCGCTATCCGCCCGACAATGCTTAATGCTTGTTCAGATATGAACTTGATCAACACTATAAATACTTGATGCCAAAGGCAACCAAACGCATTCATTTGTTTCCGGAATTTCGAAAACAAGGCGGAATTTGGAAAAAAGTTGTGAGAAAATTTATATCTGTGTTTGCTAGTGCCGGAGAAAAGTAAGTAACCTACCTTTTTTTGTTATAGTACTTAAGTATTTTGTTTACGTGTACTAGTCGGTTGATCACAACGGCCTGTATAGATAGGTAACTTAGTAACTTACAGATATTTTAATTGTCCTCTTTCGATTTGAAGACAAACACAGCACGTTTTATTCAATTGTTTTTTCACGAGAGAAGCACTGCCTCTCTAAAAAGGCCGAATAAGCAATATTGCAGAGCAATTAATTTTGTAATTTTTCTTGCAAATAACTACTAATTTTATAAAACAGTAATTTCATAATCATGTTAAATTGATTTTGAAGTAACTATTTTATCAAAACTATTCCTTTTCGGAAAGAGCGAGCGGTGCGCGGGCGACGGGAAAAGGGCAGGGCTTGAACTTCGATGCCTGTTTGTCACGTTTTAACAATGAAGCCGCAGACAAAAAATACGCAAATACACGGAGCGCGTGAACTCATTGATTTAATAAAATGTTAGTTATCGTTTTTATGGACAATTTTGGGATTTCGACGTTTATTTTTTCCTACACAAATATGATCAGTATTCGATACTGAGTACACTAATTTTTATTTATACTATTAAAAATTAGTGGTAAATTATGTACTTTAAAATTGATACCGTTTTGTGAAAACGTTTGTATTTGTCTCAGCGGTTTATTAGTTGGTCCCTTTACAAGCCGTAATTCTATTTCCGCGTGCTGACAAAGGCTGCGGTGTGATACCTATATTCAGAAAAAAACTTGGTTACTAAAACATTTTTTTTACAGGTAAGGTAACTGACACGAAACATGGCTACAGCAAAGAAAAAATGTCGACAATATAGTGTCGATTATTTGAAATATGGTTTTGTTCCATCAGAGGCAGACAAACAATTGCCCATGTGCCTATTATGCAACAAAGTTTTGAGCAATGACTCTATGAAACCATCAAAGCTCGAAGATCATCTAAAAAGGTGTCATACTGATAAAATAGGTAAAGATTTAAAATATTTTCAAACATTGAAAGAAAAATATGGAAAGAGACCCACCATGCACAGTATGTTCGCTTCAACATCTCAAAGTAACGATGATGGCTTGCGGGCATCTTACAATATCTCATTACTTATAGCAAAATCTGGAAAACCGCACACTATCGGAGAACAATTAATTTTACCCGCTGTTGAAGAGGTTTTAAAAACTGTTTTGCACAAATCTCCATTTGACGTACTAAAAAGAATTCCATTAAGTAACAATACTGTACAAAGACGCATTGATGAAATGAGCTCTGATATCGAAAGCTTTTTGTGCAATCATCTGCAAAAAACTCATTTTTCTATACAACTGGACGAGTCAACGTTACCCAGTAATGAAGCATTACTATTGGCATATGTCCGATTTATTGTTGAGGAAGAAATTCACGAAGAATTGCTATTTGCCAGAACTTTGGAGACTGACACTAAAGGCGAATCAATATTTAATGTCCTGAGTAATTTTTTTACGGAAAAATCGATCCCATTTACAAACATTATTTCAGTGGCAACAGACGGAGCTCCTGCAATGGTCGGGCGATATCGTGGGTTTATAAGTCATCTCAAAAGAATTATACCAGGACTTACAGCTATTCATTGCGTAATCCACCGACAACATCTTGTGGCAAAACATTTAAGTGACAGGTTGAACCAATCTCTTCATTTTGTAATAAAAGCTGTCAACAAAATCAGAAGCAATGCATTGAATACACGTTTATTTGCTCAATTGTGCGACGAAAATGATGAAGACTTCCAACGACTGCTCTTACATACTGAAGTACGCTGGTTGTCGAAAGGTGCATGCTTAACGAGATTTTACTCTGTTTTCGATTCCATATTAGAGTTCTTAGAAAGTAGAGATCCAGATTTAAAAGAAAACTTGATCAAATTCAAAGCAGACATTGCGTATTTGACAGATTTGTTTAAAAAATTTAATGATATTAACTTGCAGTTACAAGGGGACAGCCTGAATTTAATAAAAACAAAGGGGATAATTTCGGCTTTTCTTGGGAAATTGAAATTTATGAAGCAAAACATTAGTCGGCGCGAATTCTCTCAATTTCCAAACTTGTCGCAGGTAGAATGTATTGATGAGGATATCCATACCTACAGTCAACATTTAAGTGCCCTGCATGATGACTTCAAAACCAGGTTTGAAGATATACTGACGATGGATATACCACCATGGATAATAAATCCATTTGATGAAACGGAAGTGGCCAATGTTGTATTACAAGAGGAGCTGCTCGAGCTAAGCACTAATGAGGAGCTGAAGGTGAAATTTAGAAAAGGCTACCCAACATTTTGGCTGCAAGCAGAAATACCCGAAAAATATCCTGGACTGTGGGAAATCGCAAGGAAATTTTTAATAGCTTTTCCCTCGTCATATCTTGTCGAAAGGAGTTTTAGTGCCGTTACAAACCTCTTAACAAAAAAAAGGAGCAAATTAAACATCACAGAGCGGGGGGATTTGCGGTTATTGCTCACAAAAATAAAACCAAACATTGATCGTTTGCTGACACTCCATCAGATACATCCTTCCCATTAATTAAAATTATGACCTGAACCTATATTACCTTAATATTTTTTTCTTGTAATTCTATTCTTTTAATAAATAAAGTGATATAAAATGTACCATTTTTCGTTTTTATTTTACATATCGAAATATAGGGACAGAACTCAGAAGTGACACAATTTTTATTTTTTGGCGACTTTAAGAATGTGGTAGAAATGTAGCAGCAGGGGGTCCACCGAAACCAGTAAAATTTTGAAAGTGGTCCACGAGAAAAATAAGTTTGGGAACTACTGATCTAAATTAATATTATATTTCAAAGGTTATTTGTACACCAACCAAGATTAAAGCTAGATATGTTATATTGTTACACTTAGAAATTTACTTTAACTTTGACAAAGGTATAGCGTGGTTCTAACTTGTTCATTCTTAGTGTCGACAACTTCTCAAAGCGTTCAACTTCTGGAGTTAAATAATACTGTAGTTATTGTTACTACCGGTGCTACTAACTTTGATTCTGAAGGAGTCATTGACCTGTCTATAATATTACTTAAATTTTAGAAATTGTATAGCAAAAGTCAAGTATGAAAGCCAGACATATAGATGTAGAGCCTCTTAATTTGCCTAGGATGCTGATAAAAATTGATCGTTTGCGTGTATGGTAACTTGCGTTTCAGACAGAGTGCGTAGAAAAGCTCTATGATCTCTGAAAGAAGTTTATCTAAGTAGTTACTAGTCGTTATTTTATGACACCACCCTTTATTTCCTTCTCTTTTTGGTCCTAAGGTTTAACTGGCAGAGAATGCCTTAAGGCATTATGTCCACCGTTTGTATTTTGTTATTTAAAGTGCAATAAATAAATCTCCGTAAAAATAAAGTGATGTGTAAGACGTAGATCGATACTGTTTCATGGATGACACTAATTAGAGAGATGGCTAATTTGTTGAAACCTTTTTTGAATCACATTATTTATGAAGTTGTTTTTACTTTTTTTATAAAATACAACGCCTTAAGATCTTTTTAAGCAAGTGATAGTAAGATATCAAGTGAGTAACATTGTTTACAATAAATATTTAACATGTACAATGCCTTTGTGTGGTCCGTTCAAAGAATTTCTTTATTTATAAGAAATTAATTTGATTTAGGTATTTGAATATTTTTTTAAATAATTAAACACAAATGTCAATAACTTTCATAAAGACGATTTGCTACTTCAACTTTCGATAAATTAAGTTTGTAGTGCGGGGATGGAGAACAAACGTTGATAATGCTTCATCGAAAATGTTTACATATATTTTTTAACCAAACAGGGTACACCAGCTCCCAACAATGGGCTTCGACAACCTAAATTCGCTGGAAACCCTCAACTTGCAGAACAACAAGCTGCAGCACATCCCTGAGGAGATCATGGAGCCCATTCTGGATACGCTCCGGGTCGTTGATATTATGGGTAAGAGAGTTCTGACTTTTATGCCCTTGTGAAAAGGCGCACTCTTTATTCATCTAAATGTGTGATAGTTCTTATTAGAACTCCTGCTATATCCTATTGGATCCATACCAAAATATGCTCGCATACAAAAACGAGAGGCGTAAGCAGTGTCACTGGAACGGGCTTTGAAATGTTCTATGTTATTTTTATGAAACTAACACTATTATATTTGTCAACATTAATAGGCTCGAAAAATAAACGATTATTTATTTAATATAATTTATAGCCTTTATATTTGAAATTTTATTTAGTAAGTAGGAAAATTTATTTAAAGCATGATCAGCAACGCGCATTATTCATAAGGTGTTCATATGCCTGATTGCCGATAAATAAACAAGGCATTTTAAAATCCATACTCCATACTAATATTATAAATGCGAAAGTCTGTCTGTCTGTCTGTCCATCTGTCTGTCTGTCTGTCTGTTACACTTTCACGGCCAAACCGCTGAACGGATTTTGATGAAATTTGGTATGAATATAGTTGAAGACCCGGGGTTAAACATAGGCTACTTTTTGACGCAGGCGGAGCTGCGGGAAACAGCTAGTGTTAAGCTCAAAACCGCTATTTGTATATAGGTACATACGCATCACCGCAGACAAGCCTTTAAAATCCAATGCATGTTAGCAAGTTACTCAGTTCGCATTAAAGATCGCACAAGAAGGACGTATTTTCATTTATAAAATCACCCTGGAGCTAGACAGACCAATTCAGACCTAGTGGCGTCATCAGCTAGTATAATATAAAATTTGCTTTTGGTACAAAGGGTAATTGTTATTCATAGTAGAAACGCTGTAGGCATAGAGAGATATTGAACACAGTAGTAAATTGGGGCGGGTTATGAATATAATAATGTGCTTATTTGACTTGATTAATGTAAGATATGTAAAACAAAGTTTTATTTACATATTTAATATCATCGGAAAAATCATTGTACGTCCTAACAGGGGGCTTACCATAAACTTTAACAAAACCATGATGGTTTTCGCCCATCTTGTTTTAAGCTTAAAATAATATTGTTCCAAATCGTACCATGAACTTTTAAAACAAGATTGTTGTATTCCTGCGTAGAGTTGTGAAAGAACGAATGATTTGTCTATTCCCTGGCGATTGTGAGAGCGAGACTCCGCTATATAATTCGTATAGCTGCATCTCTTTTACGCAGTGTTCCGATTGACTCTCGTTACGAAATATTGAATTTTAAATTTAATATATTGAATTATGTGTTTTTAAAGTTGATTATGTGTTCAAAATATATATAATATATTTATATTATTAAATTTCAATTACAACAAATAAAAAATGAAATTTGGGTTATGATTACAAACGAAGCTGTGCACGCAAATGAGATTCGGAACATCTTTTTACGTTTTATAAAGACAACTGACAGTTCACGCGCAGCGACTCAAAAGGTCTCGCACTGAGTTTGTTTAGATAAAAATATTTTAATAAAACTTTGGCTAATTCCAAGTAAGTTAAATGCTGGGTCCAGATTCACAGTTTTTCTCAAGAGAGAACTGTGAATGGGGACAGCGTTCTCGTATCTTCTCCTTCCTTTGTTGAACGAGGGTCCAGCAGTAACAGAGGAGCCGGCATTGTCGCTAGCCTAGCCTATCATGTCTTGTAGAAAAAATAGTAAAATGTCTATTATTATTTTTTTACATTCATCATCATCATTTCAGCCGCAGTCAGTCCACTGCTGGACATAGGCCTCTCCCAATGATTTCCAAAATGATCGGTTGACAGCAGTCTGCATCCAGCGTTTACCTGCGACCTTTTTCAGGTCATCTGACCATCTGGTCGGTGGATGTCCAACGCTGCGCTTACCGGTACGTGGTTGCCATTCGAGAACCTTTCTGCCCCATCGGCCATCGGTTCTCCGAGCTATGTGCCCCGCCCACTGCCACTTTTTTATATTAAGTTACTGAAATAATTAAGATGTTTTTATTTTTAGGTTTCTGTCTAACGGCTTGCTCTAAACGACACGGCGACATTGAGTCTTTTAGAAAATCTCTGGAGCAAGCAATGGCGAAATTTCCCATGGCAATAGTGCGTGAATCCATAGATTCATGGCCAGATAGATTAAAGGCCTTTAAAAGCCAAAGGTGGCCACTTTGAACAGAATATTGTTTTTATTTTTTGCTGAGGCTAATAAGTATGTACATATAAGTTTTAGTAATATTACATTACTTCATAAAAAATGCATTTTTATTTGTAACAGAACTTATGGCCGGACGAGGTATACATATACAACATCACGTAACTAACACAAAACAAATCTAACACATAATAATGAAAGATTCAACACACACAGTCGCACACTAATGGTTTTTTGCACAAAATTAGAATTTACCTTGTTATTTGTAACACAAGATCATTGAAAGAATCACACTCAACATGAAAAAAGTTTTGTTTCCATCACATCCGACCAACTTTTTCAAGATCGCTAAATTTGACGTAAAAACAACATTGCTAACTGTCAAATACTGCTCATGGTACGAAATTGAATGAACAATTTACTGTGACGTCATCAAAACTGCTAGGAAATGCAAGCTTAAAGTAATATTGTTTTTTACGTGTCATGGTACGAATTTCGAGAGTAATATTAAAATAATACTGCTATAAGACATTATGGTAAGCCCCCAGAAGGTTGAACGACTGTGTTAAGATCGAGGGCAAAGCTGGTTACCTACCAGTCATAAGGTTTTGCAAGATAGAATTGTCAACAAACAAATTAGGTAACTACTAAACTTTCGACAATATTTCCTACAGATAACCCCCTAATATGCGACTGTGAGCTCGCATGGTACGAAGCATGGCTCGCGGGTCTACGGGACCGCGATGACGAGATGATGCAAAAGAAACGTACTGTATGTACGATGGTTAACGAGCATCGCGAATACAGTGTTGCTAAAATGCCGCTAGAGAAGATGAACTGCAAACGGAAACCAGCGTACGGCCGTACGTCCAGCGCCCCAACTACGAATCCAACTATGGCCATCACAACGCTCGCGATAATCCCATGGTGGCTTTAAATCTATCAAAACATCGGGACAGCTATGAACAAACGAAGAGCACAACTTCATTTGTGATCGTTCGAAGTGAAGTCGCTCTCAATTTGCTCATGCCTGAATCGATGTTCATACTTGTAGATTATTTCTAAGTTAACCCTCTTTATTTTAAGACGAAGATTCAACTCGGACCAGCTGTGGCCGGATGGACCGACGAGACCCTTCGTAAGGTAAGTTCTGTTCAAACTAACGTGATGAATTTGTGCAATAAAATACGATACATATCAATTTTGGGCTGATGAGATACAAAATTAGTAGTATTTTGGAGTGGTAGCTCGGTAAGATGATGGTTATATCGAGTAAGTTATTGATACGGTATTTTTACACAATAGACGACCTATTACGGTATGCCTTACTATAATGTAATGTACCAAGTAGTAAGAGCGACTTGACACCAGCCACTTTATTTATAAACGTTTGAGTACTTTCGTAATGTTAAATGTCGAGACATCAATTTAAAAAGCTGTTTCTTTTTAAAAATTAGTATTGAGGGAGTCTTGCAACAACAGCGATTATGAGAGAAAGTCATAATGTGACTTCAAAGATACCATGTGACTTTGTCACATAATCCCTTAGTTTCATAATAACTCAGATGATACAAATTTTCTCCCGGTGTTAAAAGCTTTCGTTTGTAAGCAAAGTGGCAGTTCGGCATTCTAGTATACTCGTATGTGTAGGTATCACTGGGGAAATGAATAATTAATGCAAATGTAGCAAAAGCGCTGGAACGCTAACTATCGCGAGTAATTTCTATAATAATTGTGATTTCACAAATGAGCTAAACAATCTTGAGCACAAAAATATTTAAAGTAAATTCATGTTTCCCTTGATATAAACTCTTATATTTTTTATCATTTACCCCTGCCTTTACGAATGTATAATTAAAATAAGCTTTTATGCATTTACGATGTTGACTATTAAAATATTACTATGATCATGTAAGAAACAGGTCGATGTGAAGTTTTTATTATCTATATTTGTGTACAATTTACACCTATCTGTCCTTATCTAAGGAATATTGTTTTAATCTATGTAATTTACAATTTTATTTTTTAAGTTAGAACAAAATACGTGTATTCCATTTATTATAGAATTAGATATCTTTAATCGTTAATTTTATATTACTAATTGTTAAAAGTTGATGAATCACTATTAGCTACTTGTGAAAACCTTGGCTATTAGAATAATTTCAAAATATTAATAGAACAGCATTTGATTAAGTTATTTCTTAATACGTATTTACTATCCAAAATTAAAAAAAAAACTAGAGCTCATTACATGTTCGATTTGATGTAGACTAGCGTTAGGTAGATAAATAAGTATTAGATAAATTTGTCGAAAAATTGACATTAATTATTACGTTAATTACTCATTATTTTGGTATTTCGTCAATATTTTCTTAACCAAAAGAAATCATTGCAAATTGTTAAATTATTGAAGTTGAAAATTTTTAAAACATCGGCTTATTAATTTAGCTACAACACCTTTCAATTATTTTTACAGCTTCATTACTTCATAGTTAACTATTGTAATTATTACATTCGCTGTAAAACTTTAATATTGCATATTGACTAGTTGTAATAAATGTGACTTTAGACATCGTTTGCATAAGATTTCCTTTGCCAGTTTCTTGATATTTAAAAATAATATTTATAAATATTCCGGATAGTAGTAATATTTACAGACAAAATTCAACATCCTTGAATTTTGTCTTGTATTTATTTATAAATCCCTCATCATATGTAATTTTATGAATAATTAAACTAATTTCTGTTTTAGAATTATTATTTTTTGCATAACATTGAATTTCAGCAATATTTTTTTATGAAAATAACAAGTGATATTATAAAATTATATTTGAATATTTGTAACAGAATTTCGTCTCAATTAAATATTTAAAAATACTTTTAAAACAAGTTTTTTGTTGTGTAAGAAGTTTTTTATGCAAATTAAATTAATAGGCACAAAACTTTAACAATGAGTTAAAAAAGTTATGTATTATTTATTTTTTTCAAAAATTACAAGATAAGGCCCAATCGTATTTAAGATACCCTAACATAAAATTTATTGAGTGATAATGATGTAACCTAAAACATATCCTTTAGTCTGAAGTATCTAAATATAAGAAATTTATGTATACAATAATATTTAATTTGCCTTAATTTTGGGAAGACCAAGAGTATCCATTTATTTGTCCTAGTGTGTGAATGGTGAATTTAACTATATATTGTGAAATGTATGTAAGACGCGAGATTGAATACGGTATTCGTATTCTATTTACATACATGACACATTTTATGACATAATCGTAATCAAATATATTTATATGTTATTGATGTATAATCGTAAATGTTTCTCACAGTAGTTGCACATTATACATGCAAGTATTGCACATTTATCACTGTTATCACCAGTATAACTTATTTAATGTGTAGTATTCTATAAAAATCAGAGTCGGGTAACCTGATAACATTTAAGGGATTTTAATGGGTTTCAATTAATATTAAGGGAGTATGCTACTCAAACTTTTCGTGATTTTAATATTCGATGTTACATGTCGTGTTAAATGTATTTACTTCTAAATTGTATATCTGACGCAAGTTAAAATTAAGATTTATTAGTTATTTCGAAAAATACTGATATTTTTGGCTATATCTATATACATCATTTACGAAAAATTGCATATTCTACAAATGTATTTGGCACATATTTAAAAAAATGTCTATTCTCGTAAGAGCGAGAATCATCTCAGTTTTAGTAAAACGAGTGTAAAGTATTAATATTTTGTTACAAATTTTATGACTTTGGGTTGTAAGTTCTCCGAGTGGGATAATGCACTTTGATCAAATCGTATTTTTTGATTAAGTATGTGAAAAAAATGTTCTTAAAATAATTTTATCTTTTCGATTCCTCAAGTTTACAGAGCATAGGGGCTCTCAGCTATTTTCTTTTTGTCCTATTTGGTCTAATACGGTCGTAGTAGCAAAACACGGTTAGGATCATTATAATATAGCATAGCTAGGATATGGAAGATCAGAATAAAATGTCATATCACCAAACAATGTACCTAGTCCTTGAAACTGTGTAACTGAACCCCTAAGTCCTATTGTATATGTGTTATATTCTTACACTTCTTATTTATGTTTATTTAATATACACTTTAAGAATATTCTTGCAATTACGTGTAGAGTATTTTTGGATTAAATGCAGTTTCTATTACATTATTTTAGATTATATTACCTACAGCAGAATTATTTATTTATAATCCTTTGAGCATCTTAAATAATTTATTTAATATGATTAAGGTATTGTTTTGCTTGATATACTTATAGACTTCTGGTGTCTGTGTGAAGTCTCACAAATATTATCTTAATAAAATCCATTTGTATTTAAGTAGATATATAAATGGGAACCAGCATCATACATATCGGCTTAGTATTTCGAACTGTAAGTAAAGCACCACAAGCCATTGACCCTTGCATATCAATGTAGAATAAGACATATTTAATCTACTATATCTTTATATCTATTAACTGTTGTATGTTGTTGTAATCTATCTATACTCATTGTTATCATTGTTGTTGAGTGGAACGCTTGTAAGGTTTCATAATCTTTTTCGAAACTGTGTATTAAATTTAGATTATTCTGTAGAGATTCAGACGTAGAAGATCATTTTGTGAAGATTAAATAGAAACCAAAATTATCTTAATTAAAAAATAATTGTACTTATCTTGAAAATAAAAAAAAGGTTTCCACTTTCAGGCTAGAACTACAGTTTGTAGCAATATTTGTCAATTCAATTGATCAATGTTTTATAATATAAACACCATGAAGTAAATATTAACACCAGTAAGTTAAATAAATGAAGCAGTAATATGGGAATGTTCGAGAATTTTTCAAGCCTACAAAACTTGTTGTCCATAATAGTTTCTTATCACAAAATGACTTTTTGGGCAATGTAATCGTTTTAGCAATAAATGAATGATTGTCGGTGATAGCTAAAATGTATAATTTATGTGTATAAATTATTCCAAATATTATAAAAAATATAACCATATATAAATATAAATATTTAACAATGTAAACTGTGTTCGTTCGAGTTTATAGTCACATTTATTATTTTACTCTAATTGTAGGCAATCTAATTCTAATATTTAAATTTATTGTAAAAATGTGTATTTATTTGGTTTCAGTTTAAAATAAAAATTTAAATATTATAACTTAATGCTGTTTTATTTATTTATTCATATACACACTGTAAATATACATTGGAAACTTAACATTAGGAAAACTTGGTACAAGGGTTCTACCTATTTCTAAAGAAATTTCTTGCAGCAGACCCATGACAGGAACTTTGAAAAAAGGGGCAAAGTGGCATACAAAAAAAATAATTATCTCAACTATTCTTAACTAATATACGATTTACGAATTTAAGGACAAATAGTGATTTCTAACTCGAGAAGCTCGTTAGTCAAGCAACGGCGTGACGTGACCACTATTGGATTAGTCGCCATTTTACTGGCACTTTCTATCTCGAGCTCTTCCGTGCTTCGGAAGGCACGCTAAGCCGTTGGTCCCGGTTGTTTTGTTGTTGTCGATAAATAGCAGTCGTGAGGCTGTGTTAGATGCCTTATGGCAGCCTGAAAAATAACAAAAAAAAAGAAAAAAAGGGTTACGGAGGTCAGACTGCAGTCGCTCCATTGTCATTACCAGTTCCTCCAAATCTAGGACCATGACTTACAGCGTAGCCTAGGCTCCAAAGCGTTAGCTGACGGCGCAACTAGAAATACACGCTAGGATGATGATGAGTGATTTCTAACTCGCTTCTAAAAGTGGTGAGAGTTTGGGACTCTTGAATGCTATGTGGTAAAGCCGTAACCTGACTGCTAATTATTTAAATTTTACTTCTCCACTCGCCCTTAAGGTTAATAGTTAGTTTTTATTTCCAACTAGCGCAAGAAGGATTTTAAAATGCATGTTTTCGTAGTCTGCGACCCCAATAACCATGAAAACGATATCCATGTCGATTTTAAGACATAGTAACCCGGATTGCCCCTTTTAGAGGTTGATCATAAAATAGGTATTTACTCATTTATTATCAACGCTCTTGAGAAGTTTCCACAAAATTGGTATAACTAATCACGTTTCTCCATACAACTCACATAATATTCTATGTCTTACTACCGATTTGTGTATATAATAATCACTCTTCATAATTTTATCTTTCATACTTCTTTCTACCAACAGAGCTCATAACAGTTAGTGATCATATTTTTTTAATTAATACTGTTACTACCAAGAACCAGTTTAAATTTATAATTTTCTTTTTTCATATCTTTTTTCTTCATAACATTCAATGATCATATTGTTTTAATTAATAATGTTGCTACTAAGAACATACTTCTACTCATAACGTCGTTGTTCAGAGTAGCTTAAATAACAGACAATTATCATAATTTTTAAAGATAAAAGATAAGGATAAAAAGCCTTTATTGTTTGAATTTAGGTACAAGTAAGATGTCAATAAAAATAACAATAATCTCTTAATAATTATATATTTTTGTAAGTTTATAAAGGCAATACTAAGAAGTTGCACCAATCATATTTAAACAAATATACACAATTCACGGGGTTACCTATCATAAAGTCGATTTTTTCTTTTTAGATTTCCATTTTACCAAGAACGTTTCAACCTTTTTTGTTTCTTTTTTTTTTACTTCGTCGAAATATCATTTGTCACCATATCAGTTGACCTATCATCAATTCTTTTTTTTTCGTCACTCCAACATGACATTGGAACGCAAAACTTTTTACCGTAGTGATGCTCGGCCGAATAACTTTTGTTCTAAGTTTTATGTTTACAAAATTCATCACACCTCTTTTTCATTTCATTTTAACTCTTTGTGTAATTTTATAGAGCCTTTTTTTTTTTTTTTTTTGTTAACCGTGTGGAAATGCATTTACGCACAAAGTGTGGGACTCCTGGGCCGCTAATCGGCCCAGACTACCCACTAAAACCCCTCCGGCGTTTCCGCACCGGCTGTTGAGGGCGCCATGGGGTCGCGTTAGCATTCTACCACGACGCCCTCCAGCCATGGCCTTGCGGCCCCCTCAGTTGGCCTTGCGGCCCCCTCAGTTGGCCTTGCGGCCCCCTCAGTTGGCCTTGCGGCCCCCTCAGTTGGCCTTTCGGCCCCCCCCAAATCGGGCAGTGGCCCATAAATGGACCACGCCCGTCCCCCAGACCCACATCCATTCGCCGTCTCATCATAGACGGCGGTGGAGTGGGCTGTTGGCAGAAATTGGCCGACAGCTAATAAGACCCCGACTACCAGGGAGTTATTAACTGTCGCCCAGGGTGCACCGTCCCGAGTCCCTTGTCAGCCCACCCTCTCACCGGATCCTTGGGATCAAGTGAGAATGCAAAGCTTTCAAAGGACCGGGCACTCGAGGAGGTTCTCTGCCCTGCACCCCAATTTTATAGAGCCTAACCTAACCTAACCGAAATAAGCTACGGTTTTATTTAAAGTATTTTTTTTTATACGAACCGCACCCCGTTTAAACATACATTAAACCCCCTTAGGGGATGAATTTTGAAAAATCCTTCTTAGTGCACCCCTAGTCCACAAAAGGAATCCTCGTGCCAATTTTGGAACCAAATGACCCAGCGGTTTGGGCTGCTGCGTGATATGTCAGTCACTCGGTCTTCTTTTATATGTCTTTTATTTTTATATATGAATGAATGAATGAATGAATGAACACTTTATTGCACCATTTACAAACAAATATATATGTTTCCTAATATTTCTAAAAATCATCACAAAAATACAAAACAGCCAAATGTTATAAACTGCCATCTTTGTATTCGCTATAACCCTAAAGTTTTGAAATTTATCAAATACATTTAAGGATTATGACGGGAAACTTTATCGCAAGTAAACCTTTATCTATTTATTATTCTTAATATGTTAATACCTACATGATTTCGATTATTTGTAAAATCTTTAAGTACAAAAAAAACTTTTTAATACAAAAAATAATAGTTTTCATTATTAACTAAATTTAAAAAAGTGGTCTTTCCTTACTTATGAGATGGATCAAATTCGTCCCGAGAAAACGAAAATTTCGGCTCACTTGAACCAGCGAATTTAGCAAAATTTCACAGGGAAAATAATAGGGAAAATGTATTTAAACGCGACTGATGAAAGAAGAGGCACTTTTTCATTCATACAGAAAGAGGATTTCAAAGAGCGCTGAGTGCGGCCCCCTTTATAGAACGAACAAAAAGCCTAACAAGCTTTTTATGAGAGTTACTCAATTTTTTGATGAACTTGGTTGTGGTGGGTGGGTAATTTAATCGAATGTATGTATGTATACTATGTGATTCATGATCAGTATTCCCGTTTAACCTACATGATGAAATAATAATCTCAAATAATAACTTTCATCTAAGCGTTATATTGGTTACATCCCATGCATTTAGGAAAAATCAGCTTTATTAGGGAAATGTTGTTGAATTATGGTTGACTATAATTCAATAATCTTCCACATTAACGCTCATTTCTATGATTCAATGATTCAGCATTACTTTACTTATGACTCTCTACTAAGCTACTGACAATGCCTTATCAGTGCCGAAGTTTTGGTCGTCACAAATATTGTTATAAATAATAAATAAAATAAAATCATTTATTTCGGATTACAAAGATCCATATCCACATTTAAAAAAAATTAATAATAATAAATATGCAAATTTACTACAATGAGAAATAAAATTAAAATAATAATAAATAAAATAAAATACACATAAAATTTTACATTAATGATTTGGAATGAAAATAAATAAAAATAATAAGTAAGTAAAAGTCACGTTAACCTAATACTAAAAATAATAATTAGGATGTCAATACCTCCTCAGCGGCACAGACACCGCGACATGTCTGTCACAGCAACGCTGGGTGTATGGACAATCCAGTCTTTCGGCGATCATTTTTAAAATGACATAATAAATGTTTTATTTGAAAAAGCAGCATTTCTTTTATGATGGGCTGCCTCATGCATCCACCATCACCCACACATACATAAATCAGTCCAGTGATACAGGAAACACACACAAAATTGATTAAGGTTTATTGAAAGTAACGTATTTCTTACCAAAATATAGTTTTCCATAGATTGTAAGTCCCGCACAAATTGCCTATCTCAGGCCTGCGTTATCTCGCGCGCCCTCAATAATTATTTCTAGCGTATCGAGACATGAGTTAATAATGAAGCAGACAGAAAGCTTCTTACTAATGCGCTGCGCTCACATTGTGTTAAAATTCGTAGACTTGGTTTGCCAACAAATTTTGATTTTTGATTAATTCATTTATTATCTACAATCTTTAATTTCCAAAAAAAAAAAATATTTGAAATTAATACTTCTGCGTTATCATTAAATACGTTTTCGAGGTGTTTTTTTCAGAAGTTTGTAAAATAAGTTGACCCTGGCCTGGTGTTTTTTTTAAAGTTTAGTTATACTTTATATATTGGATTAAAAGGCATAATATAGTGCAGTTTATACCGGGGCTCATAAATTTTGTTCGAAATTAGTGTTGCCGAACTATCGATTGTTCCACTAACGATAGTTGACCTCGAAAATCAGTTAGGATATCGAAAGGACTATCGATAGGTCAAATTGTGGTAATACTATTGATGGGTCCATAACTAATAAATAAAAGATTGGACTGTATAAAAAGGCTGGTTTAATTGTCTCAATACAAGCAAAACGCGTATGATCGAGAGTAATGCTGATTATGGGAATGAAAGCGGGCCGGCGCGGGGGGCGCGCGGGGGGCGGTGTAGCTGGAGCGGGGAAGCGGGCACGCAGGTATCACGCAGCAGGCCCGTGGACAGGCTCCCCGGGTTGAAGATGGAAGCTTCAAAGTCTTCAAAGGTTGTTATCATCCAAAGGAAGGGCACATAGATTGTTCCACCCTCTCTTATTGTACCTTTCATGGTTTTCACTTCGGCGACACGATTGATACCATCCGTTCCGGGGTAAACTTGAACGACACGACCAAGGGACCAAAGCAGCGGCGGTGTCGATTTATCTTTGATCAGAACAAGGGAGTTTATCTGAATATCACTTTTAGTTTGTTTCCATTTTGTTTTCTGTTGAAGAGTACATATATATTCATTAGAAAATCTGTTCCAAAAATATTGCTTTATTGCTTCGACTCGCTTGTGACGCTGCAGTAGTGTGATGTTTGTGTTCTCAGCTACCTTTAGATATGGCACAGTAGTTAAAGTTCGTCCAATTAAAAAATGTGAAGGGGTCAGAACGCATAAGTCATTAGCTTCTACGGAAAGAGGGATTAAGGGACGCGAGTTTAAAATCGCCTCGATTTCAGTTAGACAGGTAGACATTTCTTCATAGGTTAAATGAGTTAAATTTAATACTCTACGTAAATGATGCTTAGTTGATCGAACAGCAGCCTCAGCCATCCCATTGAAGTGCGGGGAGTAAGCCGGGGAAAAAAGGAAAGTAATACCTTCATCGGCCAAATCATCAGTTAGGCTAGACTGAGAGAGAAACCGCTCCAATTCGTTACATGCGCCTACAAAATTGGTTCCATTATCGGAAGTAATTGTTTGAGGTTTGCCCCGACGACTAACGAAACGACGCAAGGCAGCCAGATAAGACTCTTTACTCAGGTCCGTGACCAGCTCCAAATGCACTGCCTTCACTGCTAAGCATACAAAAATACACAGGTATGATTTAAGTAATTTGCAACCACGACCCTTTCGGTCGGCTATCAAAATTGGCCCAGCATAGTCCACCGCACAGTGAAGAAATGGAAATTCTAAGTTAGTTCTAGACTCAGGTAGTTGACCCATTATTGGCTGTACAGTTTGGCTCTTGTGCCTAAAACATGTAACGCATTTTCTAACTACATACCTAGCCAAATTTCTACCACCTAAAGGCCAGTATGACTGCCTTATGTCAGCGAGCAGGAGTTTATTAAATATTAATTTAGTTAAATGATGCTTACAGCACACAAGAATCGGATGTTTTTGATCATATGAGTAAGGAGAGTTGTCAGCCTTCCCCCTACTCTTATTAGGTTATCTGAATCGATAAATGGTGTTAACGACAGCAATCTATTTTTTGACGATAACTTGCCCTTATTATTTAAAATTTTATACTCTTCACTAAACATTTCAACTTGAGCCTGTCTAAGAATGGTATATAAAGATTCACGTACTTCATCTGGTGTTAAGGAACCCTTATATTTATTTTTATTTTTGCAGTTTTTTATAAATCGTTTTATGTAAGCAAGAGTATGAATAAGGCGTGTGAGATTTGAATGTCTGTGTATGAGTGATGAGACAATGTTTGTGTCATTCAGATTGCAATCCTGAGCTAAATGATACACTACGTCCGGCAGATCACGTGGCTTGCTTGAAATGGGCATTTTTGGCCATGATTGTTCATTACAGCTTAAAAACTGTGGTCCCGACCACCACAAGGATAAATCGCTGATAAGATCAGCCTTTACCCCACGAGAAACGAGATCGGCAGGATCGAAGCCGGACACAGAACCTGGTCGCGTCCGCGCGCACCTTGCTCGAGTCAGCCAGTGCTGAAGGGCAGCGGCGCGGCTCAGGTTCTGTGTCCGGCTTCGGTGACGCTAAGACAGGTGGGATTTGCAACCATAACCATAGTACTAAATTCCAATTGCCTAAAATTAATATACCTAAATTCGACGGTGCTTATCAGAGTTGGCTCAAGTTTAGGGACACCTTCAGTTCTTTGATTCACAAAAATAATGATTTAGACGATATTAGTAAATTTCATTATTTGCGAGCTTCTTTAACAGGCAGCGCTGCAATAATTATAAAAAATATTGACTTCAGTAGCGAGAATTACGCAACCGCTTGGGAGTTATTATGTGTGCGTTATGATAATTCTAGGCTTTTAGTGAATAATCACGTACAAGCATTATTTAATGTCGAGTCAATAACAAAAGAATCGAGTAATGCACTTCATCATTTAATTGATGTTACAAATAAAAATATTAGGGCTCTTACCATTTAAAACAACCGACTGAGCACTGGGACACCCTAATTATTCACATGATTGCTGCTAGACTGGATTCTACCACTCTTAGGAAATGGGAGGAATACGTAAATACGTTGTCTGAACCACCTACTCTTGAAATATGTTTTACATTTTTAAGGAACAGAGCAGATTTGTTAGAATCCATACAGGGGAATAACAAATCAACAAAAGGTGAGCAATCATTTTTAAATGTGTCCAGTAGTTCAGAAAAGGTTCATAAACTTAAAGAAAATTTCAGATGCCCCATGTGTAAATCTAGTCATCTGTTATATCATTGTGATCAATTTAAGGAATTATCTATCGAAAATCGCATTTCTAGGCAAGAGATTTGAAAGTTTGTTTCAACTGTTTGCGCCCAGGACATTCTCATGTAAAATGTAAATTTTCACATTGCCGCTATTGTAGATACAAACATAGTACACTGTTACACATGCACAAACATGATGATACTTCGCCTTCGACCGTGGCGAATAAAGAGACTGTCGTGTTATCAACCGACATTGCTCAGTCTACTTCAGGGTCTGATAACTCAATAGATACTGTCGTCTTGTCTACAAACACCACACAGCATACTACTTCTCCGCATGTACTTCTATCCACAGCGCTGGTGAGGGTAGGAGACGACAAAGGCGGCGTGCATACAGCGCGGCTGCTGTTAGACAACGCCAGTACTGCAAATTTAGTGACAAGCGAGTTGTGCGGTAAGCTAGGGCTGTCGAGGCGAAGTGCACTCTCCACGGTGTCAAGTATCTGCAACCAAACCGGTAGGACTACACAATCGTGTCAGCTGACTATAGAATCACTTAATAGTGATTACAAAGCTGATATAAACTGTTTTATTTTACCTCACATTATTAAAGCACTGCCGTCTAAACTTGTAAAATTAGATAAGATTCTCATACCCTCTGGTGTACAGTTAGCTGACCCTTCATTTAATATTCCCGCTGCTGTAGATATACTTGTAGGGGCAGACATATTCTGGAACGTCATGTGCAACAATTCTATCGATTTAGGTAAAAATTATGCCGAAAATATACGAAACTAAACTAGGTTGGTTAGTGTCAGGTTACGTAGCACGAGCCAAAATTTCTTCACATCAGTGTAATTTTATAAACCAGGATGATAGTATATCTAAATTATGGGAGCTTGATTCGGTTCACCCTAAGTATTCGTTAACGAAGAACGTGCCTGTGAATATAAATTTAAAGTAGATACATACCGTAATGAAGAAGGCCGTTTCGTTGTTACCATGCCTCTAAAAAAGGATCCCCATGAATTAGGCGATTCCTACGCAATGGCTAAAACGCGGTTCTTGTCCCTTGAACGAAGGTTTGTTAGAGATCCTGCCTTTAAGGATAAGTACTTGGAGTTCTTATGTGAATACGAAGAGCTTGGTCACATGACCGAAAATACAGTACCTTTACATAATTGTAATTCTGTCAATTATTATTTACCGCATCACGGTGTTATTAAAGAATCAAGTACGACTACTAAGCTTCGTATTGTATTTGATGCTTCTGCAGTTACTACAACAGGACTGTCCCTAAATGATATTCAAATGATAGGGCCTACTGTTCAAGATGACCTTATTTCTATACTTATAAGGTTTCGTCAACATAAATATGTGATCTCAGGTGATATTGAGAAAATGTATAGGGCTATAGAAATTAATTCTTCCCAGCGGTCCTTGCAACAAATAATATTTAGATCGGACCCGTCACAACGTCTGAAAACATAGACTTTAAACATACGGAATGGCTTCCGCTCCCTATTTAGCAACCAAGTGCCTTTCTTCTCTGTCTGAAACTGTAGATGATATAGATGTAAAGAGTTCTATCATACGAGATTTTTATATCGATGACTATCTCAGCGGAGGGAATACTAGGGAGGGGGTAATAAAACAAAGTAAGACTGTAATTGATGTATTATCGGCAGCAAAATTTAATTTACGTAAATTTAAATCAAATAATCAAGAAATACTGGATCAGTTGCTACCAGATAAAACAAGTTCGAGTAATATTTTGGAAATATCTGAAAATTTTAATACTCCGTCCAAGACTTTAGGTTTAACTTGGAATACTAATTGTGACACCTTATTATTTTCTACAAGCATTCCAAACAAAGAAAAAATTACTAAAAGAATAATACTTTCCATAATAAGCCAAATTTTTGACCCTCTAGGACTCGTGGGCCTAGCAGTGGTAGAAGCAAAAATAATATTACAAAAATTATGGCCTTTAAAACTTGGGTGGGATGATGAAGTGCCAGAAAATATAAAAGAACAATGGATTTTATTATCACAAAAATTAATATTTTTGAACAAAGTTAAAATAACTAGGTGGTTTTTACAAAATGATTTCTATAAGATAGAGTTACATGTTTTTTCAGATGCTTCTGAACGTGCTTACTCTGAAAATGGTATTATTAATGTTTGTTTAATCGCGTCAAAAAATAAAGTAGCCCCAATGAAACCAATGACGATGCCACGCCTCGAGCTGTGTGCAGCCCTATTAGCAACGAGACTGTGTTCTAAGGTGATGAGTTCTATAACGTTGGAGGTTAGTTGCAGATACTAGTGTGATTCTACAATTGTGTTGGGGTGGTTGAAAATCCCTGTACATCGTCTCAAACACTTTGTTCGCAATCGCGTGAACGAAATTAATGAGAATAGTGCTAACAGCCCTTGGAGTTATGTGCGCTCCCTCGACAATCCTGCCGATCTCGTTTCTCGTGGGGTGAAGGCTGATCTTATCAGCGATTTATCCTTGTGGTGGTCGGGACCACAGTTTTTAAGCTGTAATGAACGATCATGGCCAAAAATGCCCATTTCAAGCGAGCCACGTGATCTGCCGGACGTAGTGTGTCATTTAGCTCAGGATTGCAATCTGAATGACACAAACATTGTCTCATCACTCATACACAGACATTCAAATCTCACACGCCTTATTCATACTCTTGCTTACATAAAACGATTTATAAAAAACTTCAAAAATAAAAATAAATATAAGGGTTCCTTAACACCAGATGAAGTACATGAATCTTTATATACCATTCTTAGACAGGCTCAAGTTGAAATGTTTAGTGAAGAGTATAAAATTTTAAATAATAAGGGCATGTTATCGTCAAAAAATAGATTGCTGTCGTTAACACCA
Source organism: Euzophera pinguis (assembly GCA_947363495.1). NCBI lineage: Eukaryota > Metazoa > Arthropoda > Insecta > Lepidoptera > Pyralidae > Euzophera > Euzophera pinguis. The sequence goes on from OX376159.1 coordinate 5,101,908, forward strand.
TTTATCGATTCAGATAACCTAATAAGAGTAGGGGGAAGGCTCGACAACTCTCCTTACTCATATGATCAAAAACATCCGATTCTTGTGTGCTGTAAGCATCATTTAACTAAATTAATATTTAATAAACAGCATTTAAAGCTTTTACATGCAGGTCCTCAACTCCTGCTCGCTGACATAAGGCAGTCATACTGGCCTTTAGGTGGTAGAAATTTGGCTAGGTATGTAGTTAGAAAATGCGTTACATGTTTTAGGCACAAGAGCCAAACTGTACAGCCAATAATGGGTCAACTACCTGAGTCTAGAACTAACTTAGAATTTCCATTTCTTCACTGTTGATTGATGATTTGCAATAGTATCGATAGTATTATTCCTTGATAGTCGCTATGCTATCGATATTATCTATAGTATCGATGCTATTTTCGCCTCTAACAACTTTACTAGCGATACTAACGATAGTATCGATACAATCGATAGGTTTGGACTATCGATAGTTGTTTATTTATCGATAGTATTGATTAGGGTTAAATAGCAATATAACAAGAGAATCTCGTTAACCCCACATAGTTAGTGTCACAGCACAGCCCATTAAATAAAGGTTTGTGTTACTATGTGGGGTTAACGAGATTCTCTTACATTACTATTTAACCTTAATTAATACTATCGTAAAATAAACAACTATCGATAGTATTGATAGCATAGCGACTATCAAGGATTAATACTATCGATACTATTGCAAATCATCAATAGTATTACCACATGCACTATCAATAGAATCGATACTATCGATAGTCCTATCGATATTCTCACTATTGCCGCAGTATCGATAGACTATCGATAGTGGCCTATCGATGGGTAACAATATTCGAAATCACCTATTAGTCTCTGAAATCCACTTAAACGAATTTTCCTCTCTGTTTCAATATCTCTTAAGTGCTCCTTGTTAATGGGGCCCATATAATAGTTATAAGCATTAATCAATAACCCACAACACATAGGTTCGATACGCTATTAGACGATAGCAGTAACCGTATAAATAAACACAAAACTTTACTTGTGTACCTAAGAATATATATTGACATGAAAGTAAACATTAAAAGGTAATTCACAAAATATAAGTTTGACTGGTAGAAAACATCATGTAGAAATAATTCGACCATTTTTACAATATTTCCGCTTGGGATTCACGGGTTGCCCTGTTCTCTGAGAGGCTTGCGCGGGGATATTGATTCAAAGCGTAGAGGCCCTTTGGAGAAGTTGATGTCATGTGGTACTCCGGCTAAAACCCGTCCTTGGCTTATCAATAGATGGCATTTTCATGAACAGGTCTCGGCGGGAGGAGGAACTATTTCTAATGAATGAAAATTTGCAATTTAATCTCATTACCTACCAACTATATTTTACAAAACCTAACTTCTTTCTTCTTAATAAATGTATTTTTTGTGTTATGTAAGTATGTTATATGTTGTAGTTATAAACTCATCTTTCTAAATGTTCCTTAAATAATATGTTGCAGGATGTTAAAATCCAAATTTAATTACGTAGTGCAATCTAATTATATTTTGCTAAAAAAGCTTGGATTTCCATATCTATTATTTACTACTTAGTAATCGTTTCAGCAGCAGTCAGTCCACTGCTGGACTTGAGCATCCCCATTAATTGAGGGTTGTTGCCATACTCGCCACGCTTGGCAGGCGGGTTGGCGAGCGCAGTTTCAGCGGCTTATCGTACTTCCGACGCTGCTGCCCATCGGAAGTATTCTAAAACTAAGGAAGGGTGGGAAATGTTTGAGTTTGGGGACAGGATGAGGTACTAGGATGCTACTGACTTGCATGTACATGGGTTGACTCAGTAGCAGCTCGGGTAAATCGGGCTCGCGTACCCGTTTGCTATGTATCTAAGCCATCGGGCAGATGCTTGGAAATAACACCTCTGACTTAATAACACCCTTACTATTTAGTAATAAATCCTGCTTTATGAACACTATACATTCAACGATTTCCAAGTTGTCTAAGTAAAAAACAATTACTTCCAGTTATTATAAAACTCTATTAAGTCTGCGTCAGTTCAATAGTTCAATAGAGTTAGTATGCCCCAGTCTTAATTTAAGAGTGTGGGCGCCTTATGGTAAAAACATTCCGATTCTTACACTCACTCCTTTTCAGTCCAAGCGGTAAGATTGTGGAATTCATTGCCAGCTGATATACAAGATTCGAAAACTATCTCAATATTTAAGAAAACTCTTAAACTAGAGTATTATCTGTCCTTAGCACAATAGATATTTATGTATGTATTTTATATGTAAGTTTATTAAGTATGTATTATTTGTAATAGTATTTGTGTATGTATGTTTATATTATAAGGATTTTATAAAAAAATTACCTAGGTAGTTAGGTATAGTCTTCACTTTTCCTTTCTTATTTCTACACGCTAATTACCCTTTTCTTGTCTTTTCCTCTCTTGGGTCTGCTGGAAGAAATTTCTTTAGAAATAAGCAGCTCCCTTGTACTTTCTTTTCCTCTTATGTATAATCCTTTACATTTTAATTGTGTACATGAATAAAGTAAAGTAAATAAATAAATAAACATTGATTATTAGATTGGACTGCGAAGTGCGGTGGACGTTTACTTTACTGAGGGTTAGCTAAAGTCATCTACCAAAGTGAATATAAATGTAAAATTTAAGACTCAAATTAAGTATGTGAAATGGATAGAATGAAGCTGACCATACTAAGACAAAATAACAAGTTTAGTCGAATTATGTCATAAACGTCAAGTAAATAGTTAAATATAGTGAAGTGTAGTCAAGTCATAATCATATCTATGCACAAATTCTTTAAAAAATAAATATATCGCTGAAACTGCTCTCTTCAGCTACCCGCCAAAAGATTGTCATCTTTTTTTATTTGTGACTTTTAAAACTCCAACAAATGAACTAAGTAGGAACTGTAAATTATGCCACGTTCACTCTATGCAATTGTGAACTCTATGCATCATTCCCTATCGCTAAGGGAAGGGTGAAAATGAATGAGTGCCCTTCTGACACGCAATTCTTTACGGCCTTTGTACTAACGAAAATTAATCACAAAATTTACTCAATTGTTAAAAATTTACGTCTGTTAGTGAGTGGTCCTTGTAAGTACTATTAAAAATAAATACATGTAGTTTATGGAATTGTTAAGAAAACTCTCGATATTTTTATCTCGGGGATTAGTTCTGCCATTGCTTCGCCTTTGTATAATATGTATGGTTTTATTCATTTCTATTCATTAAAAAAGTTACTACAGATAAACAAATAAATTTTCTTATGTAAAGAATAAGAGCAATTATGGCTCTGCTTTCCCTGTAATACAAATAAGTAATTTTAGCTTTACTTGCGCATGACGTAAAAAGCAGTGTTATGAAAAGACCCTAAAATCAGGAAAGTCGTGTCAGTCTTTTAAGCCAATTACCAATTATTAGTTAATATGTGAATATAAAATACATCATTTTACACTTTATTTAGACTGTCGAATAATACGAGTATACTTCAAAAATTGCAAATTTTTAAACTTTACATATATTCCGCTTCTTGTTATAAAGTTAAAGTCTAATAAGGAATTAATCTCACTGCTTTCTCGCAGCTTATGGAACAAAATCTAATTAGACTATAGTTTCAAAGCTCCTTGTGGCAAACCCTGTAACAATTTTAGGAACAAAGTGGTTTGTTTATCATATCGTAACATTGTAGGTTTTATATAATACTAGCTTTTTCCCGCAGCTCCGCCTGCGTCAAAAAGTAGCCTATGTTTGACCCCGGGTCTTCAACTATATTAACACCAAATTTTATCAAAATCCGTTCAGCAGTTTGGCCGTGAAAGCTAACAGTCAGACAGACAGACTTTAGCATTTATAATATTAGTATGGAAGTGTGGATTGTTAAACACTCAATTTACATTCTAGAGCGATTAAATGCCAACATTTTAGGTGCAATCCATTGAAGTTGTTGTATTTCTACAAGCAACAACAACCCACCCATATAAAGTCTTTATATTTTTATATACTCCCTATAAATAAATAAATAAACTTATATGGACAAAATCAGGCAGATATAGTTAGCCTCACAGCACAGAATAGATAATTCTAGAAGCTTTTGTTATGGTATACTAACTCGACGATACTATATTTTAATACAATTACATAAATCAACCTATTTTTTCTTTGACTCGAGATCGACCGGCAAGGAAGTAAGCGACTTATGTGGTTTAAATTATTCAATGTAATATTGAATCTGAACAACTTTTTTTATATTTATCTATTTAAATTAAATTAAAAAGAAAATTAAAAAAGGAATTATTTACAGTATGGGGCAACATGCTCAAAATGCTGGCCGTATTCCCTCGCTGGATTGCAATGCTATTTTTTTTTCCGAAATACAAGCCAGCATTTAGGTCAAGCGTTGCTTCCTTTAGTCTTCTCGACAAATCCTTAAAAATTCGAAAGCTCCCGGCCCCAGCGTCTCTACCCCAAACGGCACAAACATGTAACCTTCATAGAGGCCATTATATTTGCGCCGCTTGAGGCACTCCGCTGATGTAGCTGCACCACATGCACCACTAGATGATAGTGGAAGCATATCTACGCAGGTGGCGTCTCAAACCAAGGGCCGACTCATCTTCCACGGTATGAGGGTCATTCCGTCGGGCCCATTTATCTATCTAAATTAATAAAAATGTACCTATCTCTATTTCAATTTTTCATCGCATCACGCGTGAAAGGATGGCACAATTTTCTTAATGCATTGTTATAAGTATTTATTGTCAGGAAAAGGTTCTTATGAAACAAAAATCTTAGACAGGGCAATATCCGTCAATCAGCCGGTTACTTATAAAACCTAGTTCTCTTAGATAAATAAAAAATTGCACATTTTGACTCATTATTGGTATCAACAATAGAGATATTATTATATCCGAATTTACAAATGATTTGTAAGTGTATCGAGAGTAATGAGCCGTCGCGTGTGTTGAGCTGTAATTAATAGCGCTGCCGCTATCTGGGACCTAATAAATTTCCGAAGGGTGTAAATCACACCATGCTATAATAAGATAACGGTTATACATAGGGCGCACTGTAAGTTTCCGGAACTGGCCACTTACATAAACAATATTTAAAAATTTATTGCAACATTTGAAAATAGAACTCTTTGGCTGTAGAATGCAGTTTGTTTCATCTGACTGTCTTTTGTTTTTACCTTGTGGCGCCATTTAAAAAAATGTGTGTCTGCATCAACATGGATTTAACTCGGGAAAATTTTCGTAGTATGATTTTCTACGATTTTAAGTGTAATTTGACAGCTCAACAGAGCATCGCTCGGCTTGAAACAGCTTTTGGCAATGAAGCACCATGCAAGACAACTGTTTATAGCTGGTTTGCAGAATTCAAGCGTGGTCGTATCAATCTCAGTGACGAATCTCGCGATGGTCGGCCGTCCACCGCTGTGACCAACAAAAACATCAATGCTGTGCGCCGTATGATTGAAACAGACAGGCATGTGACCTACCATGAAATTCGCGCATCTTTAGAAATAGGTATGAGTCAAATACAATTAATCCTACACAAACATTTGGGTGTGAGAAAGCTGTGCTCGCGGTGGATCCCACATAACTTGACCGAGGCTCAAAAAACGGACCGCGTCACTTGGTGCAGTGCCATGCTTACCAGATTCAACGAAGGTGCGTCAAATTTGGTGTGGGACATAGTAACAGGTGACGAAACATGGATTTATTGCTACGATCCCAAAACAAAGCAGCAATCGAGCGTATGGGTCTTTCAAGATGAGCCGAAACCAACCAAAGTGGCGCGCGTGAAAAGTGCATCTAAGCGGATGATTGCTTCTTTTTTTAATAAAACTGGACACGTGGCTACTGTTGCTTTAGAGAATCGTCGTACAGTGAATAGTGACTGGTACACGACCATTTATTTGCCGGAAGTTATTGACGAACTCCGTAAAAATAACCGTAAACGCCGTATCATCCTGCACCACGACAATGCTAGTTCTCACACGGCCAGACAGACAAACGACTTTTTGAAGGCGAAAAATGTAGAACTCATGAGTCATCCTGCATACAGTCCCGACCTGGCACCTTGTGACTTTTTTCTGTTCCCAAAAATTAAGAACCAATTACGCGGTCAACGATTTTCATCACCAGAAGAGGCTGTCGAGGAGTATGAAAAACACGTTTCAGAGGTCACCACAGAGGAGTGGCACAAAAGTTTTCAAAACTGGTTTCATCGAATGAAAAAGTGCATAGACGCCAAGGGAGATTATTTTGAAAAACAATAAATTAATTTTGTACCTTTAATAGTATTTTTTCATATTCATTCCGGAAACTTATAGTGCGCCCCACGTAAATGCCGGAAAGTTTACAATTTCTTTTCAAAAAAAGACCGAACATAATTTTTTTTTTTCATTTTTGACTAGCGGTTAGCTTGAGCCTATCAAGGATGCTCTAAAATAGCTGATTTTTCTGTGAGTGTGTGAGGAATGAGATATATTAATGTCCACAGAGAATAAACAAAGTTAGTGACTGCGTGTTATGTATCTGTGCAGGTTACACCAGATTTATGAAAAACTTCAAGGTCCCTGGTTCGATCCCCGGTCGGGTCAAGATTGTAAATGTGTCATATTAGAAGTTGGGTATCCCTTTATTGTTTAAACATAACATGGTAGATGGTAGGTACTCAAATATAACTTTTTACTAAAAAATTGTAAAAAAGAAAAGAAAAGAAAAGTAGTACCTATTCCATAGCCATAACACAAGTCCAGAACTAACCAACTCAATCTGTGTAATTTGTCCCTAAATATTTATTAAATTTATTTAATAATGTACTTAAAGCATTTGTGAGAAACAATCTTTTTAGGTTTTTCTTGCAGTTTTCGTTATGAAAACCATTTAGTAGCGAATAGACACACAGACTAAGTCAGTGCCGGCTCAATTAAATTTTATGAATATAATTTAAGTGATTTTTAAAGAGCTAGTTTCCAAATACTATTAAAATTGTAATCCATTCTATTGCTATGTACGACTTGCGTCATATTTCATTCGGTCACACGCTAACACGTATGTTATGCTGAAAACTGTATTAAAGCTGGTATACACTTATAAAACATAGTTATACGGGTCAGAGTATAAAGGCCGCTTTTTGTGCTATGCTAAGAAGTAGGTTATTGAAAGGCCAACCTAGTTTTTAGAAATTTTCTACGTATTGAAAACAATCCTAATTATCTATTTAAAGTGTGTTTTTATATTTGTTTAATGATAATTACTTTACACTCTACCTAAATCTCTAACTGACTCTATCTGAAATTTGGCATAAGTACTTATTGTTAAAGGAACCGAGGATGATCTCGGACTTTTTTCCGGGATGAAACTATGAAGTTACATTCCGGGAAAAAGTCTTGTTCCCGTGTTATTTGAATACGCGTGCGAAGGCACACGCAAAAGCTACTAGTGAGATAAATTATCTTAACTAGTTTTTGCTTCATTATGCTGCTTCATTTCAAAGATAATGCAGGGTAAAACAACATCTCGGTATGAACACCAATTCGTTCCAATTTAAATCCAGCCATGGCATACTTTTTCCGAATGCGTGTTCGAATTTTAAAAAGGAGTTTTTATTTTTTCGTGAAATGAATAGCCATGTTGTGTTCCCAGCTTAAGTTACTCGTGAAAAGTGTGATTTCCAACTAGCACTAGGCGGGCGTCGGGGTCGTGATTGCAATATTCGCATTTGCCGCGCCCCTGATGAAAAATATTTCTTCATTCGTATTTTTTTTTTCGAATTGCTACAACAGGTCACGATGAGCTCTTGTTTTGTATTGCTCTGTATTCTAAGAGAAAAAAATGCGAAATCATTTTGTTGATAGGTTTTCGTTCAAAAAACAAGCTAACAATTGAACATAGTTTTTTTTTTGTTAGAGGAATTCGTGAGTTGTTGAAAACCCATTATTTAATTGTTGTTAAATTTAAGATACCAGGTGATTTGTCAGTGGATGTTTTCAGAACACAAAAAAGTGAAATTTGATAACCCAAGTGTCTCAAGTGGAATGAACCTACATTACGAATGAGATAAATAACATCGTCTAACAACTACATTACAACTATACACCGTGAAATTTTAGTCTTTTTAGTCCCATCGTCCAGTGACTCCATTCATACAACCGAACAAATTTCCCCAAGGAACATAGCTCGAAACATGAAAAACAAATTTGGACTTCCCATAGTAAGTTAGGTCACGTGATAAGACATTTTGTATGGGAGGTTCAAAAATTTTACTCCATATTTCGACCCATGTATCTTGGGGAAAGTTGTTCAGTTGCATGAATGGAGTCACGGGACGATGGGTCCAAAACGACTAAAATTTCACGGTGTATAAGGGTATATAAGGGGTAGGGAGAAAATACAACTGTTATAAGGGTCAAATGCTTTCCAGTTAACTTAAACCCATCTTGCCTCAGGCAAGCGATAAGACACAAACTTCTTATTTACATGGACTAGTTCCAAACAAAAGCTATATCGCAAAACTAAACTTGCCATGTCCAAGCGGAATACAAGTTACTAACAAACTACTTTAAGATCTGATTTAGTTTTTTTTGCTATTTCATTTAGAATGCTCTCTCCTCACAGCGCTTTACCGACCGCAAACCAAGTCAAGTTCCCTCTCAATACATAATATGTTATTATTTAAATATTTAAATTATTTTTAATAATGTTTGCTCTATTTAATTTTCAATTATCCTTTTAATAAAATGGAGAGAAAGGGGGAGGTCTTTCTACAGCAATGAGACACAACATCAGGAGGCTAGGGGAAAAAATACATACACGCGAACATAGAAACTGCTCCTTTTTTGAAGTCTGTTAAAAATGTACTTACTGTAATACATACATTGGAAACTTAACTTTGGGAAAACTTGGTACCAGGGTTCTACCTATATCTAAAGAAATTTCATCCAAAATATATATCTTTTTTATAAAAATAAGATCTATCTATAAGCAAATGAGGCTCATAGATAATTCAAACCGTTTGCAATTCGAGGCAGCCTAAAATTCTGGCCGCATTTCCTCTGTATATTGCAATACTTATTTTTTAAGCAAAATACAGACCAGCATTTTGGTCATGAGTTGTTTTGGTTTTGGTCCTTTAATCTTGTATCAAGAAGTTTATAATCTAAGTAATTGTTATAAGAAACTATTTGTTTAAAATGTACTATTGTACAGTTAAGAAACCAGCTTCGTATAACTGACATAAAGTTCTAAACTTACGGTTTCCTGGTAGTAAGGGTTAGCAAGTATACTTACTTTGAATGTATGTCGTTTTGAGGCGAATCGCACATAATCACCGGCCGGTGTTGTGCAGTTTTAGTTATAGTTCCAAACATCCAAATTATGTCAGTAATTGAAATCGTGCTTCGTTCTCGTAATATATTCAAATATATTTTTGTCAAAGCTAAAAATAAAGAACCTTAATATTTGGAATAGCTGTTTTTTTCAGACGTATTATGAGAGAAATTCTTAAAAAAATAATATGTCGTTTGGTGAAAAGGTAGGAAGAATCTATGAAAAAGTTTAAAGAATAAAACGATCTGATGATCGTCTAAAAACGGTTGTGATTTCAAAACTTACACCGCCATATAAACAAGTGAAATACTCAGCATTGCCGAATAATGTAATGAACCATCATATAATAGTAGATTATGATACAAGGGTGAGAAGTTGGCCATTAATTACGACGTGGTTCGCCTTCGGCTCATGCCTATAAAAGCCGAGTATATATATGACCAATTTTGCTCACGAGTTGTCATACAACGATTTTCAACACATTTGCGAGGAAAAATACACTTCTTTATTAACTTTTTATTATTTACATTTACACAATAAATGAGCGATATCAAAACATTTCTTCACATTAACTTTTGTTGGTACACTCTGAACACTTTTCACATTTAGAAACACCATTAAGGTAAAATTGGGCTTATGTGTTTGTTAAAGCATTGCTAGGTATCAAAATACATAATATAAGTAGTTCTTTCACATTTACGGTTTACTGGTAGAGAATGCTCTTAGCATTAAGTCCGCAAATTGTTCTTTGTGGAACAATAAAGTTTTAATAAATAAATAAAATAAATTTATAAAGCTTTGACCCTATTTCTTCCTTCGAAGATTTACGTAGTTATAGTCCGCCTAGGTCGTCTCGGCAGTCTTCACTCCGATCTCGGAAGTTAAGTTTTCAATATTGGTGTTGCTTCCGTTTCGTTAAGTCTCCGACTTTGTGCCTAGAATCCACGACCTTATTCTTGTATAAATTCTTATTACTATTTCACTCAAAATCTTCAATTCCAAATAATGAACTTTTCCCTAGTTGTATTTTTGCTAACTAGTACTGTATCGATTGATGAACTGCTAAATTATAACTTAGAATGAAGTCTTTTATTTCTTTCAAGTCCTTAAAAATTCTAAATAAAGATTAACGTTATACTGGCTTAATAGTAAATTAAATACAAAACCAAATAGGTTTGTATGTACAAGATTTTTACATACATACATACATATGTAAATATCTTTATTGTACACAAAGGACATAGTATCAGAATACTGGACCCTAATAGTATTGTTTTTAGTAAAGGATTTTACGGTTTTGGATACAAGTCCTATAAAGCCGTTTTTAATTTTTCTACATTAATTAATATTTGGAGTTCAATGCGTCTAATGTTTAGTAAAATAAATATAAATATGAAATTTAGTGTTGCTTTATCATTTGGAAGCTAAAATAGTTTATATTTATTCTAAAAACAGTGAATTGGTTTGAGACTTTTAATCCTCTTGGCGTCCTACGTTTAAAAAATTTTACCGTAACCATGGTGACCGTTATTTTACTAGTATGATTATTATTTAAACAACATGTTGTTTACAACCCCTATTAAAGACCTAATTACAATGAAATAATGGATACTTTACGAGCAAATGTGCTAAAAATTAATGTTATGTAACGATCACTCGATGTGACTCTATCATGATAACTGATTCCTAATAAATACATTTTTCACGTCTGCTAGCAGATTGAGTATCTAGACTGACATGTATTCTAGCAAAAAATGAACTTGATTCCTGACAAACAAAAACAGGGATCAATTAAATGATTTTGAACATTTTGAATTTATTAGATTTAATTCGTTCAGCGCAAATCCTTACATATTTTAATGAATGAATGAATAGAACACTATTTGTGATTTCCGTTGTTTGCAACACAATTGGTAAATTGCTGATTGAAAACAAACATTCAAAATGAAATACAAAGCAAATTTTGGTGGAAGGATCAAATAATAAATATTTTCGGTTTGAATATCTAATACCTAAACCAATAATAATAATGTCTGGGCAGGAGCACCACATGACATCAACTTCGTTGGATCCATATCCCCGCGCAAGCCTCTCAAAGGACCAGGGCAACCCGAGAATCCCAAGCTAATTAAATAAAATTGTAATTAATAACAGAGATTATTCTCAGCAGAAGACTACAAGACCTTTGGATACTGTAAGCCAATCTTGCGTGACATTTCACCAAATACCAATACCAATCATTTATACCAATGTATACAATATGGGCTTATAGAAAGTTCATTAATTATTATGATAACCTAAATTAGTCACTCAACCATTTGTGTGAAACTAGTACTTTAAGTTCAAAAAGTTACATTCATCAGGGAATACGCCGACGCCTACGTATAACGCCTATTTTCCGTATGGGTAGGCAGAGACTGCGGATTTCCATTTGTTACAATCCTTACAGACTTCCCTCTCTTCTTCTACGCTCATCACTCTTGTCATACACGCCCGTCGATTACGGGTACACCTGACATCTTCCTTTTTAATAATAATAATAATAAATAACCCTTTATTGCACCAAATTGTAGAAAGTACATGAATATTATTATTATCTATGGTAAAAAGGCGGCCTTATCGCTAGAGCAATTTCTTCCAGGCAACCAACAGGTAGGACTTCATGATATGAAACAGGAAGGTAGGCGCAAATTAACAATTGGAAAAAGTGAAACATAAAACATAAAAGCATAACGTACCTATGCAGCACATACAAAAAATATACCAATGTAAATATATGTGGTGCACATATACGCATGCATTACACAACGTAATAGTAGATTGTTAAACTAGGGTCGGATGACATCAATTCCCATACGAGGTGTTTAGACGCCCGAGCGCAGCGAGGGCGGATATAATCCGAGTATGAATTGATGCCATCCACCCGCGGGGAACACTCTACTTTTCATTTCGAATATAAGGAAAGTAAAAAAAAAATGTTTGTTTTATTTTTTAAATACTGTGTATGTAGGTATGCAGTGCCTTTTTATTGATTTTTTTTATCATAAATAAATCGGTGACATATTTCTATGTAGGTATAGATATCATTTTTTACATAAAACAACCCTATTTATTTATTTATTTATAAAATCTTTATTGTACCACAAGTTTACAATTGGCGGACTTAATGCTAAAAGCATTCTCTCCCAGTCAACCATTAGGAAAAACAGAAAAGTTATGTGCGGCGCGAATTATTTTAGAATACAGAGAGAAAAAAAAAAACAAAAAAAAAACACTTAACTGCTAAATAAACATACATAGATTTACATACAATATTCATAACTATACATATACATACATAAACATACATAAAAGAAGAGATGAAAACGGAAAAAGATGACGATTTAGGGTGATATTATGCTAGTGAGGTGAATTTTGACTTTTCTTTTGAAAGCGAATTTAGTAATGGTCTCTTTGATGTCATCGGGTAGAGCATTCCAGAGCCGTGTGGCTTGTAAGGTAAATGAATTAGACATAAAACTGGACCGAAATAAGGGAGTACAAAGGGTAAGTTTTTTGGAAGATCTAAGTTGCCTATCGTGACCGTCAGAAAGATACTTGAACTTACACCTTAGATACTCCGGGGACTGAGGCTCCTTGAGAATTGAAAAAAGAGAAGTAAGCAACCGAAGTTGACGACGTTGGCGGATCGGAAGCCATTTCAGTTCGGATCGATAAGAAGAGATGTGGTCATATTTGCGTAGACAGAAAATAAAACGAATACAGTTATTTATGAGACGATCCAGTTTATTGAGAAGATCTTGATTGAGATCAGAATAGCACACATCAGCATAGTCATATTATTCCAGAATACCCTATGTATTAAAATAATTATATATAATTAAGAAAATTATAGATTTATATTTTTTTTTAAAATGATAGTGACAAAATATAGACAAATATAATTTTTTTAAATTACTTCTTTTAACTTGACTTCTAAAATAAAAAAAAACATAAAAAAATCTAAATTTTTGACAGCTGGCTTCATAAGAAATGTATTAGTTCTATTTTTGAAATCCATTCCGGCCCTTGGTTCGGAATGAATTTGTATGAAACATTCCGACCCGCGGGTCGGATGAAGCATTTTCAGACCGATACTTGGATCAAACATAGACTACTTTCCGAGTATGAGAAATGAAAATAAATATACATACCTATTTTTAAGCGTATCAATAAATGGACAATTTAATGAGGGAAAATTACAACTATGGTGGGTAATATTCGAACAGCAGACAAAAAGATTATCTCTGGAAGAGGTTTAGGTGATAGAAAGATAATGGTCTTTCACTTGTGTCTTTAAGCTGGAGAGTGTGAAATAAGAATCAATAAACATTATTATTTTAACAGATTCGTGATTCGAAAGAACAAAGTAAAAAGAAGTGTAGTGGACTAACTGCGGCTGAAATTATGACAATTCAGACGTACCATCAATATTATTCAAGTTAAACCATTCCTTTAACTTTGATTATACTTTAACGTTAAGTATAAATTAGCCCTCAAAACTTTCTAAACCACATAATTATATAACAATAAGTACGTAAATATGCCCTTGCCCATGAAAGTATATCGTATATCGTTTGATGACACCTTGTTTATTTAGCTTATCCTTTTATCCCTACTAGCACTAATGGGCCGATAAGGCTGTATTGTTACAACTTATCTGATATGGATTAACAGAATGAGCCGTTACATATCGGTTAAAAAGCTCAGTTAGTGTCAACAATAACAGGCTTCTGGCCTAGGGTTTGGAGGCTTCAAATTTTTAATATCGTGTATTAGTTTTTATCACTAAAGTAAGGTGCATAGGGTTTACAATATCGTATATAAGTTCTAATCACTGATTAAAGGAAGGACTGGTGGATATGGCCGGATCTCAATTAGTAAAGATGCGTGATGTACCAAAAGTAAACGTTAATATTTCTACGGTGGTAAGGTGAATTTACATTACTAATTTGAATAAAACTTTTTCTAATCACGCTTAATTAAAATTATGGATTAACAATTTATTCGCATAACCAAAAATGTTCAGTAATAAGTTATAACATATGCAGTCCAAGAATATTCTTTGACTGCATATTTTACAAACTATATCACTTCAATACTATTTTTGTCAATTTTACAAATTTACAAATTGACAAAAATAGTATTTGAGAAATAAGAAATTTTGGATTGAGACAGTTATTTAGAATTTAATAATGTTAAAGTTCATATTTTAACACGAATGTAAAATGTTCTCTATCGTAGAATTCTTACTTGTTTAGAATCTATATTTGTCATAGAAATTGAAAATGTATTTTCTTCAGACAAGCATCATGCAGTAAAGGCTGGCTTCGTATAGTGGTTCAGTACATCTTCGGAGCAATAACGGTGGCCAGTTTTGTCATGATTGTCATGATTTCCATGCAGACACCATCCAGAGATGACAATTATACACCTTCCAGTTGCCAGTTATTGAACTGCAGGATTACTTGCAATGATACTACCCCGTTGTTATATGAGGACGTTTTCAGTACAGTTGCGGTAAGATTTTCCCTAATATTCTATGACATTGAACAAATAAATGAAAAAATGAGACATTGCTCTCATTTCCTGCGACATTGCGTTGATCTGCTTACTAGAGAGGGGCAATGCCGTAGATTTTAAATATTTCATCAAACCTGCTTAAATTTTTATTTTATTTTTTTATTAATTTAATTTTGAGACAGGATATTTTACTACTTTGACATAAAAGTTATTTTTTCTCGAGTGAAAATTTTTCGGCTGCAATATTAATATTTTGGTTATCGTTATCTCACCCTATAATCTGGGGCGTTCACCTAACCTCCAAGGGTACTTTACAATCGTTACTATTTTCTTCTTATCCCTTAAAATATCCATAATATATTTCAAAGTCTTGGTCTTTTTTAGCACTAAGTACTAAATGTAACTATGGAAAATATAATAATTTGCTAAGCAAAAAAATATTTTTTCAGGAATCAGAAGTACTTTGCACACGGGTATCTTTGGTGTTCCTGAATCCATTTTTTTTAAACGACACATTACCTACTCAATGGCTATCTGGATTACAAAGCTCCATTATTAGATTAACCATAACAGGAGGTAACTTAAGATTCATTGCTCCACAAGCATTTATGAGTCATTTTGCAGGATACATTGAATACATCATGTTTGAAGAAATCACTATTATAAATTGGTCTGCAGATACATTAGTCGGTCTTTCTAGTTTAAAACAACTAAATATAAGAGAATGTAATATTGGTTTTCCACAAAGGCATGCTTTGAGAGCAGTTGATGAAACCTTAGATGTATTAACAATTACTCAAAGTGGCAATTGGGATCCGGTTAATATGTCAGGATCAACAGAAATGTTAGCTTTAGATACAGTTGATTTTTCTTTTAATATTTTTAATGACATACTATCCAATGTATCGTTTGAAGGTCTACAAAATTGTAAAATTTTATATCTTAATTCTTGTAATATCACAACATTAGGACCAGGTACCTTTGACTATTTGTATAAGATCGAGGTGCTGTACCTGAATAATAATTTGTTAGTAACCATACCAACAGGATTGTTTGATGGTGTTCTAAATCATATTATTCCAAAGCCCAGAATTAATTTACAAAATAACCCATGGTTTTGTGATTGTTCGTCTCATGACCTCAGAAGTTTATATTATAATGATTTACTATATATTGAACCGACTTGTGATGCTCCAGAAGAACTTCACGGAGAATCATTTTCGGCTATATCTAATTATTGTGCTAACGATTCTGGTACAGTAAATGCTGATGTTATTGTAGTAGATTTTTTCGAATTACAAAAAGATGATAGCGAAAACGTCGTTGCAAGGCTGCAAAGCGATTGCGCTGATGAAATTTCTTCGAAAAGAACCTGGAAACTGCAAACTCCTGATGAAATGTATAATTGTGAGAATAACATAACTTTGTCGTTTATAAACGCTTTTTTACCAAAAACAGGGCCAATTTATAACGACATAACTAAAAGCGATTGGATAACTCCTACGTATCTTCTAAGACATAATGGATACTCCATGGTGCAGATGAGTTCATTAACATCTAATCGCTATGGTATATTATGGTTCAAAACCACATGTCCTTACGTTATATATTGTATGTCGGCTTTACCAAGATTTTTGCGTGTTTATGATCATTATGTTGGCTCACAGTATACATTTTGTCCCATTGATTTAGAAAATGGATTTGTAAGAAATGATAAATGCGTAGCTTACGACACATTGGAAGTAATGGAAAGTCCTACAATTGTTCAGACTTTCGGTAGTGTAGTTCTCTACATCTGTACGGCAATGGTTTGTCTAGCGATTGGAGCTATTTTTGTGTATGCTATAATAAGATGTAACCCAATCCTCCTAAAAGGCAGTAAACGACTTTTGTTCGTTAAACACAAAAATGTTGACGCGTTAGTTTTACCTCCAAAAGTTCCACTCAGAAATAGTTTATCGAATCCGGATCCTGATCCAATTTTCAACGTGAAAACAATCTGTGCTTTCCCGGATAATGAGAAAAATTTATCGCCAAGGAATTTTTTGAGAATGAAGTCAACGCGAAGTGACATGAGTACAGTTAGTTACATTTCGGCATTGCAACCCACTGAAGATCAGTTGGCCGAATGGAGAGTGAAGAGACTTTTTGACAATAACCTGACGATAACTTCTGATTCTGAAATGTCAATTATTTCTTGGGTTAATGATGGAAGTAGTTCTAGCGAGTATGTAAGTAGTGTTACTTACGAAAGTTTGAAGTAATATGTAGCTAATAAAGATTAATAATTGGTCTCGCGCGCGGACGACTAATTATTAATTTAAGGTAGCCATCTTGTTTTGCTGTCGCTAATATTAGTTTTTTATATATTACAATTTCTTTCTTTTTTATTCATTAGATTATTATTATAAGTTTTTTTGCTTATGTCTATCTACCAGCCAACATTTTATTGTCATTATGTCTGTTAGTAGTAGTAGTATTTATAATGTAACTCCTATATACCTATATGTAATAATTTATGATTTTAATTCAATTAACATTTAAAATTAATGATTTTTATAGATCAATTCTAAATGAAACTAAGCTGTACATGAATTAAATAGTCATATAAATACAGAAATGACATCGCCCTAGCTTAGTACCTCGTAAATAACGGGTAAATTGGTAGGTACGTCGCTTACTAAACATTTAATTGTAATTTATTTATAAAACTTTACAATAGTCATACAAAACTACAATATCCTGTAAAACTGCTTAACATTACATTGTTCACTAACCTAAAATAAATGATAAAAAGTTACTGACCCGGTTGCCATTGTTTTATCAAATAAGCAAATCGTTGATTTTTTCTGAAATCATACCTTCTGCGACACTGGTTATTTTTTTCTTTACGTAAGAACTTAAAATATTAGTAAAAATATAAATAAAGGAACGACAAAAAATTGTTATTATTTTTATTTTAAAGAAAAGTGTTAGTTATATAAAGATGAGTACTAATGAGCATTCAACGGCGGAAGAGAAAATTTAAATCAAGATTTCACTCAAAATATTATGATATTTTGCTAACAAAATAGGTTTTGGCCTTTTTTAAAAGTGCATTAGTAACAGTATTCGATGCGTTTATTGCAAACCAATTTATTTTGATCACCGAGCCGACAGTTCCCGTGGGACGGCTGCCTTACTTCTGTCTCCATTCATAAATGAATCAATCGTTACAGCTGTTTCTGACGCAACACTAAACGACATGCATTGTCTGACCATTGGTCTTTATTTTGAGATGTTAAAACAACTGTAGGCCTTCTTGTTTATCGTATCATCATATTTCATGCGTCTTGTTAGATTTTAAAAGTGATTTATTTGTTAGGGTTCAAATGGGAAAAAACGGAACCCCTTTTCCGACATAATAGGAAATGTACCTTTTATTATATTTTCCTAAATTTTTACAAATTTCATTAATCCTAGCCTTATTTCATTTCAAGACTAGGATTGATGATGAGGGTAAAGAAATTATACAAATTTGTATGACGAATCGAACCGTACACCGGTGCATTGCCTTGAATTAACTGAATAAATTTCGGTAGGTCATAATTTTAAAAGTTTAATAATTACTTTTTAAAAAAAAAACAACCGACTTCAACTTCGTGCGCGAGTCTGACTCGCACTTGGCCAGTTATTTATTTTATCGTATATAACGTAATAATTCACCAAACAGATGGTAAAGAATAAGATTTTGTTTACATTAGGTGAAGATATTACGCGAAATGCTATAGGATATTAAGGAGTTTCTTCCATATCTCCAAAGTTCTTCATCATGTCCTCAACAAATTCATATGGGAACAACTTGGTAGTAAAGGCTGTCAAATAAAAAATAAATCATCAAAATCGGTTTACGGTTGACGAAGATATCGCGTAACATACATACAAAAAAAAACATACAGTCGAATTGATAACTTCCTTTTTTGAAGTCGGCTAAACCCTAAGCCTAAGCCCTCGCCTACCACCCAGCCAGGAACGGGAAGCTGGGTGGGTATGTGGGACTCGAACCCACTAAAAACCAAATGGTGTCAGACCGCCTACCGCTTGTTGCTGGGACCATGTGCTTCCTGATGTTCCACAGCCCCAGCGCGGCGGCCACTACCACGGCGACCTCGGCTCAGCCGCTCGCCTCGGAGCGGCCTGCGGGTGTGCCCGCTGCCCTTCACTACCCGCGAGGGTAAAGGCCCGCTTGACACGGGCGCGCCTTTCAACCCGAGGCCCTTGGTCGGGTAACGGAATCCCGTTTGTTCTGTTACCCGGCCGACCTTATTGTGGGGGCTGCAGGTGCAGGCCGTAAGCCCGCCTTCTGCGCCCTGTGCGTCTGCGGCGGATGGGAAGGTCGGAGGTTATCTCCCTTTCCCTTTCCGCCTCCTCTTTGCGGAGCATGACGCACTCCGCAAACACCTGCACCGCCATCCACGACATCTCGCTCTCGACCATGGCTCTTACCACGGCCGACAAAGAGAGGTCGTCCCCCACCACCGCGCGCATCTCCGCACGGTCTACTGCCCACGCTGAGCAGACCTCCAACGTGTGCTGGGCGTCTTCGTCCGCACACCCGTCACAATGGTGACAAACAGCAGACGGCTCCCGACCCGCCACTCGACACAGGTACCCTCCGAAACAACCATGTCCGGAAAGCACCTGGATCAGGCGAAACGTCAGTATGCCGTGCTGCCTTGTCAACCATTGGCATAGAACTGGACGGATGGCTCCACCGTTCTACGCCCAGCACTGGGTTGTCCCAGCCTCTCGGCCCATTCTTCGATAGCGCGCTGACACAGCTCACTGCGCCGTCCTGCGATCTCCCTCGGGGCTGGCCTATGACCCCGGGCTTTGGCCTCCTCGCGCCAGGTGAAAAGGGACGCGAGGATTTCTGCTTCCAGTTCCCAGGGCAAACTCGACTCAACCTTATTCCAACTCATTAGTATGATTAGTCGACACTAGCATTCTTGACTTAAGGATATTCCTCATTGGAGGTAACGATCGAACTGTCAAATATAAGGTTGGTCAAGAGGAACCTTAAGGCGTCCTCGAAATGAAATAAAGTGGTTATTAAATCAGTTTTTGGCATTAATTCACTTTTTGCAGGTAACTACTTACTTTTTTCATTTTTTACTATATTCTTTTGTATTTTTCAAGTTTTGTGCTTTGTATAGTTATCATAACCTGTGTCGTTCCTCATTGGAGTTTCCTCAAGCAACCAACTAAGAATATCGTTTTCAAGGAAGGTCCGAGGAGTTCCTTAAGGCTTCCTCGAATGAGTTTGAGTGAAGGACGTCTTTATATATATGTTTAAGAATACGGGTGTAATGCTGCTTTGGAGCGATGATATGACTAGATTTGACAGTGTATGGAGATAGTCGCTAAAGAACGAGATGAGTGGAGGAGAATGGGAGAGACCTTTGCTCAACAGTGGGACAGTTTAAATTACTTAAAAAAATATTACCTAAAAATATAAGTAAGGAACCGTTAATACGCCAATTTTATCTGTAATTTACACTAAGCATTGTGTGAGCTCATTGTGAATGTATGGATGTAATAAATTTGTGATTACTTTTATTTTGTATGTTTTTATGGCAGCTTTCCAAATAAAATGTCACGTGAAATTTCAACCAATAAAATAATTTGCCAAATGTTAATACAGTTTTATGGTGAGATCAGTGCTATTGTTTGCGTATTTTTTTAACGTGTTATCATAAATGATTATGCTTAACTCTTATATTTCAATGTAATGTGTAGTATTAAGTAAATATATGTATCTGTTATTTTAAAAGTAGAAAGAACGTACGAGTATGTGTTTTTCTACATTCACTCTACTTTTTAACGAATAAATTAAGTCGGAAAAAAATGGTTGTATGTTATATGAAAACGCATCTTTATGATAGCAATTTTTTGTACCTAACCTACAATACATTCATTTGGTCGGCCCAGTCTAAGATGACTAATTGGGGTAGAAAAAGATTTGAGAAATATAGGTGTTAGAAGCTAGCAGCAGAAAGTTTAAAATCGAGCGATCTGAAAAAAATCACATGACCAGGCTCAGGCCCACTAAGTGCTCTAGCGCCTTTAATGAAAATGTTGAATACAAACAGAGCTAATCCAGATCTAAAGTTTATTCTGAACATAAAACATCCACTTTCAAGCGATAACAAACCGGATTTGGTTAAAAACAATGGAATTGTTATTATTATAAAGTCAAGCAGCCTAAGGGCTAGGCCTTGATAATGATAATGGCTCTAACAATAGCTCGAAACGGGCTATAATATTGGCAGATCTTTTCTTCCGGCGAACACAACAATGCACTTGACTCTTGGCAGGTGACGCTGGCAGATGCAGTCCCTCGTCAGTAATGACTTTCCATCTAACATCTGACATCATCAACTAACAATTATCGATGAGACTTACAATGTTGTAAAGTTATTGAATAGTAAAATGTTAACAGGTAACTTTGCCTCGATTGGCTTATATCTGAATGTCTAATGCAATGTCTGATAGCTTGAAAAAAGATTAATTCGCTAAATAGGTACTTCTGAAATATACTCGTACCTACCTATTGGCGAAAATACCAATAATTCTAAAACAGGCCAACTTTGAAAAACGTGGTGGTGATATAAAGAAAGTTTCCTGGTTGCATCCTTAGTAGTACTCCATAGGAGCCTAGGAATTGAGAAAATTACGTGTATTACCTGTACTACCAGTAGCCCAGAAAGAACTATAATCATTTGGCTGTTTTCAGAAATATTGCGTTTTAGAATCTGCATTTATTTACAGCAAGTTAGGAATTGTAAGGACCAAGCCCAATATAAATTAAAGATGTTATACCTACAATGATATTATGATAGGATACGATCTGTTAAATTTATATTAGAAAAAACAGGAGGCTAGGAGCCTTTTGTATAATTATGAAAAATAATAATTTAAGCACATGTTAATAATTTTATTCATGTTGACGACGGATCTATAAAGGTATTTCATTAAGTATTTGATACAAAATTTGTTTAAGTTTGGGATAGTTACGAATATCTACTTCAGAAGTTTTTAGGTCTTTCCAACCAAGGAAAACTGGGCGAAATGAAGGAAAAATGTAGCAAAGCGGACCAAGTGGCAGTTTCCGAGGCAAGCAACTGTGGATGCAACCGGGAATAAATAAATAAATAAAAATCAGTGAGTAGTCCTGTTTGTAACTACCATATTTATTGCAATAAAGTTTAAGTCAATTTTTTTACAATAGGTCAGAGAGATGGATGGATAGGGCTTGGATGAATTCGTCAGGGTGGCAGGAAAAGTGAAGAATGCTAAAAATAGAGCATGAAGGTTTTTGCAGAGAAGGCTTATACCTAATAAGAGGCTGTTTCTATTTAAAACTGCATCGTGAGATTTACGTACTAAGTGTTTCAGGTTTGGTAATATTATTTATTTACTTTAATAAATTTTATTTTATTTTTACATCAAAAATTAAATAGAACAAATTAAAATAGCACGAAGAGGTAAGGAGGTAACTAGCAAAGGATTCATGGAACAAAAGAGAGGGGGGATTTATTGCCCACCAGTGGGACACGTATGGCTAACAAAAAAAAGTTTAAGAAACAAAAACAAAACCCCAACCCGTTATAACTGGGCTATAAATACTCTCGCAGTGAATTATATTTGTGGTATTAATTGAGGAACACCTGTAGAAGTGATTAGGACACTAGCAGACGAAACATTAATTGGATATGCCCGCGGGAACGCACCAGCGGGTGCGTGCCAAGATCGAGTCGGCGCATGCGCGTCACGCATTTTCAGTTTTAATGTTTTGACTCCCGTTCAATTTATTTGTAAATAGTGGTTGAGAGATTGGAAAAGTTTAAATAAACGTTGTTTTTTGAAAGGAAAATTATGGAAATCTGTTACCACTAACAATATCACTTACTTTCTATCATCTCACCTCTCGCCATAGACAGAGAGTTCACTCACAAACATTAGAGCCATCAACTCCCTGTTACGATTTTCTCAAAAGACTACAAGAAGTGTGAAAAGATTTGTCTATGGTCGACGCACGTGACACTTCTGGTGTTGCAGGCGTACATAGGCTACAGTAACCACTTTCCATCAGGTGGGCCATATATCTGTTTGTCTACTTAATGGGGCTACTAGCACATTGGTAAAGTATGATTTGCCTTTCTTTACTGTTAATGCAACCTTCAATTGCTGCGGACACTATGGTTTAAGAAAAAAGTAAGTCACAACAGAATCAGTATTAGGTACCTATTACTCGCAGTAACTAAAATATCTATACTGCAAAAAACCACTACATGGAATAAGTCATATTTAGTGCAGCGTTTGAAACGAACTGTGTTTATTATAAAAAAATAATAAATATTTCTGTTGTTAGCAAAATTTTATATTCCTGGGGTTGGTAGGTCAAAAGGAAATCACTTCCATAAAAATCAAACAATATTATGAAACTCCCTGTTTCATGAATAACCAGAGTAGCCAGCATATTTATTGTGGATTTTAAAACACCAGAGTTGTATGTATCTGTTATTATTTATGTAATTAAAGGTACCTTTAATCAATCGCAAAAATACAAGGCGGCATTAAGTAGTTAGGTATATTTAATGAAAAATTTAGTCGGCAAAGAAATTTAAACTACGACTAATTTTGAACCATTAAACTTATATATAATCATTCTAGTAAAAAATAATATAAACACAAACACACTTATCGAATAAAAATATAATTAAAAAAAAAATCTTTATGACACAAGCATCAATTCTATGAAAATAAGCGGATTTAATGCTAAAAGCTACATAGCTACTTATACATTATTTTTGAAAAAAATAATCTTTTTCAGTCAACCTTACTTACTTTTGTCTCTCAACTTGTTGTACTTTTGTCTCTCTGTTGGTTGACTGGTAGAAAACATTCCTTGTAATAAAGTTTAAATAAATAAATAACCCTTAAATAAATAGATCATTACAGTGCCGGGGAGGCACAATACACAAAAAGTCAAAGTAACAAGATACAACCACTAATAATCTAAAGGAAATGTCTGCAAGCAAGACTTCATAACAATTCCGGCTTTACGGATCGCCCGGTTGACTCACGTTAACTTTGTGGTACGCAAACCCATTTCATTCTGTAACTGAAACTTTTCTGGCAGCTGTCACTCATCGGCTTACTATTGTTTGCTGGTTTTATTTTATTTTTAGAATATTTTTTTAACACACTATTAGAATAGTTAGGTAGGATATGTACGTAACCTCTTTGATATACAATCAATTGCGAACTACCGACTTTACCCGTGGTTGTAGAATTCTTGTTACGAGGAGATACGGAGCCTTATTTTTGATAATCGTGACTCACGCAAAATCGGCGAGTCGAATAATTTTTGTTCGATATTGAATTATTTTAGTTTGTTAACGAAGTATTTTATTTATTTATTCACTTTATTAATATATACAATAAAAATGCAAAGAATTATACAAGCACATAAATGGAAAAGACAGTACAAGGGATCTGCTTATTTCTAAAGAAATTTCTTCCAGCAGACCCAAGAGTTAATTTCGACAATTTCAAACAATTTTTATTAAACATATCTCAAAAAAAGGGCTTCCGGCCTCAGATTTAATGCTTTTCAAACGTTATGCTCATTCTTAATTTACAGTCTTTACTTTACGTCTATGAAACTAGTATTTTATTGTATTCAAACACAAAATAGCAACCGCTGTATAACGCCTGTTCAAAACAGGTAGTAGCAAACCCTGGCTTCCGAAAACATACATCATCGTATTTAAAGGAGAAAACGCTGAGATGATAAAAAAAATATAAATATTAGTTTATTTAAGAATTAGCTTTCTATTTATTTTATTTATACATTTATTTCAGGCAACAAAATACGTACAAAATACAATATTATTGGCCCTTATTATAATATATACCTTATTATAATTATCAGGGTTAAAAAAATATGATTATTAAAAGGTTAATTGTTGCCTTAATATGAATGTTAATCACTTCGAAACTTCCGCGTTGTTTTGTACAGTGGAACACATGGAAGATTTTACCACTTAATCCTTCCTTTTACACCTTCGCTAGTATACTTTACTATAAGGCCACTGTACCTAATTATGAAAATGTAAACACCCATAATAACGCGATCGTAAACGTCAGAAGAGCAGAATATCGGCGTAATTTCCCATGTTTTACATTTAATCAAAATGTATTTGTTATAGTTATTTTACTCGTGTGTTTTGTAACTGTTTACACAAACAATTCGTGTATAGAGTACGAGTATAGAGTTTTGCATTTGCTGCATTTGGCACCGATGGAAAGTACTGAACGAACAGATATGTCTCTGTCTACGATCGGGAGCAGCTGGCGTCCCCCGCAACCCTTCGTCGGAGCTTTGCATTTATTTACAACGGAATATGTGCGTTATGATAGCAAGATTTGGTTTATAAACATTGAAATAAATAAAAATAAAATATCTCGTTTTCTATAATCTATACACAGCTAGTATTATTAGCTTCGACGGATTTTACCATTTGCTTCTAAGGTAATATACGAGTACTTACAAAGTACACTTTTAATTTGGAACCATGCCACAAGAACACCGGTTTTTAAATTTTTTAGTCTTTAGTCATTTTTTATGGAATTATTTAAGTATCTACTGAATTATATTTTCCTTGACATAAATAAACTTGGTAACTGATTTCTATAGGCAAATAAAAATTTAAATAGGTCCTATTAGATATATTTCGTTTTGAGGAGCTCGTTAGTCGAGCGCGAACCCGCGTATCCGTAGCGAATGCGCCTGTCAAGCGATGGCGTGACGCGACCACTATTGGATTGGTCGCCATTTAGTGGCATTATCTATCTTGAGCTCCTCCGTGCTTCGGAAGGCACGGTAAGCCGTTGGTCCCGGTTGTTATAGATAGATCGCATCGTTAGGCTGTGTCAGATACCTTGGGGCAGACTGAAAAACTCTGACAGTGTTGGCCACTAACACACCTCGGGTCATGTTTACGTTGGTCTCGCTTTCCTGTAAAAATGGTTACTGAGGTCAGACCGCAGTCGCTCCATTGTAAATACCAGTTCCGTCAAAGGACATGGACTTACAGCGTACCCTAGGCTCCGAAGCGAAAGCTGACGACGCAACTAGAAATACACGCTAAGATGATGATGATTAGATATATTTCGTTATCCACACATTTGTTAATAGTATGTATTTACTAATTAGACGTATCAACCATTTATGTTATTCAGGAGAACAGAATACATATAATAACATAATGTAATAAGCACTAAGTTACCGAAAATAGTATAATTTACGCAAATAGTTAAAATGTTTTAACTGATTTTGCCGTAGCTGTAAATTTTATGAAACAAATATATTATCAATAAACTATAAACTTGCAAGCGTGGCAAATATCCAACCACCGAAGATTCATAGTAAAATAAAATAAAACGACAATTAATTGAAATAATATACGCATTTGGCCTGCCGCGGTACCGCACACCGAGCTTGGACATCCGGCAGGCGAATTTAATGTACAGTGACCTTAACAACAACGGTTAAATACGAATCGCGAACCAAGATAGAGTGACTCGTAGTGGAAGACCGAAGCCCTAATCCGAGGCAACCTGGGTGACATCGGTGGCCGACTTCGGCTAGTCGCTCAGTCGATCCAGATCAAAGGACTAGTGTTCCTTGTCCTCTGGTTTTTCATAGCATACACTATTATACAATTCCTCTGAAGTGGTACAATGGTGAGCGTTTTTGTGAGCATTCGATTTTCGAATTAGTGTTTTAAAAGTGGCCAGTGAAACGATGGAGCTTTTGAATTTTTTTAGTTGTTATTTTGTGATTATTTTTATTAATCGTACTTTTTCGGTGACTTTTCAGGAGGAACTTAACAAGGAGCAGATTACCAGTGAGTATTTTTTTTTTTATTTAAATGTAAAAAAAATCTACGAATTGATTAAAACTTATACTGAAAAGCTCTCATTACGAAAATATTAATTTCTTTAAGTGCAATTTAAAAAATAAGCATAGGGTGTTGATGAAATTTATGACGCAACAGGAGATGGACTTACGAGATTGCAAACTGAAAAATACTATCATTTAAATTCTTGGAAAAGCTCAGGAAATGTATAAATTTAAATTGCTAATCAAGCAAGCATACGTTCCTCGGTGGTGGTGATCGTAGCCTTATATAAGCTTTTACCTACCTTTCAGTTCAGACCAATCATAGTGAAGTACTGGAAACATAAAATTTATATTAAACATAATTTATTTCGCAATAGCATACTGAAGCTATTCCTAGCTTTTCTGAGCTTTATTTATTTATTTCAAACTTTATTACACAAAATCTCGGCCAACCTTTAGAAAAACAGAAATCATTACAATGAAATTCATTCATAAATTTAAGAGCTAGGCTCTTGTCGGTGGAGGTTTTTCTATTCTCCCCTGTCACGTATGAGTTATGTAATTTTTTGATACGAAACGACGTTTACTTTCCCCTTTATCCATACTAATATTATAAATGCGAAAGTCTGTCTGTCTGTTACGCTTTCACGGCCAAACCGCTAAACGGATTTTGATGAAATTTGGTATGAATATAGTTGAAGACCCGGGGTCAAACATAGGCTACTTTTTGACGCAGGCGGAGCTGCGGGAAACATCTAGTTTGCTATATATAACTGGGCCCCTTTTACCTTTTATCTTTTCTTCTATTATGTTCCTTATAAAGTCATCGTGTTCCAAAATGTTTTCTCTTCTGTTTTCAATCACTTCTAAATCAAGAAAGGAGCTTCAATGAGACAGCCTTTCATTATTTCCTGATATTTTTCAGTCTTGAAGAAAGCTTTCGAGGCTTTCGATCATGAGAAGAAGGGATGTATCGGCACTGTTATGGTGGGCACTATCTTGGGTATGCTGGGGCATCAGGTCACGGATGAGACGCTGAAGGAAATCATTGAAGAAGTTGATGAAGACGGTACGTTTTATGTCTTACTTACCTGTAATACATTAACTCTTTATTGCACCAAAAAAGAAAATAATACTGAAACAAATTAACAATTATAGCAACTACTTTTTCCTAGATTAAAGGTCTTCTGTGTCCTTCCAAGTAACGAATGTGTGTAAACGAATGGATTATTTCAGTAAAATAAGCGTAAAGAGAGAAAGTAGTAATAGTTATGGTTAGGATTTTCTATCAAATGGAGACTTAAAATAAATATCAATTAATTCTTTGATTAAAATATATCTTCGCCGTCCGTGCGAATTGTGATTGTGTTCTTTGGCTTAAACTGTGAATTAGTCTCTACTCTGGCTTATGCTACAGTCTTCAAAAAGTCAAGTCTGTATTTCTAAAAATTAAATAATTTATCCTATCCAATGTATAAGTATTTAATGTATTCGAATTCAAAGTACCCAAATAAATCTAGTTCAATGGTTGGATTATCAAGAAAACTCTAATTCTAAAATTTAGATACTGATTTTTTATTCAGTATCATCCATCCATACTCGTACTACCACTATCCATACATACTAATATTATAAATGCTAAAGTCTGTCTGTCTGCCTGTCTGTTACGCTTTCACGGCCAAACCGCTGAAAAGATTTTGATAAAATTTGGTTTGAATATAGTTGAAGACCCAGGGTCAAACATAGGCTAGTTTTTGACGCCGGCGGAGCTGCGGGTAACAGCTAGTAATATAAAAATTCAGACTATAAATCGACAACGCAAACTATTGGAAATGTTCCGGATTGAAATTCAAATGAAGTCATTCTAATATATTGAAACCTTTCTAGAATAAACGGGTCAAAACACATGAAATTAAATTACAAGTCTCATAATGTATTTCAAATTGGCCGAGCATGAAAAACAAGAAATGGAACGTGTCTTATGATTGTCATAAATTAATACAATGTGACACAGATTTAACTGTCTAGGTGTATCTTTAGTGTGAGATGAATGCGGAATAGAATGAGACAAGTTTATAGTAGTGGATTTTTGAAATCTTCATTTGAGTCTGAAATCATTAAAACCAAAAATATCAAGCAGCGGCGAATGTGCGTGTCAAACGCCTGCGAGACGGAACCCGTCTTGAATTGGTCGCCATTTTAGTAACATTTTCTATCTCGAGCTCCTCAGAAAATTTATAACATTTTGTCGTCCAAGCGTGTTTTCCTAATTGCGTCGTCAGCTTACGCTACGGAACCTAGGATACGATTTGTCATGGTCCTTGATTTGACAGCACTGTCATTGCGTTTGAGCAACTGCCGTCTGACCTCTGTAATTTTTCTTACAGGGAAATCAGACCACCTGTGTGTTAGTAGCTAACAATGTCAGATTTTTCAGGCTGCATCTGACACAACCTAACAACTGCCATCTACCTATGCATAACAACCGGGACCAACGGTTTAATGTGCCTTTCGAAACACAAAAAAAATAATTATAAAACTTATGTAACTAAAATAGTACATATACATTCTGTAATTCTAGGGTCGGGAGAGTTGGAATTCGAGGAGTTCGTGACGCTGGCTTCAAGGTTCATGGTTGAGGAAGATGCAGAGGCAATGCAGCAGGAGCTGAAAGAGGCATTCCGGTTATATGATAAGGAAGGTACTTAAAATCATAACAATGAAGTATTTGGACACAGTATAAGAAATTTTAAAAGAATTAACGGGTAAAATATTTTTAATCACGTTTTGTACTTACAAATAATACGAGTTGCCTAGTTTTGGGCATTGAAGACATTTTCGACCACATGGTATACAAGAACGACAGACGATTAACATCTGAATATAACTTAATGATAGTACGGAAAAATTAGCATTGAAACAAGTTTTCAAAGTTACCGTATTCATCATCATCATTTCGAGTAGGTTATATTGTCTACCGCCCATGTACACCCTGGTGTCAGAGTTGTTCGGTATCGCCTCTCGGCCTCTGACGTGGTTCCTTTAACGACTACCGAATAGCAGCCGGGACCAACGGCTTAACGTGCCTTCCGAAGCACGGAATCATCTTTATTATCAGACAATCAAAAGACAAAAAAATAATAATTAACAATTAATAAAACTATTCTACTTTCCATAGAGTAAACGATAAAGTAATATAATTGTATAGAAGTCTTTAAGTTTTTTCTGTACCTACAATAATATATTTTATTTGTCCACGTCTGGGAAGTCACAAAATTTATTTATTAAAACTTTATTGTACCACAAGTAAAAATACAATTGGCGGACTTAATGCTAAAAGCATTCTCTCCCAGTCAACCAATAAGAAAAACAGAGAAAATACAAAGCGGCGCAAAA
The DNA here is from genome assembly GCA_947363495.1 of Euzophera pinguis. NCBI lineage: Eukaryota > Metazoa > Arthropoda > Insecta > Lepidoptera > Pyralidae > Euzophera > Euzophera pinguis. The sequence continues at coordinate 5,132,192 of OX376159.1, forward strand.
AAGCTTCGTGTGATATTACAGAAAAAAAGAACCCTACAGCTAAATAAACATACATAGATTTACACAAATAGGGAGTATAATATACATACATATATATTTAAAGATTTCAATGCAGAGAAATTGTGATTCTGGTTTATAAATTAGAGAGAATTCATTAGATGAAAATTGATAATAATCAGTTATAAGTAAATCTATAAGCAAACATACGAGATTCGTGTCTTCAGAAAAAGGACAATTAGAATCAATCCCTTTTCTCCATATTTATAAACCTTCGTTGACCTTCGTAATTATATTTACGTTACAATCATTTACTTTCTTTTAGGAAACGGTTACATCACGACGGGAGTACTCAGAGAGATCCTCAGGGAATTGGACGACAAGATCAGCGCAGAGGAACTTGACATGATGATTGAAGAAATTGACTCCGATGGCTCTGGAACTGTTGACTTTGATGGTAAGTTTACCACCAGTAAGTAATCCAAAGAAATAATTATTATATCAGAAACAGTAGGCACAGTTACCTTTGAATGCCGCAAGAAAAGCTTTGAAACTGGTCTGCTACGCTGCTACTAGTTTAACTCTATACAATACAATACAATATATATTTTTGCCCATGTTACAATTTTGATTAAAGGTTGAAAAGTACTAGTCAACACATTTAAATAAGTAATACCTAAATCTTTAAAGTCGTGGATACTTTTCGGAAGTTAGGAAAGAAGGTGTCCTCCAAGGTAGTGTGTCTGGACATTTCATTAGATAATTGTTCAAACTTCTAGAGTAAACAAGACTAACTATGTAGGTGTTAATATCAGCTATAGCCTTCAGGTATATTTAGAAAATTGTTGTCTACTTATTGGTATGTCGATTTATGCAACACTAAGTTTGATAAGTGCAAATTTTATCTTATTCTTAAAATTAACAATTGTAAGCAAATTAAAGATAAATGGAGATACGTTCATTTAAGTCAATATATTTAAGTATAGATTTAAGTGTATATTATATCTTTTAGGACAGGTTTTAAGTAAGTAAGCAAGTAAAAACACTATAATGAAATGAAAGCAAAATTGGTTGTTACGTGAAATTATTAACCCGTTATTGCATTCTTCCGTCTTCTTCACTTGCGCTTTGGAAGTGGTAGTTAACTTAACATAAGTCAATTTATGATGTCAATAAGTGATATTTATATCCTATATTGAAAATAAACCATTTTATTTCATCCTGCATGATTCACTCCATCAATGTTTCTCAGCTAGGTTACGCCGGCAGGTGTGAGATTATGTAATTCCGTCGTGCCACCGGGAAAACGGTGAAGTGGCCATCTTTGTGGCACCAAAATCAAATTATATAGATGTGCCATCTGGGCATTCCCAGTGTGCCAAAGTAAAGCATCGCCACACAAACACGAGTTGCTTAACTGGACTACTTGGCACTTCTATCTTATTTTATATCTATGGTTCAAAGTAGCACTTTTAAAAGTTGTGGCTTTATTTTAAGTAATTTTAATTTATCTTATCTTTACAGAATTCATGGAAGTCATGACGGGAGGCGACGACTAAATTCAAAATGACTGTGATCTACTTATCTTAAAAATTTCCCTAGTCTTAAATTGTTATTATATAATGACAAAAATTATTTATAATTATTAAGCTAATTATAATTTATTTATTAAAGTATTCTAAGAACTCGCCATTATTTTTATTACCTCTCTAAAGAATTACGTGGCGTAAATATGAAATGGTTTATGGGCTTCATAAAAAATGAAGGTTTTCATAAAATGTAGATTATGAAATTTGTCATTCTGTCCCAGTGCTGAAATAAACTGCCTTAATGCAGCCTTAATGCAAAGCTCTTGAGTAACGTAACTAAGAGTGGCAAAGATATTTGTGGCATCAACAAATTTTTTTGTATAAAATTATTTTACGTAAGTACAATTAAAAACAATCGTTAGAAACTTAAACTTTAGGTAAAACAAGTACCTATACACCGTGAAATTTTAGTCGTTTTGGACCCATCGTCCAGTGACTGCATTCATGCAACCGAACAAATTTCCCCAAGGAACATAGCTCGAAACATGAAAAACAAAATTTGGACTTCCCATAGTAAGTAAGGTCATGTGATGAGACACTTTGTATGGGAGTTCCAAAAATTTACTCCATATTTCGACCCATGTATCTTGGGGAAAGTTGTTCACTTGCATGAATGGAGTCACTGGACGAAGGGCCCAAGACGACTAAATTTTCACGGTGTATATTATGCGGCCCATATTTAACTAACCTATTTGTAAAATGTATTAATCTACAATCATCTAGGTAAATAATAAACCATAATTTGGTGCTACGTTTAAACTAGTCTTCCAGTTCGACGAGTTAAATTGTATAAATGTATAAATTTGACAGCTGGGCTCTTGCCAGTGGAGTGTTTTCCATTCTGTCATATCCCTTGCCAGTTCTTTAATTTTTTAATACGATACAACGTTTAGTTCCTCAGAGCAAAGAAAGGAAAAAGTAAATGTCGAGGTAAATTAACTAACATAAATTAAAATCAGACTAACAATAGATCTACGATTCAAAGATGGCATTTTGTCGGATTTTAATACAACATTTTAGAGCAATGACTAGCAATTTCGAAAAAAAACCGCTTCTACCTTTGCAAAATCTCATAAAGAGACGCTGAACTGAATAATTAATAGTCTTATAAATTTATCTAGGTAATTCTTATATTGAGGGCTATTAAGGGTATATTATATCATTGGTTTTCCTTTTCCTTGTTGTGAAAGTCTTTCCCAGTCCCAGGGAGTTTGAACTTACGCCTTAACTATTAAACCATAGAGCCATTGAAGAAAACATTGACATTAATTTTTCGCATGTACAGTCAGTTACATTAGTGCATTAAGAAATAGCAAAAATTATACTATGTACCATATCGGTACAGAGTAACTCACTCACACACATGCAGAAATACTTCAATGAACAAATCATTAAATATAGTAGGAGCAGAGTGTTATGTAATTTTATAATATGATTTAGCGGGTAGACGAGTAATAACTGGTCTTGTTCCTTACAAATCGTGTTCCGTGTGATAACATGTCATCACTATTTTATTGTTGTTTAAAATGCAAGCTAATATCAATATTGAAGAAATAATGCGAATTTTGCATTCAATTCCATATCATAGCCATGATAGCTACATCTAAAATTATTAATGAAACTAGATTCAATGTGAGTATTATTTTTAGCTATGATAACTATTGTTTTGTAAGTTACTGTTTTGGGTTTCTTCCACAAGTGTCGATTGACATTGCATTGTGAAAAAATATACAAAGTTTATTATTTTGTCGTTTGTGTAACATATTTTTTAATTTTGTATTTTACTAGCTGTTTCCCGCAGCTCCGCCTGCATCCAAAAGTAGCCTATGTTTGACCCCGGGTCTTTAACTGTATTTATACCAAATTTCATCAGAATCCGTTTAGCAGTTTGGCCGTGAAAGCGTAACAGAAAGACAAACAGACAGACAGACTTTCGCATTTAAAATCTTAGTATGGATTTTTTCAGTAGATAGCTGATAGCAGATAGCTAATATGATGATACATCGTATACTGTTTGTCGAGCTCTACATAGTGAATGATTCTTCCTTTTAATGAGTACTGCTGGGCACGCTGAACCTGTGTGAATAGCGGGCAGTGCATCAGTTGGAAATTATTTGAAAGTGTTAGAATGATGTTAGAGAAAATTATTTTACAAACTGTGCGGTGTGTTTATTCGGCTAACGGTAACACAAGCTTATTTGAACTTTGTGCTGTAATATTAAAAGTATCCTAATATTGATATATCTATGTTAATGTGTAAGTGAAATGCATAGCCGCGCGATTATGATCTTTAAGGTATGCATGCACTTATGCAAGTGACTGTACCTATATATTAAAAGTATTTTATTACTGAAAATTCATTAAAAACGATTATTCCAATTTTTCCGTAATGTCAATAACATAAAATAAAGTCGTCTCATGTTATACACATGAACATGACACGACATGCAGCATACCCATAAATTTAATAAACAACAAAGTAAATTAACGTTATCATAAGTACTCCGGTTATCACACGATAATGCTCTTAGAAACCTGGCTAACAATACCGACAAAATAGTATGTCAGTAACAACATTGTAACTCCAGAAATTATTCCTGACATATCCCTCTCTTTTACTCATTCCCGTGATTTACCTTCCGTCCCTCTCTACGGTAGCATCTATATTTCGACGATGTGCCATGAAGCAATTATACAAGTTTGCAAATGGGCTATAAATATTTCGAATCTGTGACAGCACCTACAGGGCTGTCCAGAATTGGGAATGTACAGTGGGGTACATATTAGAGTATCCACTTACCCTTATAACTTAGCTGGTAGGAAAACTGTTCTATGTACACTGTACCTCGTTGTTGTGAAGGAATGTTCATGTTTTATGTTATTTTCTCGGATTTTATTACTTTTCTCAGACTTTGGTCGAGTCACTAAAATATGAAAATAAATTTTCTTTGCGCCGTTTCATCTTGTAAAATGAAAGTTTGTTTATTTTTGTGATAAAAAAATATTACAAATAAACAAATTTTATACTATGGACTGACTGACTGAAAATCTGTTTAAAGCTACAGTAAACGCAATACAGGTAAACCAATTTTGGGTCCTTAACTAAGAACCTTCAGAAAGAAGAAGAATTGAAAGAACATTCGATTCGATACGAGTCGATTCGCTAAGACAAAGAAGTAGTAAGCTATAGATAAAACAAAAAATACATGTAGAATAGTTCTCCGTACGAGTATCCCGACTGCGGAATTCAGCGTCGCTTTCACAGATATTTATGATTGTATTCAGTTGCGATATTGAATACTGAAATCAAATGAACCGATTTATTTTTCTTGAGACACGAACGCGTTTTCCAGCGAACAAACTGTTTGTATTCTAGTAATGTTTAAAACATATTTAAAATGTTTCAAAGAAATAAATTTGACGATTTTAATAAAGGCTTTAGGCGATTTAAGAAAGCCTTGAAAATATTTTTTTAGCGTTGGCTGCGCACACTCTCACGCGTTTTGCTGGCTTATTTATTTCTATGGGTCAATAAATTACGCTTCAATACCTACTCGAACTAAAATAAATGTTTTTTTTATTTTTACATTACAAGATATACTATGAACTACTATAATCTGACTTACACATTTAGAATAAGACACGAGTGTTGCTGAGAAATCTTATTCACTAGACCCAAGAGAGGATTTTCTACTTCATAAAAATAAGTTTAAATTGAACACTTTGATAAGATTTTTTTTTTGATTGAATACTGAGGAACGATTTATCTCTTTCTGAAATTTGATTTGCAATAGGTAATTATTTTTGGGTAACTTCAAGTAACGTAAGGTACTTATTTTACAAAGTAGAGTCATATGCTTTACTTTTTACGCAAAAGATGAGTAAATAATGAAACAAATTATCTAATGTTGCCAACTTGGCGTGGCTACCCAGCGAATGACAAATGGTGCTGCCATCCGAGCACGAATAATACTCAAATATGTAAATTCCTACAGCCATGAAACTAAGAGAGTAGTCCATTAGTCTATTCTTAGATTTTACTAGCGAGTAACATGTATTTTAATCAATCAAAAAACAGAGAAAGAAAAGACGAAATCACGAACACACAAGAAAGATAAAATATGTTAAAATCTACTTACTACTTACTGCCCTGGATTAAAAATAATTTTTCCATGAAGACCGAGCGGTGAAGAGGGGTGGCCAAAACTAGCCGGTTGGAAGACCGGAGAGATCGAGAATGGTTATACTTATGTGTCGAATGAAACTCGTTCGACTCAATAATTATATTAAATGAAATTATATCATTCGAAATCGAACAATAATCATTCGACTCATCGGTTGGGTAAGTCATAGACTTTAAAAATAGCGGCTCCTGGTCTCTATTTGTAGCTTAAGTAATGATCACTCTGCATGTCCCCGTGAGTAGCGTTACATATCGTATGGTTAAAGGAGGGTTGATGTCATGATTTAAAAAAAATAATAATGTTTGACTTAGTAAAAATTAAGGCACTGGATTTTAGAAGACCACAAGCTCACAAGATTATCGTAAAGAATATGGCTTCGGATACAATCAGTGGCTCTACCGCGAGTTATTTCGAATACTTGCATTTTGAATCTATAAAGGTGGCGGGTACCAATCTAAGAAAGATCCATTGATGGATTTTTACTAAGTACAGAAATTCCATACAAAACCCTAACGTTGGCATGATGGGCATGGTGTTAACCTCTTGGGTCAGAGTGTCAGAAAGGGTGCGCAAATAAAAATTTCACGAAATGTCACGTTTTGTGACGAAGTTGAACGCTCGCTCGCTTATTTTGGTGGTCTGAAGATAACCTATAACCTAATGACTCTTCCATAAAGTCAGTTCCGTGACTAAGGCGATCTTTCAGAAAAGTGACTCTAACTCGGAAAATATCACCCGCAGAAAAATGGTCACATGACCTCAAATGATGATAGTGATCCCCAAACCCTACCATCAAAAAAAATAGGCGTTGATAGGACATAAAATATCGATCAAAAATTTTTCTAAGTCTCGTACCAGTGCACACCCTTTCGTACACTCTAACCATCTCTTGTGACAGCCCGTCAACATACAGAGCCTCTACGCAGATGACGATGACATTTTTTTATCTTAACCATACGATGGAGAAGAACATCAACAATCCGAGAGATGGAAACAAAAAGGATTGACATTTGCCCAGCAGTCGGACTGAAATAGTCTGACATTTTTGTTATTCAAATGCTCATGTAATGTATAGTATGACATAAAAGCACTCCCAGATGTAATTTTCTGTCTATATTTATCCGCAGTTTCATTTATCAATCGTTTACCTGTTTCCTCTCAGAAATGGAGCGTGAAACCGTGACAGAAGCAACAGACTTATTGAAAATACACTGAAAGAACCTTTTTTTGCTCAACTGCCCAGAATCAAACAGAAAATATGAAGAACCTGCCCCCGGCTTCGCACATTTCCTCAATCTATTTTTGAAAGTTTTCTGATTTTTTAAGGTTGCGACATATTAAGTACCTAATGTTTCTTCAAATCAAAATTGTTAGATATTTATTCCCCGAAGCGAAAATGGATCCTCATTTTCGCCTATGAGTAATAGTGGGTTTGGGTTTTTTTAAGCGATGAAATGAAGCCTATACCTACATACAAATTTTTCTTCTTAGTTATACTGTTTGTGAATTTCCTCCTTTGTAGTAACGATTACGACTTTGTAGTCTAGACTCTAATAATAAAATAATTTAACAAAATTTACAAACAAATAAACACATCGTACGCCATTTACGACTGAAACTATTATTATACTATACCATACCATCTACGAGACATTATAGCCGTTTTATAGCAGCAATGTCACATAAATAGCACATTACAACCCTGTCGATGAATTGACGGTCACAAATCTGCACTCATCACTCGACTGCGATCAGAGGTGCCAAACTTTAGGCAATCGAGCGTGAATTTTAATGGCTAATAAATTTTAAGCTCTCGAACGAATATTCGAGAAAATAAAAAAATAATAAGCTTGCTATCCAATTGACGATGCCGTAGTTTGTCAAGTACCTGAGTTCACAAAAAGTGTTTATTCAATTGCATAAATAATCAACAAGTTAGTAGAACCGAATATAAAGATTGTGTATTAAAATAGTACCTGCAAACTTGAAAAGTAAGAAATTACTAAAAACTATTCACATGCTTATTGAAAGGGCGATAAGGCCGACATTTTAAATTTTATTTTTGACGTAATTAGTAACTAGGTAGTAGGGGTGCCTGGAAAACAGCGTTACTCGGTTCACTAGTAACACAAACTGAGGCATTCCTTTGCCAGTACAAATCTCTTACTATAATTTAACTAAGTTCAATTAGTACCTACCTAGTATATTATAATAACTTGTTTTAGCAGTAAAGTTATTATTATTATTTTTGCAATGAAGATATTTCGAATTGTGGTTCTGGTTTCTGGCGCCTTTAAATATCTCTTTTCCGAGTATAGTCACGATAAACCAAGACGGTCTAGGAAGAACTCGGCAATATCTCGTTAACTTGAAGGGTCCTTTCATCTACAATCATATCCCGGTCGGTAATGAGCTCTTTAAGATTTGTACTGTATTCCTTCAAAATATGTGCTTGATATTATCATTTAAAATGTTCTGTGTAATTTCGAACAGTCGAATAGATATACCTACTTCATAATATAGGTGTGCGAGTATGTTTTACTACTTGCGTGTGTGTAGGTATTTTGATTCCAACGCCATCAAAAAAAATATAAGGAAGAATAAATGAATTTGAATTTGAACACCACGTGAAACACATTTAGTTGTTTCCAGTTTGATTGGGATACCTAATTCTGTGATAATGTAGAAAATTCTTTGATTTCTCCAAAGACACTTTATTTGTCATTGATAATTATTTTTTAAATGTTGAAAGTAGCATCTAAAATAATTATGTTGGCAATCAAAAGTTTAAAGCGCAAAAACCATAGCCATATTATATACCTTATAGAACCACAGAAGTAGTATCACAAATTAAGCATCCAAAATTTGTACCCTCGCCTGTCACATACGGGATTCACTTCACAAATAATGACACAATGACAACTCTATGACACCGTTACTAATCACCGTATTAGATCGCGGCGGACTATTTTCCAACTTCACTATTGATTCGACGAAGATCCGTCTGTTTTTTTTATAAAGTCACAATAAGTACACAAAAATGAAAATCTAAAAGGTTCTTTAGAAGAGAATAAGAATATCTACTTCTCATTTCGAAATTATCACGTCAGAAAAAGGCCAAAAGGTAAGTAATTTTGAATGTATTATTTTATTCATTTATATTTCAAATGATGGTAAACAAAGAAAGCACTAAAATTACAAAATAAATACATTTTTCGTACAGTAATATTATTATATATTACTTATTTTCAAAAATCTCACGTACACCCGTGAAAGGAGAGATGATCTACTTATTGAATTAAAAAAAATATAAGTATATTAAATATGCGCAATAGGGAACAGATGAGAAAACTCTTGATTATTTTTTTGGTGGTAGGAATAAGGTCTCTTATTACCCGAACAAAATATTAGACTATTAGGATCAGCCAATAAATTAAAATAAAATAATCACATTTTATTCCCCTAAAAAATTGCCTGTGCCATATCGGCAGACATATCAAAATTTAAAAAAAGTAAATATTTGTGTCAAAATCAAACTATCAAAATGGATAAATAACTGTTTTTTTTTAATGTTGATATGTCTACGGATGTGACACAGGCATAGCCCATACAGCCGTAAAGATCGATTTTTCAGGGGAATAAAATTTGATGATTTTTTTAAATTTATTGGCTCATCCTAAAAATCTGATATTTTGTTCGGATAATAAGGAACCTTATTCCTGCCACCAAAAAAATAATAAAGCGTTTTTGAAATTTCCATCTGTTCCCTAATAATTAAATTATAATTAGCATGTTAAGCACCCCTGAGATATTCCATCTAGCCGGAACCCGTCGATCATTGATATATAAACGGCCTACGTTGCTAAATCCTGGATCAATCTCTATTTACAGACATACTGGCAGTGACAATTTATACTAATATAATTAGCATCAACAAACTTTTAAAATGGTAGGTTTTTTAATGTGCGAACGCGCTTGATTGTGAAGTGATAAATTAAATTTAGAACTGTGTTTCAAAATTTGAATTTAAAAAAGTGCTGACTTTTTGTTATTGAAAGTGTGTGTGTTAATATGAATAATTTTATTGCAACAATTTTAATCACTTTCTTTTTGTTTTTCCATTCTCAGGAGGAACTTGACAAAACTCAGTTGCAGCGTAAGTTGACTTAATTTATTTTTTTATTTACTCACAAAACAAATTATGCAAAAACAATTTTTATTTTTGAGAAATGCAGACGTTTATAATACGTCTGCATTTACTGTTAATAAGTAAACTTATACAACATTTTCCAGGGACCATTTTACAGGTCCACTATACTCTGGTAGTATACAGCTTTAGCTGTTCTTCCTCTTTTTGTAAAATAAGTTAGATTTAAAAAGTTTTCTTCAACATTTTGTGCTATAAAGATTACATTTTGGCTTAATTAAGACTGTGTTGAAATGATATGAATATTATTTTTTATAAGAAACTGAAGTGATATCGCAAATAATTTCCCAAGGTATACCTAATAGACATTATGTTTATCTAGACTCGACTTGCTACCACCTAGATTGACAAATTGTTTCTCTTTAAAATGATGGTGTTGCAGGGTTCGTAGGCTACGGTAATCACTTACTATCAGATGGGCTGTATGCCTGTTTTCTTACTTAATTGTATAAAAAAAATATATGCCTTTATATGACAGTTCTGAAGAATGCCTTCGATGCCTTCGACCACGAAAAGAAGGGTGTCATCAGCACAGACATGATTGGCACTATTCTGGAAATGTTGGGCCACGAGCTGGACGAGGGCACGCTGAAGGAAATTGTTCAAGAAGTCGACCAGGACGGTTAGTACTTAGCGTTTTTTCCAAAGCATCTAGCTTAAAGGAGACGGTAGCTCGTGGGCCTCGATAGGTAGTTGTCAAAGTTACATTTATACTAAAAATCAGTTCATGCCAACACGACCATGTAGACATGGTGTCAGAGTTGTTCGGAATCGCCTCTCGGCCTCTGATGTAGTTCCTTTAACGACTACCAAATGACAGCCGGGACCAACTTTATTAATTTAGACAATCAGGTGATTCAAGCCTGCAAAGTCCTTACCAAACTGGAAACAACTAAACAAAGTATGCTTCCGGTGGGAATCGGACCCACCACCCCCTGGTCGAAGGCGAACGCCTTAACCACTGGACCACGGAGGCGGTTAAAAATCAGTTTTTATTAAATCAATTGGAATATTTTTTTTCATGATTCTGTATTGTAACGAAAAAGTGTAGAGCTACATTTAAAAAAATTGTCAGATTAGAACTCGTTCGTTTTTAGGCGTTTATTCAAAAAGGAAGTGCTAAGTTGATAATTCAAATAAAAATTCTTCAGTCCAAATGTGTATGGAGAGGTTACTTTCTCCATATTTAATCTCCTTTTTAAATATTTCAAATGCAGTACATAGCGTAAACAATATTTTATCTCAATTCTTTATACCGTCATTTTCTCAATTCAAACTTTGGTAGAGATGTGGTAGAGTCTCTCTTTCCCAAAAATTAAACGAATGTAATGAGTTAATACTCCAAATTTATTGTCTGTTTTATCGGATGGTCTATCATAATAGTCATAAATAATGTTCAATTCGGTCTCATAAGGCAAGTTATCACTATTCTGAAAATACTTGAAATTTTTGTCATATATAAATTAAATAAATAACAACTACTTTCTAACTTTAAAATTAATATGGATTTTAACCAAAAAGTATTTTGACAAATAAATTAAACTATAGGTACTAACTAATCGTAGGTTGACCGGAAGAGATTGCCTAGCAATAAGTCCGCCTTTGCTCATATTATGTTTGAGTGTTTGTTATTGTTAAACTATTTGTTACTTAATATAATTTATTTAATACTTTGTATTTACTTTAAATAACGATTGTATGTATGTATCTAAAATTCTTTATTGTACATAAAAGAATACAGTTATCACAACATCAACAGAAAAAATAAATCTTAAATATTAATGTACAATGGCGGACTTATACATATATGAGGGACATATATATATGAAGGATCTCTTCCAGTCACAGTGTCACTCTAACAGTGGAACGTTTGTGACTATAGTAAGAGGAATATCCATACTAATATTATAAATGCCAAAGTATGTCTGTTTGTCTTTCTGTAACGCTTGCACGGCCAAACCGCCTAACTGATTTTGATGAAATTTGGTATGAATATAGTTGAAGACCCGGGGTCAAACATAGGCTACTTTTTGACGCAGGCGGAGCTGCGGGAACAAGCTAGTATATTATAAAATAATATTACCTTAAAACCTTTATATGTGGTTATCATAAGTTGTTGATGGACCATCTATTGGTTATCATGAAATTATTTACACCGTTTCAGTACAAAGTCGTTCATAAAAATAGCATTAAAAAAGCACTCTGTGATGATTTCGAACGCACGCTTGTCAGTGGTCTAAACAGCTGATTAGTTAACCTAGTAAGCAACAGATGGCGCGCGTTCGGAAAGTGTTTTTGAATGCCAAAATACTAATATTGACAACAAAATATTTTTTGTTTAATTGAATTCATAAAAATGAAATATCATAAATTGATTCAAATTGGGCAGGTATTAAAAAAAATCAAAAACAAATATTTAAAAATCTATGGTAGTTACTATTAAAAATGTTAAGTAATAAATATTGTTTTTTTATTTTCACTGTATTTCTTTCGTGATTATAATATAAGATTAAATTATACAAAATAAAAAATAACACCTCTCCGTGACAATGCTAATTGCATTGCCGTGACCAGGATTCGAACCTGGGTTACTACGGCCACAACGTAGGGTCCTAACCACTAGACGATCACGGCTATAGAGGCCTGCTTACGAGTGACGAAAATAGTGATCTCTTTGCCTCTAATAAAATTATGCATGCGCGGTGAAAGTAAAAATGTTGGTATTTCAGTAATATTCCCGTTGCCGTATTGTTTTGGAATTATTTCGTAGTAACTTTTGCGCGCGACTCCATTCGCGTTGAAGTCTTGTAAAATAAAAAATTGTTCTTACGTACCTGTGATAAGTCTTAGGAAACTATTGCAAATTACATATAAATAGATTCAGAAGTATAAACTAAAATTGTCAGTTATTTGCTAAATGTACGGAAATAGGATATGTTCTACAAATAAAGCATGTTGAATCTAGAAATAAAACTTTAATAAAGCTAATTCTGTACTAAATCTTAAAATTTTATAACTCTACATCTTCATCTTCAGCTGAATTTAAATAAGTAGGTATTGAAAAATAACAATAACAAAAGGTTGGTGTGGTTAAGGCGGTTGCCTTAGACCCGGACTACTTGAGTTCGATTCCCACTGGAAGCATACTTTGTTTAGTTGTTTCCAGTTTGGTTAGGACATGTCAGGCTTGAATCACCTGATTGTCTGATAATAATGATATTCCGTGCTTCGGAAGGCACGTTGAGCCGTTGGTCCCGTCTGCGATTTGGTGGTCGTTAAAGGACCCTCGTTCGAGGCCGAAAGGCGGTTCCGAATAACTCTGACACCAGGACGTACAGAATGAACGAATAAGAATAATAAATAATTCTTCTTTCTCTGTTTTAGGATCTGGTGAGCTAGAGTTTGCTGAATTCTGTTCGCTAGCTTCTAAATTCCTTACAGAAGAAGAAGAGGACGATGAAGCAATGGTTAAAGAGTTAAGAGAAGCCTTCAGATTATACGACAAAGAAGGTAGGTGCCCACTTAAAGAATATTCACTATCTTCTTATTTAAAACTAGTTTTTTCCGCAGTTCCGCCTGCGTCAAAAAGTAGCCTATGTTTGACCCGGGTCTTCAACTATATTCATACCAAATTTCATTAAAATCCGTTTAGCAGTTTGGCCGTGAAAACGTAACCGACAGACAGACTTACGCATTTTGACGCAAGCGGAGTTGCAGGAAACAGCTAGTAATTAATTATTATTATTTTTTTTAGGTAACGGCTATATCACCACAGATGTCCTAAAGGAGATTTTCAGAGAGCTAGATAACACCATCGCAGCTGATGACTTAGATACCATGATTGATGAAATTGATTCTGACGGCTCAGGAACTGTGGACTTCGAAGGTAGGTATTTTTTTTAAATTTTTTATAATATTCATAGTATTTATACAATGAAATTTAATAATAACTCACATTATGAACACCACCATCAATTACTCCAATTACAAAAATTAATTCTGTCTAAAAGGAAACAAACCCCGTTTTTTTTATTTCCAAAAATTGAATGTTTGGAGAATTCAAACGAGATATTTTCAGTGAAAAACTTCTTATTTTTACGTAATATTAGAAGGGAATAAAATTTTCCAAGATTTTATTTAGTAAATTAATAGTCATTTGTAATAGAATTAGAAATTCCAGCAATAGGCTAGTTTCCTCAAAAATAGTCCGTCAGTTAATCAAAAAATACTTATTTTTTCTTTTGAGAATTAAACAAAGAATATGGTAAAGATATGGCGCGTTAAAGTTCCGTGTGACGTCACAGTGTGCTACACTTTTTCGCAATATGTGACGTCACGAGCCTCCACTCTAAACTTTGATGCGTTATATCTTTATAATTTATCGCTCAATTGACAAAAGAAAAAATACGTCACTAATATATTTCAATTCCCTAAATGACGGACTAATTTTAACGTAAGTCTTTTGACCCTTGAAACTAGCCTATTATTACCACTCGGATACCTTCATGCTTGTCTCTATAAAAAATGTAGTATTAAGAAGTAGTACCAGAGGACTACCTTTTGTTTAAAAAAAAAAAGGTTAAACATAGTAGGTAATCCAAACCTTACCTGTAATTACCTTATTTTTACCTGTAATTAATTTACCTTTGTGTTAGTACCTGCAATCTATGATCAGTCTGCAGCTAACGCGATAGTATACAGTTGTTGATGTAATTTCCATGAAGCCTTTCTGTGTTCATAAATGTAAAAACTTTTGCGATCACTTTTCACATTCTTTTAACATTCACAAGTTTTTGAAATCGAATAATTTAATTTACATGAATTTATGATCAATTTAGCACGTCAATTTGTTGTAGACACAAAGCAACGCATACAAAATTGTTCGATGACTCAATCTGTAGTTATTTCTATAACCTGTGCCTGTCTAGCGGAAGTCAGATAGATTACATATATATATATATATATATATATATATATATATATATATATATATATATATGTAATATATATATAAATATATATATATATATATATTATAGATAGAGGGCGTGAAAAAATTCATCATCATCATTCAAAGTCATCCATACGCCTGTCTGCCTACTTAGTTGTATAAAAAAGAAAGAAAGTATATATATAAAAAAATATATATTTCGCTTATCTTACCTATATAATTAGTGGTGCTAGAGGCGGCTAAAATAATGATTACAAATTGATTAATAATTACCTACAAATTTTTATAAGCATTACATGATTTTTCCATTAAAAAAAATTTACGTTTTTTGTTTTCAGAATTCCTTGAGGTGATGACCGGTGAATAAGACTAACAATATTTTATACCATAGAATTGTTTTAATTTAATCTATTAAATTACGACCAAAATGTATCTTCGAAAGCCTCATGATAGACTGAAGACTCCAAGATGATATATTTTGAAGAAAATCAAACCTAGGTTAAAATATTTAAGTAATTTATTTATATGCAGCACCTAAGTACAAAACTGCGCGCAGTGATTTATATAAAATAAAATGTATCTAAAAGATTCTTTTTTTTTTATCTAACTTATAAGTAAGCTCTCATACAAACCATTACGCTCCATTACAAGCTCTTGAGGGTTGATTTTTGAAAATAAAATAAACCGTTTTCAAACCTCTTTGTCTTGAACTATAACCATACATTTCATTAAAATCAGTTCCGTAGTTTAGCCGTGAAAGCGTAACAGACAAACATACAGACTTTTACATTTATAATTATAGTATGGAAGTATGGGTAATAATTAAATAGAGTCTATACGTCGGCTAGAGTCTACCTCGACAAATCTCAGAGAGAATGAAGAGACAAAAATATGGGAAATATTAGGAGTACGAGAAAACTACCAGCTTGTATGAGAATAGTGCGTGTACATTTCCTCTAGGAATAGACGGGATGTAAACTCTACGTAGTTAAAAAAAAATCTTTCGTCTCTACCACACCCAGCAAAAAACCGGCGCGATAATCATAATATGTATGTACAAAACAATAATTGTACACAATCGTTCATTGGACAAACTAACGTTATATGTAGTTCTATTTTTAAAAAGTATGACACACCCAAAATCGGTGTGTCGAATGAAAATCTTTTGAATCACCGCATAAGACGATAAAAATCACTTGATATCAAATACAAATTCTTTATTTGCAATAGAAGGGTATCATTATCGAACGAATATCATTCTACTCGCAGGATTTGCACTTCAAAAATCGGCTCCTGACCTTAAAATCAATCAATCAATCAATCAATCAAATATTTATTTGCATAAAATGTAGGTTTTACAATGATTTTACAATATAAATAGGTACCCAAATACATTTTACCTTTGTAAAAGGTGTGCAAAAATCAATGCGCAAAAGGTGGCCAAATCGCATAAACTATATCACCGGTCGTGTAAAAGGGGCTTTATTTCATTACATTACTTAACACACTTTAGCAAGAATGAAATTTTAATTATTATTTGATTAATTTTCAGCATATTTCGAAGCAGGTAGTTGTCACAATGAGGTGACAGATCGAAGCAAATCAACGTAACTGGTTTAGTTATTTCTTCAGCTAATTGTATAACGTTATTGCAAAAGCACTTTTACTTTTGTTGCCTAGGTTTACGACATTGTCAGCAATACTATATCGAGTTAAATGGAAACAAGCATTTATTTTACACACATTTTGTCATATCTGTTAGATTTATCGGTTGCAAGCTAACTCCAAATCGCTAACGATCGCACCGTTCCTATTTCCTACTTAACTAAGAGTATATAGTAAATACGAAAATTTATGTCTGACTGTTTTTTCTTTCACGCAAAAATCAACTTGTTTGGTTATCTGATGATAAACCATTGCAATCGTTCAAATTTTGAATTACACAATTATTTTTGGTGTCGATAAAATGAAAAATATTTTTCATAAATTAAGATTGAATGCCCGTCCCCTCTAAAGACTAAAGTCTTCTATGTTCATATAAATCTAGATATAGATTTAGGAATGGAAAGCCTTAATTCCCATCTTAATATCGTCCAATTTAAAATAATTCATATTTTTAAGCATATTGTTGTCACGCACCGAAGAGATATTCCATATTCCCTTACAAAATACACCAGTATAATATTCATTTTACTGGTATATGTTTAACATTTAATACATTTTGGAATAATTTATTCATAATAACAAAACAAAATCACTTAAACTAATCCAAAAATATATCACGTCGGGCGGCACTAGGTTCAAAGGTGCCCATTACACTGGCAGCATTCTCTGGATGTTTCTAAACTTCGATACTTCTCAAAAGCATGTCTAATAAGATACGCAAGTCTTAACGGGAAATACAACTCCGTGCTATCGCAATCAAAAACATTGGTCAAAGAATACGTGATCATTGTCAATGGCGAAAGGCCTGACAGTTTCTTTATTAAAAGTAAAATTGGTCAAGCAAGAGATGGTGCACCAAAACTAAATAAATAAACAAACTCTTTTATAATTATTATTTTAAGTCTCCTATTAAGATCATGAGATATATTTTATGGCAAAATTTTAATAGGTTATCAGACAGATGGATAGGCAACGACTTAGCAATAACGACCTGTTTTGACTCTTTCAGAATGAATCCCTAAAATAAAGAAGAGTTCAAAGTTAAGCACTGTCTCTATTGGGACCGTAGCAAATGAACACGATCACGAAATTCTTCACAATAAATAAAATAATTGTTTGCATGTAACCTTAAAAATCATTTTACGATAGGACATTATAAACATTGCACCCACGAACTGTTCTCTGCATAACCCAAAGATATAATTAGACAATGCTCCTAGCATTAAGTTTGCCTTTTGTACTGTAGGCATTGGATTTTGTGCAATAAAGTTTAAATAATTAAATAGTAGTTGGTAATCGTTATCTCTTCAGAGTCCAAAAATCGACTCAAACATCAGAGTATGCGAAATTAATTACCACACGATAAATGAATGCATTTTGAAAATCTGACTGTAGCCATTGCTAAGTAGTTACTTATTTCCGTTAATCCCGAATACCTATTTGTGGTGTGCAGTTGGTCCCGGTTGTTATCGATAGATGCCAGTCGTGAGGCTGAAAAATTGTAACAGCGTTGGTCACTAACACACCTCAAGTCATGTTACTGTTGGTCAGGTTTCCCTGTAAAAGGGGTCACGAGGCTCAGAGGGCAGTCGCTCCATTTTAATAACCAGTGCCGCTAAATCAAGGACCATGACTTGCAGCGTACCCTAGGCTCCGAAGCATAAGTTCACGACGCAACTAGGAATACACGTTAAGATGAGGAAGACCTATTTGTGGCGTGCCACATTATAACTAGTACTTTTTCACTTCTCACTTGATCCCAAGGATCCGGTGAGAGGGTGGGCTGACAAGGGACTCGGGACGGTGCACCCTGGGCGACAGTTAATAACTCCCTGGTAGTCGGGGTCTTATTGGCTGTCGGCCAATTTCTGCCAACAGCCCACTCCACCGCCGTCTATGATGAGACGGCGAATGGATGTGGGTCTGGGGGACGGGCATGGTCCATTTATGGGCCACTGCCCGATTTGGGGGGGGGGGGGCCGAAAGGCCATTTGAGGGGGCCGCAAGGCCATGGCTGGAGGGCGTCGTGGTAGAATGCTAACGCGACCCCATGGCGCCCTCAACAGCCGGTGCGGAAACGCCGGAGGGGTTTTAGTGGGTATTCCGGGCTGACTAGCAGCCCGGCGAGTCCCACACTTTGTGCGTAAATGCATTTCCCCTCCGTTAACAAAAAAAAAAAAAAAAAAGGTACTTGTACTTACTAACAATCTTACCACATACATGTAGGAAGACGCTGAAATGGATTGGTGACCACAAAATCGCCCTTACTTTCTTCGGCTCACTTTATCTAGTTGCAATCAAGCTTCGTTTCTTAGCGGTTTCTGGGTTAAATTGCTAGTTTACTCTTTGATTGGATCAAAATATCGTATTTCCTAGAGTAAAAATTTGCATATTACATACGCCACTTTATGAACTGAAAAGATGAATGTGATTTTTAATCCAATTAATAAGAAAGGTTGTTTCACACAACAGAAAAGGTAATAATAAAGTGAATGATTTTACTCCCGAGTCGTGTAGGTTTCGCTTAAAGGGATAAATAATAACCCTACAAACAATTATTATAGGAATTAAAGGAAGTTATTTAATACAAATACAAAATAGCCTTATTATATTTTCAGTCCAAAAATATACCACCCCGGACTGCACCCGGACCAAAGGGACTGCTGATGATTTAGACATAAATATATTAGGACACACTGTTCCAATTGACACTTTTCAATTTTAATATTTTTTCTAGTGACAATTCGGACACCTGGAAGTTTTGTACAGTCAGAAACAAATTTACGTCAATAATTTAAAAGACACAAGACTAGAAATGACGTAACATCGTCAACAATGGTGAAACAGTATTAGGAGGGCCGACCCCGTATCAAGGCAAGAAGAGAAGAAGAATTTAAAAGACAAAAATTGTAAAGTTTCTATCAGTAGGTACCGCTATTTATTAGTCATAGTAAGTTTTGCACATGATGACCGAATTACTATTTGGTGTATTTTCTAGAGTATTACGTAGTTGTACCTCGGGCTCTAAAGACTCGCACCCGCGGGGTCTACTGAGAGGGTCCAATCTCATTTTTGGAGTACTCCGTAGTTGTACTCCGGGCCCGAAAGGCCCGCGGGGTCTGCGGACGGGGTCCAATCTTTTAGATTTTTTCTTCCGCACCTTCTTTACCTCTCTCCCCTTTAATAATTATTGTTCTAGGCGAATTGTAATGTCGTCATATAGATAGTATGTGATTTAAAAAACATTTTATGATAATAGTTTTATTGAAACATATTATATTGAGGACCCGAATAAATAGTACCTGAGCTAGTGTTACGACATTAGATGGTCTCAATTATTTTGTTTAATTTTTCAATAAAATAAAGGCTGTATGTATAATATATCCACCAAATAATCCTAGTAGGATTGCAGAAATGATGAGGAGGTTTGCTGAACTTTTCACCTCAAAAAATGATGCCCATACTTATTTTTCTGTGATCCTCCTCGTATTTTTTGTTAACTTAGTAATTTATGAATTTATTTTCGAATTAAATATCTTATATTTTAAGGCTATTAGGATTAGGATAAAACCTATCCCAGATCTTTATTACCCCTCCCTCTCTCACGATAACTAATTAATAGCCGGGATTGATAGAGACTGTTATTTTTTACAAAACTAGGAGGTGTCCCAATTGTCACTGAAAAAATATTAATATTAAAAAGTGTCAATTCGTTTATGTGCCCCAATATGTTTGTGCCCAAATCGTCAGCAAGTCACCAAAGGTACCCATTACTCTGTCTGCGTTAAAAGTTTCATGCTAGTTAATATTTTATTGTTTTTATTTTTCGGAGCTTATTCCCCAGCTTAAATAAGGGCGTAACATGCGATATTAATTTATTCATTGAAGTTTCACAGGCCAGTTAAGCCCAATAAGGTGGTAAATTGAGTTATTATACCACGACACGACATTAAGATTGCAATTAAGAGCAAATTTTACATTATTTTGCAACATTTACATCAACATGTCAATGTGATTATATTACACATAATTTACACACAGCTAAACGCTCATAGCTGAAAGTCATCAAGTTCAAAATAAAAAAAGTGTCTTTAAAAAATCAATGCTCTTCTGTCACCTATTGCTTCTAAATCAATTTGTACAGGTAAAAGATGAAATACTACTGACTCATCCATACAATATACACGAAATTCTAAACTATTGAAATGAGGTAATTCTAAAATTTCTATAACAAACTATCTGCGAAATAAAACTTACCCAATGTCTCATCTTTTATCTATTTACATAAAAATGAATTGTAAATGTTAGGTACATTAGAATTCGAACTGGTTTTGAAATATTTGTAGAAGCTAACAGAAGGTTTATGTGGTTAGAAAATATTAAGAAATTGCAAGGAAATTATTAAAACAACAATATTATTTTCCTAAACAAACTGAATGTACCATAGAAAATTAAAAAAATGGAGGGAGAGTCCAAATTTTTTTCACTAGTTTTACGGACCGGCAAGTAACGGTCGGATATGTTATACGGCCCTGGATACAAGTCTTATAAGGCCATTGTTTATTTTTTCATCATACGAGTAAAAACAGTATGATTGTCAAATTCTGCGTTCAGAAAATATATGTTTATTTTTAACCGACCCTAAGAAGAGAAGGTTAGGTTCATAGCTACGGTGTATTTTTAAAACTTTGTTACTGCGTATTGAAGCTATTTTGTTTTTTTTTTCTAGCAAGCAGGGAGCAGCTAGATTATTTTTATATATTTGACGTAGGTGCATTGAAATTGCAAAATATGTGATAAAAAACTGAAAGCAGCTTTTTTCATCAAAAAGCGCACTATTTTCGAAACTTTGAGGTCGTACGTATACGTACCTATGAGCGATAAAAATGAATAACTTTATTTTCCCATGCAACTTTTATTGGCGGCGGTACGAAGTTTGCCTGGTCATGAAGTTAATTTTAATGGTAATCCCCCTTTTTGATTATCGATGATGTCATGATGATGATGACATCATCATTTCAGCCGCAGTCAGTCTACTGCTAACTGCCTCCGTGGTCCAGTGGTTAAGGCGTTCGCCTTCGACCCGGGGGTCGTGGGTTCGAGTTCGAAGCATACTTTGTTTAGTTGCTTCCAGTTTGGTTAGGACATTGCAGGCTTGAATCACCTGATTGTCTGATAATAAAGATGGTTCCGTGCTTCCGAAGGCACGTTAAGCCGTTGGTCCCGGCTGTCATTAGGTGGTCGTTAAAGGAACCAAGTCAGAGGCCGAGAGGTGGTTCCGCATAACTCTGACACCAGGGTGTACATGGTCGATTGACAATGTAACCTACACGAAATGATGATGATGATGATGAGTCTACTGCTGGAAATAGCGCCTCTTAATGATTTCTGAAATGAACGGTTGGAAGCAGCCTGTTTCCAACATTTACGTGCGACTTTTTTCAGGTCACCTGATTAGATTCCGACATCCGACTAGATGTAGTCGGTTTAGCTATCGTATTTTAGAATAATTATGGATATGATGGCGGAGTCGCTGGAGGACTTAAGTACCATGCTCAGCGACCTCAACGTAGTCTCCCAACAGGTGGGCCTTAAAATGGACATAACCAAGGCAATGTGCAATGTCCATGTTAAGCCACCACCGGTTTCTGTCGGGAGCCACACCCTTGAAGTTGTAGACCAGTATGTCTACCTGGGTCAGATGATCCAGGCTGCCAACTCCAGCTTCGAGGACGAGGTCTTTCGTCGAATCCGACTCGGCTGGGCGGCGTTCGGGAAGCTACGTAGCGTCTTCTCGTCCAAAATACCTCAGTCCCTTAAAAATAAGGTCTTCGACCAGTGTGTGTTACCAGTGATGATATATGGGTCCATAACGTGGTCTTTGACTATGGGCCTCATAAGAAAGCTCAAGGTCACCCAGAGAGGTATGGAGAGGGCGATGCTTGGTGTTGTCCCTACGTATCCCTAGATCCGTAGGAGAACAAAAGTCACAGACATAGCCCAGCGTATTAGTTCTTTAAAGTGGCAGTGAGCGGGGCACATAGCGCAGAGAACCGATGGCCGATGGGGCAGAAAGATTCTTGAACGGCGACCGGGTACCGGTAAGCGCAGCGTTGGACATCCACCGACCAGATGGTCAGACGACCTGAAAAAGGTCGCAGGCAAACGCTGGGTGCAGACTGCTGCCAACCTATCATTTTAAAAATCATTGGGAGAGGCCTATGCCCAGCAGTGGACTGACTGCGGCTGCAATAATGATGATGAAGATGGATATGATACATTACAGCTGAGATACAAAAGCTGTTTGTACCTACATAGGGCGCACTGTAAGTTTCCGGAACTGGCCACTTACATAAACAATATTTAAAAATTTATTGCAACATTTGAAAATAGAACTCTTTGGCTATAGAATGCAGTTTGTTTCATCTGACTGTCTTTTGTTTTTACCTTGTGGCGCCATTTAAAAAAATGTGTGTCTGCATCAACATGGATTTAACTCGGGAAAATTTTCGTAGTATGATTTTCTACGATTTTAAGTGTAATTTGACAGCTCAACAGAGCATCGCTCGGCTTGAAACAGCTTTTGGCAATGAAGCACCATGCAAGACAACTGTTTATAGCTGGTTTGCAGAATTCAAGCGTGGTCGTATCAATCTCAGTGACGAATCTCGCGATGGTCGGCCGTCCACCGCTGTGACCAACAAAAACATCAATGCTGTGCGCCGTATGATTGAAACAGACAGGCATGTGACCTACCATGAAATTCGCGCATCCTTAGAAATAGGCATGAGTCAAATACAATTAATCCTACACAAACATTTGGGTGTGAAAAAGCTGTGCTCGCGGTGGATCCCACACAACTTGACCGAGGCTCAAAAAACGGACCGCGTCACTTGGTGCAGTGCCATGCTTACCAGATTCAACGAAGGTGCGTCAAATTTGGTGTGGGACATAGTAACAGGTGACGAAACATGGAATTATTGCTACGATCCCAAAACAAAGCAGCAATCGAGCGTATGGGTCTTTCAAGATGAGCCGAAACCAACCAAAGTGGCGCGCGTGAAAAGTGCATCTAAGCGGATGATTGCTTCTTTTTTTAATAAAACTGGACACGTGGCTACTGTTGCTTAAGAGAATCGTCGTTCAGTGAATAGTGACTGGTACACGACCATTTGTTTGCCGGAAGTTATTGACGAACTCCGTAAAAATAACCGTAAACGCCGTATCATCCTGCACCACGACAATGCTAGTTCTCACACGGCCAGACAGACAAACGACTTTTTGAAGGCGAAAAATGTAGAACTCATGAGTCATCCTGCATACAGTCCCGACCTGGCACCTTGTGACTTTTTTCTGTTCCCAAAAATTAAGAACCAATTACGCGGTCAACGATTTTCATCACCAGAAGAGGCTGTCGAGGAGTATGAAAAACACGTTTCAGAGGTCACCACAGAGGAGTGGCACAAAAGTTTACTGGTTAACTGGTTTCATCGAATGAAAAAGTGCATAGACGCCAAGGGAGATTATTTTGAAAAACAATAAATTAATTTTGTACCTTTAATAGTATTTTTTCATATTCATTCCGGAAACTTATAGTGCGCCCCACGTATTAATCATTAAAATGTGAATTTGTGAGAAATTTACGTAGATTTGGAAGTCTCAATTTACACTACACTACATCTAAGTACCTTTTAATTTTTTTTAATTTAAACTAATGATGTCGGCCACTGCTGGGCAAAGGGTTCCTAGAATATCGATGCCTTCTACAACAATTGTTGTACAAGCCATTTTGGCGAAAATGAGTTTTTGACACAGCCCTACTGAGTTTTTGACGTACAATTGATCTGTATATTTAACATTTCGAAGGCTTAAAAATTTGCATTCCACTCTATTTTTTCATCGGCCTAACCATATTTTTTTTATAAAAACTGGGATGTAAAGAACTCATTGCTCATTGTGCGTTGATCCATCGGGTTGTAAAATATATCTGTATTAAAAGTTGTAGTTACACCCACTAATATTATCAAGGTGTAATTTTCCCTGAGAAACAAAAATGTCGTAACTCTGAAGTTAACTTGGATATACAGCCCAGGAAGTCGTTAATGTAATGAAAATGTTGGTGTTTACGACCTTCAAAAAATAAGTTTTATTGGTCAGTCATAAATTAGAAGTATCTACCAATTTAGCTATACAATTGGAGTTGAAATTCAAAAAGAAATCATTTTCCGATGTAAACATTTAGATTTCAAAATTAATATTAATAAAAAATATTGAAAAGGCTGAAAATATCCGTAGCACCCATTAAATTTCACTTTTGAGTTGGTTAAAGCAATTATAAGTAATAGCAATAAATAAAATTGATAATTAAGGAATATTTATGTAAATTTACCGACTACTTCTATTAAAAAAAAAAACTTTAAACGAAATAGAATAAATGGTTTACTACAGATATTTTCAGCTTGTTACATTATATTAGTTTGATATCCCAATGTTTTACATGAGCAATTATTTCCATTTTAAGGTTTTAACATTCTTCAAAATTGGTCGATACTTCCAATTTATGATTTACGTATCACAAAATCTTAAATTTTAGAGGTCTTAACACTAATATTTAAAATTTTCAAGGGTGTACGGGTTGTTAGGGCGAATAATGGTTTGTACGCACTTATTTAAAAAAACGAACGTGTGATCGGGATGATTGTTTATTTGCTACTACTTGTCGTTAGCTCAATACATTCAATATATACGCATCGATTTGAGATTCGTACATGCCGCCCACCAAAGGGCTGCAAAGGCCTTTAATCAACAAAAAAAAATTAGAAGCATGCAAATTTTAAAGGGAATACAAAATTGTGCATAGTCTTTACAATAAAAAATTGTAAACTTGATATGTACATAACAACAAAAAATAATTGTCTTATAACATGCTAATAATGTATTAATGTTCCTAACAGAATACATTTTAACAATATAAAATCTACATGCATTTTTTGGCCATTCAAAATCGTCTAGTTTTAAGTTCATCTAAGTATTAACAATTTCATCATTAATCTAATAGTAATCAGTTTAAAAAATAATAATTTGGAAACTTAATACATTACTAAGTCAACGTCAGTCGTGTGTCATAGTCATTCGTCGTGTCGTAGGTTCTTAAGTTTCAGTGTCAACAGGCAGAAGGCATAGCTTAGTGATGGATCTTTTTACTATTTTGTCGCCACTCTTGACACTATAAACCGTAGTTAATCCATCTGGTCCAGGGTGTTTATCTACTCACGTCCGAGAAGCCATTTTCCTGGAGGCAGCCCATCAGTTTTAATCAGAACAATTTGACCTATTTTGAACTCTTCCACTCTCTTCAACCATTTAGGTCTTTGCTGGAGTCGCGAGAGGTACTCATCTTGCCACCTGGCCCAAAATGTGTTCAAAAGTTTCTGGGTGTACTGCCATCGGGTTAAATGACTTATAGAAGTAAATTTTTGGTTTGGAGATGGTACAGTGGTGGGAGCTTCACCAATGAGGAAGTGCCCAGGTGTCAGAATCTCAAGACTGTCTGGGTTTGTATCATCTACTGGGCATAGAGGTCTTGAGTTCAGGCAGGCCTCAATCTGGCATAAAACGGTACACATTTCTTCGTAGGTCAAGTGTGTGGTAAGTATTCTTTTCAGGTGATGCTTGAAAGACTTGACGCCCGCCTCCCATAAGCCTCCGAACGTAGGGCTATATGCCGGAATGAAGTGCCACTGAGTACCATCTAGTGCCAGTTTCTCGAAAATCTCGCCTTCGAATTCTAATTTGGCTTCCTTCCATTCAAGTAATAATTCCTTGTTGGCACCAATAAAATTGCGTCCTTGGTCACTCCACAGGTTATTGCACTTGCCTCTCCTTGCCACAAATCTTTTGAATGAACCTATAAACGCTTCTGATGTCAAATCACCCACAAGTTCCAGATGTATGGCCTTTGTGGCCATGCAGACAAAAATAGCAATATAGCTCTTGCTTGTCTTTGCACCTGGACCTCTGGACATCAAAACCTGATACGGGCCAGCAAAATCTACGCCGCCGTTACAAAATGGTCTGGCTGGAGTAACACGTTCTTTAGGAAGATCTCCCATCAGTTGTGTTCTTGTAGCAGCGCTCTGCTTGGCACATATCAAACATTTATGTATACATGATTTGACCGCACGCTTCAAATTTATAATCCAGTATTTTTCTCTCAAAAACGTCATCATGAGATAAATTCCACCATGCAGTGTCCTTTTATGAGCATCTGCAATTATCAATGAAGTTAAAGCGTTTTTGGCGGTCAATATTATAGGGTGTTTCTTAAATTCATCTAAGTCAGCATGTCGAATTCTACCGCACACCCTGAGAATATTGCTTGAATCTATAAAAGGATGTTATGATTTTAGACTGCTTCTTCCTTTAACTCTGCCTTTAGTCTTCAAATCTTCCATTTCTTCTCCAAAAAATTCATTCTGTACAATTTTGATGCAAACAATTAGTGCATTTTCTAATTCCTCTGTTGTCATTACATACTCTAAATTTTTATTTAAATGTTCTTTATATTTCAGAAATCTTTTACAATAGGTGATTGTCTTCAGTAATTCAGGTAAGTTATTAAATTCTTCAAATCTGGTAAGTAAATCATTTTTTTTTTCTCATTTTGTACTATTTTAGTATTTGTTATCATACCCTTTCTAATTTCTAATTCTGTTGCTAAATTGTTTAATTTTCTTGCAGGTATTTCTTCATTTTTCAGCCAAGCCGGTCCCTGCCACCACAACTCATTATCTTTTAAGTCAGGTAGCAGCACACCTCTGGAAGCAAGATCTGAGGGATTCTCTTCGGTCCTAACATGAAACCAATTACTTCCAATATTGTCTAGAATTGTTATCACTCTATTTCTCACGAAAGTTTGCCTCTCTCTAACTCAGGACTATTGTGGAGTCTGTCCATGCATAAAATTGTGTTTGAGGTATTCGAGTAGCTTCACTAATTTGTTTCAATAGCTGCACAACAGGACTGCTCCGCACAATTCAAGTCGTGGTAAGGACACTGGTTTCACCGGTGCTACTCTTGTTTTAGCAGCAACGAGACTGATCTTAATTTCTCCATCATCATCACGAGCTCTGAGGTAAGCTACTGCACAATATGCCTTATTAGACGCATCGCAATATCCATGCACAGTTACTTCATCTAAATTAGCTTGAGTTGTATACATCCATCTATTTAGCTGAATTTCTTTTAAATGTTCATAACTGTTTTTCATGCTAATCCATTCTTTCTTTGTTTCAGGATCCAGATCATCATCCCAGTCGACTCTTTTCATCCACAAATTTTGTATAATTATTTTTGCAGGTAGCAGAGCAGGAGCCAACCAGCCGTGTGGATCATAGAGGCGTTGGATTTCAGCGAGTATTGTTCTCTTCGTTATCGTTTCATCTGATGGAGGTGACTGAAGATGGTATTGAAATTTGTCTTCCCCCATGTTCCAGGAGAGTCCTAGAGCCTTCGTCGTTCCATTTACCTTTATGTCCACGCTTACCCTGGAGATCAATTTGTTTCAGAAATTCTGAGTTATTGGATGTAAATTCATTCCTCCCTTTCGCAACATAGCAGTAATGTTATTAGCCGTCTCCACAGCTTCAGGTACAGTATCATGACCAGACATCAGGTCGTCCATAAAAAAGTCTTCATGAATTAAATTCAAAAAAAGGCAGCCACTGGATAACATTGACCTTCGTCCTTTGCTATTTGTTGAAGTGTCTTTACAGCTAAGTACGGAGCACAAGCTGTGCCGAAGGTTACTCTAAGTAGGCGATAATCTCTTATTGTTCCAGTGCTGTCTGGCCACACGATGCGTTGGAAGTCTGTGTCTTTCTTCGTAACTAATATTTGCCGATACATCATTTGAACGTCAGCAGTGTAGCAGTATCGTTTCATTCTCCATCTTATAATGATCAATCTAATATCTTCTTGCAATTGCGGACCAACTATCAATTCCTCGTTTAGGGATATGTGATTTGAACCCTTCATTGAGGCGTTGAATACACGATGCGGACTTTAGAAGAATCCTTGTCTTGTCTTTCTACGGCGTGGTGAGGTAGATACACAGCTGGATTTTCTCTTTCATTATCTGGAACTTCTTCTAAATGATTTAATGTCTTATATTCTTCTAACGCTTTACTGTATTCTTCCTTCAATATTTTATCTTTACTAAAACGTTTTTCTAACTGTCTAAGTCTTCTAACAGCTATTTCTCTCGTATTTCCTTCTAACGACTTAGGATGTTCAGTCTTAAATGGTAATTTAACCATATATCTCCCTTCTTCATTTCTGGTGTAGGTTTCTTTAAATAGTTGCTCACATGCATTTTCCTCCTTTGTATATTTCTTCTTTATGTCAGGCTCTATTTCCCAAAATTTCTTCAATATGGTATCCACGTCAAGATGATGATGCATGACAATTATTTCTTCAGAGGAAACTGCGTCTTGTACTGCCCCAAATAGGATCCAACCAAGGCTTGTGTTTTGGGCACATGGGGAACCTGGTGGTCCTGTGATTAATTCATTCTTCAAAATTTGGGAACAGACTTTAACACTAAGAAGAAGATCGACTCTTCATACTTCATTAAAGTTAGGGTCAGCTAAGGTAAGTCCTCTTAAATGTGTCCAATTATTGGTAGGCGTTTTGATTGTCTTCGTAGGAAGGTGCGTGGTCAATTGAGTCGCCATAACGTATGCTTTTATGTCAAGTTTGAATGAGTCATCATGGTTTGATAAAATTTCCAGCTGGACTACATGTTTGACAGTTGTTTTTGTTGAACCAACACCTGTGATGTTTCCCTTAGACTTTCTCTTAATTTTCAAAATTTGTGTTGCTCTTTCACTCAAAAAATTCGCTTGCGATCCCGTATCTACTAAAGCGCGCAATATTGTTGTGTACCCTTTCTCATCTCTTACAGGAACCAATGCCGTAGCGAGCAAAGCTGTAGATTTCTTTGCTGTGAAATGAGTTGCTATTGCGTCGTTTGTTTCTTCGTCTTCTTTGTGTTCGTCTTCAGTGTCATCAAGTTGGCTGTGATTGGTTTGTATGTCTGTGGTTTTGGGGTCCCTCTTCTCATGAAGTAGCGAGTGGTGTCTTCTCTTACAGACGCGACATGATACTGGCACACGACACTTCCATGCAGAATGACCCTCAGCCAGGCAATTGAAGCATAAGTTTTTATTTTTTACAAATTCACTTCTCTGCTGAGGCTGTAATTTACTAAATTCCTTACAGTGACTCAACGTATGGCTTTCTCCGCACTTAATACAGGCCTGAGCCGAAGATGGTGATGTAACGTGAAAAGATTTTCCTCTAAGTGTTTGACCCTTCTCCTTTATTGTCGAAAAATTATTTGTTGTGGTAACTAACTCCAAAGTCCTAAATTTACCTTCCAAAAAATGTTTGAGGTCACGCCAGGTAGGTAACTCGTTTGGTTTTAAATTATAGGCATGTTCTTCCCAATCCTTATGTGTCATAATGTCTAATTTCTGGACTACATGATATATTATAATTGGGTCCCATGAATTTATATAAATTCCTTCATTTATTAGGCCATTTAAACATTCTTCTGTAGTATCCAAAACCATTTTAATTTGACTTGATGTTTGAGAAGAACACCTTCTTTGTCCAAATAAACGTTTTAGGAAGGAGTTGACGATTAACCGTTTATTACCGTAACGATTCTTAAGGGTTTCACGTGCTAAATCGTAATTGTTTTCCGTCACCTGAATATGCTTCAATAATGCCTCAGCCTCACCCGTGACACTTGCCTTCAAATAATGTAGTTTCTGTACCTTGCTTAATGTTTTGTCGTCATGAACAAGTGATGTAAACAAGTCGTCATAGTTAGCCCAATCTTCATAGTTGCCGGCAAACGTAGGGAGTTCGATTCTGGGTAATTTTACACAACTCAGTTTAGGGGATTGTTGTTGTTGTTGTCCACTTGGAGACTGCGTAGTAATTAACGGCGTAAATCTGTCCAATATATCCCTTAAATCCGCTTTGAGACATAAATAAAGTTCTTCAATTAAATCGAATTCTTCATTGGCTAAATATGGAATTTCGTCATGTTTTTCTCGTGGGATTTTTTTTATTAAAGAAGAATGTGCCTCCAGAAATTTATCCCAGTATCCATTTATGCAATCCAATTTACTTTTAATGTATCCCTTCGTTAACCTTGATTTAGGACACTTTTTAAGGTTGGCTTGGGTCTTTTTTAATTGACTTGAAATATCTTCTATAATTCGTAATTCTTCCATAGTGAGTAAGTTAACTTCCTTATAAGATAGTACCCAGTCTCTTCACTAATATAAACTCACTATAAATGTCTAAAATTTCAATAGAAAAGTCAATCAAAAACACTTGTTTACGCAAATGCAATACCTATTGCACAATAAATCACTTATTTGTTACTACGATAGCTCAGGAATGCAGTTCTTTTGTTCTCACGCCGGACGACCGATGCGCGCTAGTGCAAAAAACTTCCGGCCGAATTGCGACCATATGTACGGGTTGTTAGGGCTAATAATGGTTTGTACGCACTTATTTAAGAAAACGAACGTGTGATTGGGATGATTGTTTATTTGCTACTACTTGTCGTTAGCTCAATATGTACGCATCGTTTTGAGATTCGTACAAAGGGTGTATCTCCAAGCTAACTTCTAAAATGAAGCTTTGACGTAGAGTTAAAGAAAACGATGTGAAAGATCATTAAGAATTAATTATATCGTGCATACATCATTATTTTTATTTATTTTTTTGCCTATTACAAAAAATGCCATTTTGGCTTATAAGACAATTGTTGTTGAAAGCTTCTATATTATAAATATAATGCAATGGTCATAGCTTATTTTACATTTTATTTATTTGCTCCGTCAAAAATTGGTAAAAACTTCTGAAAATATTTTCTCGTGCGCTTTGAATTAAATTGGGTTGTCCACTGCTACGACGCGCGACGATTTAGCCCATTTGGTCTTTCGCCATAAGTGCACATTCAGGCAGTTATCTGCAAACTGTACATCCATATCCATACTAATATTAAAAATGCGAAAGTCTGCCTGTCTTTCTCTCTGTCTGCCTGTCTGTCTGTTACGCTTTCACGGCCAAAACCGCTGAACGTGTTTTGATGAAATTTGGTATGAATATAGTTGAAGACCCGGGGTCAAACATAGGCTACTTTTTGACGCAGGCGGAGCTGCGGGAAATAGCTAGTTTGTTATAGTTCGGAGTCAACAATCAAAATTTTTAGATCAAAATACTATTACTGTAATAAATAAATCCATACTAATATTATAAATGCAAAAGTCTGTCTGCCTGTCTGTCTGTCTGTCTGTTACGCTTTCACGGCCAAACCGCTGAACGGATTTTGATAAAATTTGGTATGAATATAGTTGAAGACCCGCGGTCAAACATACGCTACTTTTTGACACAGGTGGAGCTGCGGGAAACAGCTAGTAACCTATAATATATAAAATATTTCCGACACGACGTCGCATACACCATGCGACGTCGCGAGAGGCCTTATCTAGGGTACATTCAAATCTTTTACTGACAGCTATAATATCAGTTAAATTAATGATACCATTTAGTGTCAAACTAAAGCGATAAATTTAAAAAAAACTATTATATTTTAAATACATTAGCTTCTAAAATGTGCCATAAAAATTTATTTCCTGTTTGTTATACAATATAGAGTCAAACAGAATTTAATATTTCAGAATAGATACACAGTTAGATACAGTTAGGTAGATACGAGTACAATTTTCTTAACAAGCTTAATAAAATAAACCTATTACCGGTTTTCGAACGGGGTTTAATTCCATTAAAATTTTGGAATTTTAAACCTAAAACACTATTTGTGTGATGTCTTGAGATCTCTATTTTAGTTACAAGACATCTGGGTGATATAATAAACTTAGAAAGATATTTTCATTGACGGTGTTTACGTGCATTAGGTTCCCGCCGCCATCAGCCAGACCACAGATAATTATGTCCTTACGACCAAAACTAAGGCGATAGCGCGCACATACGGAAAGTCCTAAAAGATAGATTGGCAAGCAATGGCGCCAAATAGGGAGGATCCAGAATAATTTAGGTGTTAGAGAACCCTTATGTCGGAGGCCAAAATCCGCTTCGAGTCAATGCAGTAGAAATTTTTAGTTAATATATAATTGTTGTCAGTATATTTATTTATACAATAGATATACTTATCCCCGACATACGCTCCCGACCTTGTTTTTTCGGTCATATTTACCTAATAAGGTATAATATTTCTGGCGCCTCTATTAAGTCATATAAGACTCTGATAGTGACACTTTATAAACGGTATAAATATTGGAATTGGAATTGAAAACTGAACTTTACTATCATTAATAAAAATACTTGCCGAAAGCAATCAATTACTCGACCGAAATATAATGACATTATCTTAAGTATGTGCAGTACTCTACGTGAGGTCATACAACGAAGGTCAGAGTAACTAACTGACATGAACGCTAGCGGCAAGGCTACTCATTGGTAGACGCCTAATCATTAATGACATAGTGTTGGATTGATCTGGACAAAAATTCCTATGTACTTGAGACATATTATGCACTATTTAATGAGTAATTCGTGTAACGTACGTGTAAGTACACCATGTTAGGTTAATTTTATATGAACATGATTTTTACTGCAAGTCTACATTAAACTTAATTGTTATGTGCTTTACTATCTGTCAGGGATACCGAAGATCGGGCGAAGTGGAGACGTAAAAGTAGAAAAGTAGAGGATGCAACCGGGAAGGCGCTAAGATGATGAAGATGACTGATAGTGTTTGTAACTAAAATGTACTTATTATTATGATTTATTGACCAAGGTGCGCTGTAAAAGGTTACGGAGGTCAGGCGACAGATGAGGGAAATAAGATTTAGAAACATGATCTCCGTGGTTTTATGGTTAACATTGTCAAAAATCTTTAACTCCTCACACAACCATCTAGCAATAACCAATTCCAAAGCACGGAGGAATTCATGATATACTTAAATTTCACTAGCGGCGACCAAATTAAGACTTAGCAGTCGTTTGACACGCACTATCGATAAATACGTATGTCCCACTTAAAATTTTCTCTACACAGCTTCTCTGTCTCTATTTCAAGGTTGTGTAGTAATTACTTAGAACTTAACTCATATATACAGAAATAGTCCGTCGTAATACTTGGTCCAAGTAAGGTTCGCCCCTTAAACTTCTGAAAATTGCTTCCATAAAGGAGGCCAATCGTGCTAATTTTATTTTTTGAGATCTCAAAAGCGCGATTTGCCTCCTGGTAACATGACAAAAGCATTAGACACAGCACATTTATGAACTAAATTCGATGGTATCTATCGTAACTCGACAACTACGCATACCGAACTGATTGATCTTATAAAGTTATTGCATTATGGAGTTATGTAGTGGGCATGACCACATCATCGAGATAACTTGTTAGGGGCCAGTGACAGAAAATGTGGTTCATTCTCATTATTCCATTCCGATTAGTTCCATATAATCAGAGATATTTATTTTCATTGTTTTTAACTTCAATAGATCAATAGAAAATCCTTACTAATTTCATAGACAACAGTTCCATGAACTTCACATTTTTTTTTAATGATACTAAAAAACAGGCTATATGGTTTAAGAGAGGTAGGATATTTCATAAGGAGTAGTCCGTCTGGGGAAGTACCTCCACCCCATAGAAGACCGCAGCCAAATAACTCTGTGATGCAGTGTTGTGTTCCTGCTGGTGAGTAGGGTCGCCAGGCTTCAGAGGGGTCGCTGTGCAGACAGCGGACAGGTCGGCAACGCGCTAGTGACATCTCCGGTGTTGCACGCATTCATAGGCTACGGTAACCACTTACCATCAAGTGAACCGCACGCCTGTTTGCCTACTTAGTTGTATAAAAAAAACTACTTCATTCACATCGAGTGTGATAATTGATCAAGGGCCGAAAGGTGGTTCCGAAAAACTCTGTTATGGTGTACAGGGTACCACAACAGAGTTTTTCGGAACCACCTTTCGGCCTCTGGCGTAGTTCCTTTAACGAACACTAAATAACAGCCGGTATGGTTTACTACTAACAATTGATTTCAATAAGTTTACTTTAATTCGATCTCCTGTATCTAATACCTGATGGTAGTAAATACATAACAGAGTATATAGTATGTATTTCATTGTGGTGCTTCAATATCAAAGTCGAAAATAATCGATGAATCAATCTTGCCATCACAACCAAAAGGTATATAATAATCATTAACAATATCATGGAGAGTTTGATTAAAAATAATATTTCGGTCATCTAAAAGTTCATTAACTAATAGACTGGCTGACCGTGTAATCCATTGACTAACAGGTTCAAGTTTAATGAACCGAAGCATAAAATTATGTTACGAATTGTAACAATGAAATATATACAGAGCGTTAAGATGAAGTCAGCATTGTGCGGGCAAGGTGAGGTTGTGAAACTTTCGAAATAAAAGATTCTTTTATGTGCTAATTTTAGGGCAAATTCAATCTTATTAAGGAAGGATTTTCTCTATTAAGTAATACTAGTAGGTGTTGGAAAAAATAAAATATTTAAAACAAAAATGTAACAGTACGTTCAGAACTTAGATTTCGTCATTATTATTTCTGCTAGTGTTATTCGACTCCTAGGCGTAGATTAGAATAACCCATTCGACGAAGTATGCCAGAAACGCGAGATGTTAGCATTATTGTAAGTTAATTAAAACATAAAAACGGTCAATTTCTAAAATGTGAAGATTTTCACAATTGAACATTCCAATCTATAAAATTATTGTTGTTTTTAGAAAGTAAAAAAAAAAAAGAAACTAAGGAAAATAAAGTTAATTTTCATTAAGTAATTACCTATTTAAATTTCCGGATCTTGGATTAAAAACGTAACCTTGGCTCTGAAGCATAATCCCTAGATTACACAATCGCTTGATGGCGAAATATCCCATTTGGGAATATTAGTAGGTACAAAATACTATTGTGTATGTTGTAAGTGTACTACCAAGTACTGGTACATGGCCTTAAGTCAATGGGGGACGAGGACCCTAAGGTAATCCGGATTCGTTATGCTTTTTTCTAAGGATTCTAATACCGTAATGGACTCATTGCGATGGTACGTTTTCGCTAATTTTGGTGGCAAAAACGATAATGGATGATACAAGCAATAAATTTCGTAGTTTTCTCGTAATTTGGCAGTGTTATAAGACATTTATATCGATACATAAAAAAAAGAACTTAAAACAGGACAGAAACAGACATATTTATACTACTCGTAAAGTTGTCTAATTTCTTACAAAATAAAAAAAAAGTTCGCACCTCTTTGCGAATAAAGGCTCTAGCACTAGTGCTATTTAAACGCCTGTCATCGCACGAACAGAAACTAGAGTCGCCGGGAACTTGGAGCATTGGCTGGAGCGACGACTTGGGAAGATTCGAGGCTAGGTGGTCAGAGGTGGCGAAACAGGGAGAGGTTTGGGAGGAGATTTGGAAGACCTTTTCCCAGCAGTGGGTAATAAATAAATTTACTTCAGCCTAACAAGCTTAAATAAAAGTATATAAAGATAACGAAACAAAAAAAAGTTAAACATCTAGGAACAAAACATTGTTACAGTCGCCATTGTAAGTATTGGTAGAGTGGCAAATCTATCAATATTTCATTTGAAAAAACACACTTACCTACTTAATAATAAATTAAAAAGAAATTCTAATCTAATAGAGTAGATAAGAAGTAAATTAATTTATGTAGTAAATTAATTTATTTTTAACGATATAATTGTCCTTCTGTTTATTATACTGTTGCAATGTTCGCGATGAAAATAAGTGTAGTGGCAGCCACGAAAAATGATCCCTAAGTGGGCCACTTGCTTCCGGGCATTCGTTTGGTCACGAATTGGGGCGATACTTGCAACACGGCTCGCGGAGTCCTGATAGAGTGTTATGTCATCGTCTTTATACGCGATTTATACCCACCGGGCTGAAACAGTGCTCTCTCTCATTTCAGCGCCTTCCCGGTTGCGTCCTCAGCTGTTTGCCTCGGATCACAGGGTCCGCTTTCCTGCTCTTTCTCCTCCATTTCGCCTGGTTTTCGGCATCCCTAGTTGGGAGACATTAACCCACATATGGCAGTGCATCTTCAGGTAACAATTTCATTGTCTGGTTTCCGTGGATTAAGGAGACCCTGAAATGAGGATGAGAAAAGAGATTGAAAATGTTAGGTCACATTTTTGGTTCCGACTGAAAAAATTAATTTGCGATTTCATAAAGTAAACGGTTTTTTTTTCATATTAGGTCTTAGTTTTTATTTAGTTTTAATTTAATTACAAATTAATTACATTAATAAATTTATACTCTGTAACACTTAGTATAGTAAAGAAAATAAAGAGAATATTATAACGGAAAATAAACAATTAAAGTGGGAAAATATTTTACTGTCATCAAAGTGTTTTGATCAGCTGCAAAATAACTGCACAACCTTCTTAAGTTTAAATAATGAGTAAAAACTGTACACGGTATCTACATATAACTACCCCTCTTTTTTGATGCTGTCAATCTTACTTTATTAGCTTCGGCGGCGTCGCCCGGTAGATGTAAATTGTGCATAATTTGCAACAAAATGAGTGTGTTGGTCAGTTCAATTTATCTGCAAATATTATTGTCTCATATATGGAATACAATGTTGATATTTAATTGGTCCGGAAATAGTGTTAAAGTAGTACCATAATATGAAGGTGCATTATCGATAGCATTTTCCATGTGCAAGTCTCCATCATCAGTGTTGATTTGAGACCCACCAATTCCAAACCTACGCCTGGAAGGAAGAAAGGAGATCCGGATAAATAAGAATCCATAGGAATTCCTATTTATCCGGATCTCCTTTTCCCAATGATGATTGTTATAACTCACTATATCTTTCCTATGTGAATTTCCCCGCTTCTTCTTCACTTGCGCTTAGAATGTGGTCTTCTACTTAGCGTTTCGATGGCATTACACTCTCCCAACCCAGTAAGAAGCCACCTGAACAGCTCTGTCAGAGGTCAAGTACAAATCATTAATGGTGCAGGTATTTGGGCACCCGGTACACGACATCAGATGCGCCATAGTTTGAGGGGAGAAGCCACACTCGCACTGGTTTTCTGTGCCGTCAGTAATTCGCCACTTGCTGAGGTTATCTCTACATCGGCCAACTTGGGTTCGCAACCTATTAAGAGACTTCCAAACGGGCCAAGGCAAGTGTGAGTGTGAGTGTGAGTGATGGCCATCGAGAAGTTTCTCTCGTGGGCATAAGAAATTTTGCAACTTGTGGTCTTTCTCCCATAGTTCTATTCTGGCCTCTTTTATGCTGCCGTCAAGTGCTTTTATGCATTTTATAAAGCTATATCGGCTCTTTAGTCTATGGGGGGCTGAACTGTACCCATATAATGGGTGTCTGGAATCCAGCTCTTACGCTTTTCGCTCAGCGGCACTGGCTGCCTCTTTGCGAACACAAGGAGGAACTCTTCCCGCAAGAGGATACAGCACTTTGACCGGGGTTGGTTTAGCCAACCCGTTACAATCCGGTAGGTTTCTTTCAAAGCGGCATCCACCTGCCGAGCGTGACTAGACTTTCACCAGACTGGGCATGCATATTGGCCCGCCGAAAAACAGAGTGCTAAACAGGTCGTTCGCAACACGTTGGGTTATGCACCCCATCAGGAGGTGGAGGATGCGAGTCGGCGGAGCAGGTTGTTGCGTGCACCTACTTTTTGCCTGATGTAACGGCAATTTCCTTCATAGATAGAGCGATCTAGAGTAATGGCCAGATATTTTGGATGGCTATTGTGGGCAATGGGGACCCCTTTCCACTGGATTCTCAAAGTATGGTTAGAACAGTGATTTCGAAGATGGAAAAGGCAGGATTCTGTTTTAACAGGATTTGGCTTCAGCCCGTTGCTTTTTTTTATACAGCTAAGTATGAACGCCTGCAACACCGGTGATGTCACGCGTTGCCCTGAAGGCCTTTTTGAAGGCTCCCATGTTATAGTATATATAGTAGTTGCTTTTGTAATACTGGTCCAGGTCGTTCAGCGCTGATGAGAGACCTGATTTCACCATCAAATGATTTTGCTTGGTATGCGGCGTAGACAAAACTGCGGGAGTTCGTGGAAACTGGTTGGTCATTCGTATAATGTTGATAGAATTGGAGCCAGGATGCTTCCCTGTGGAAGACCGTTTCTTTGCAGTCTCCAAGGTGAACTTGGAATCTACGATTATGCAAAAGCTTGGTGAGTACTTTAACAAACTAGAAATCGCCAGTCATCGTTCCAACTTTACCGAGTAGTCTCCTTATGTTTACAGTGTCATACGCGGCTGACAAATCCACAAACATGACTCCGGTAGTCAAAATATTCTCAAAATCATCCTCAATAAACTGAGTAAGCTTGAAGCCTTGGCTGGTGCAAGATTTTCCGGGTCTGGACCTTGCTTGCTCCGGAATGAGTTTGGAATCAACAACTGTAATGAGCCGGTTTAAAAGTATCCTTTCAAATAATTGAAATGTATGGCATAGTAAGGAGATGGGGCGAAAGCTTTTAGGATCGTCGAGTGGCTTTCCAGGTTTTGGAATGGCAATTATTTTAATCCAAAAACGGGGAATTTGAGCAGATTGAAGAATATTATTATACATTTGGACAAAGATGGCAAGCCAGGAAAAGGCAAAATGGGCCAAGGCGTTTCAGTTGTTCGACCTAAACATTATCGAAACCAGACGCTTTTCCCGACTTCAAAGACTGTATTGAATCTATTCACTGAGAGTAATTTCCTTGCTGAATGGTGTCAGTATCAGAGATATTTTATTCCAAATTCGGTGTACGTCTGATTTGATTAGGTGATTTAAATATAGTGATGAGTTGGTGGGCAATCTGGTTTGCTGTAATCTGACTTGGTTGGATGCTGGTGGAATGTGGTGGTAAACTTAGTATTAGTAATAATCGACTTCAATAAGTGTATTTCAATTCATTTCTTCTTCGTTCAAAAACACTTTTAATTTTGATTAGTTTTGATCCAAAACATTTTCTATATTAAAAATAAGTTTATGTTATTTTACCCTTATTTTATTAGCTTTTTTTAAAGGTATATAAACAGCTTCTGCATTTTTTTTCTTCATATATATAAATCACAACGATGCTTTCCTATTCAATCTTTATATCATTGCAAAAATTTTCAAAGAACCCAATAGTATAGAATTTAATAATTAAGACATTAATATGCATCAAATTTACATACGAGTACGGATCGCATCGCCGTCTTCCATTGTTCTTGCTCGCCACTGTACGGAAGTATCGGTTTCATGTGCACTGATCTTTTTACTCTCAGCTTTCTACTATCATCGCGTTTTGTTTTACTTTTAAGGCTTTACCAGTTGATCCATACTAATATTATAAATGCGAAAGTCTGTCTGTCTTTCTATCTGTCTGTCTGTTACGCTTTCACGGCCAAACCGCTGAACGGATTTTGATGAAAAATTGGTATGAATATAGTTGAAGACACAGGGTCAAACATAGGCTACTTTTTGACGCAGGCGGAGCTGCGGGAAAAAGCTAGTATTTAATAAAGAAAGAGTCTGGCTTTATCAAGCTGTTACACGTTTTGGACTAAGAGTAATATTGATATTCATTGTACTGTAAAAATCCTTTTTTTGTCTCAAAGTAGAGTTTTTCATAACACATTTTGCTCGAGGTGGACAAATTAATCCATCCAAACCAATCCACATTAAGTGCGAAAGTCTGTCCATCTATCTGTCTGACTGTTACGCATTCACGACCAAACCGCTGTACGGATCTTATTGAAATTGGGCATGAACATAAGTAGTTCAAGTAGAAAAATAAGTAACTTTTTGATGCAGACGGAAAACAGCTAGTAGCTTGATACTCACACTACCAAGAAACACTGGTAGAGTATATAATAATTTTAAAACAATTTATTTTCTTTAGAACAAACTTAACAAAGGTCAACTCGGATGAGAAAATTAACATGCAATGCGTTTAGTTACGTTTATTTTATTACGAGGTTCATAATTATTTAAACTGCGTAATTTATATATAAATACGGCTATTAGTAGAACAATACATTATTAGGTTAATTTATTCAAGTGGTAAAATTTATAGTGGAAGGAAATTATTATTTTGGTGGGTGTGTTGAAATCGGATTTCAATGATATCATCGGGCTATGTATTTTACGGAGTTTAAATATTAAACAGATGAATATAAACTGTATTAAAATTGATAAGAGCATAATTATTAAGTACCTTAAAAGTAATTAAATTAATTTTTCTCCCTCCTTAACAAAATTAAATTTATTTAGCTTTTGAATAAAGATTTAAAAAATGTACAGGTTTTGTAAATGATTGTATTTTAATATTTTACCTCATTAAAAAGATCGTTACACTTATCTCACACTTATTAAAAACTAGCTGTTTCCCGCAGCTCCGCCTGCATCATAAAGTAGCCTTTGTTTGACCCCGGGTCTTCAACTATATTCATACCAAATTTCATCAAAATCCGTTCAGCGGTTTGACCGTGAAAGCGTAACAGACAGACAGACTTTCGCATTTAGAATATTAAGTATGGATAATGAAACCAATAAATTACTTATTAAATACTTATGACTGTAAAACTAAAAACTTAGCTTATAACTGAAATTTAGAATCCACCGTAATAATTAGTTATTTGCTTTAAAAATTTGTAGCTTGTAATTTTTGAGTAATAAATAGAGAAGTCGATAAATACTAATCTAATAATTTTTGACCAAACCACAAAGCCGCCTAACAGTTAGCAAAAACAACGTATATTAAGTGACACATTTCGCAAGAGTGTGCCATACAATGAGAATGACACTGTGTGGTAGAATGAATGACGTTCCTTTCTCAATGGGTAGAATAGATTAGTTCCGTGGGATCTTGACATCATTACACAGTTTGCTTTCGAACTTTTAATACACTTTTTATGTACTACTTACTAGAATATAAACCCGAAATTACTGTAACTGATACCTGTGAGAAATAGAAAGCAAGGCTATAGAAGAGGCAACTGAAAAATGGTTTTATCTAATTATGGCTTTGCTGGAAAATAAAAGTGTCCGACGTTGTTTACTAATGCTACTCATCTTAGCGCCTTTCCGGTTGCCTCGGAGCCCGGGACCTGCTTGTCCGACGTTTTTTAATGTACCTTATTAATTGCTTTCAGCTATTAGGTATTCTAGCAATAAACAAACGTTTTGATAATTTTTTTTACTGTATTTTTAGAATACGTAATTGGTCAAAAAACATTTTTGGAATACAGTGACGATTATTTGTGTATATAGTATCAAACACGTACAGGAACTGTGTCAAGTTATACTGATATAAGTAAATACTTCTTAATTGTAAATATTATACATTTTCATATATGTAGTATGAAAACTTTATAATATGTTTTTAAAACTAGATTTTAGAATGTTTGTCTGTTGATGTTTATGTAGGAATTACTCGAATTTACTAGAAAGCCTACCTAAATCTAGTTTTACTTCATTTTCATTTTTATTTCTGATAGTCTTTTCAGATTTTTTTAGTACCTATGTTAAACATGTAATCTATGACAGGTAATTTAAAAAAAAATATACGGAATACAGCTTTCAAGTAGTAAAATAGCCTATTCACGAGTTGTTTCACAATTGTACAGAAACTAGGTCGGTATAATAGTCAATAGTGATATCGGATAATATCTTTAATTTTGTTTAATTTGGTTTGATCGGAATAATGCCGTTCTCAAGAATCGCAAAGAACTTTTATAATAAACTTTTTGATTGATCTATAGTTCTTCTTCTTCATTGGCCCTAAAGAATGTAACCACATATCTTTCTCCTAGCTGTACGGTTCTCCGAACTATGAACCGCTCTGTGTATGCTGCCCCCTGCAACCTTCCTCACACTGTCGATCCATCTGGATGGTGATTTTTACCTGACTGATCTATAGTTAGGTACAATAAAATATCTCCTTTTCAATTTAAGATATGGAAAGTAAATATTTTGCTTTTTTTTCTCTAGCTCGTATTCAGCCAAATGCAATATTTACCTATTATAATTTATTTAAAAAAATCTGTGTTACACTTCGTCAAAGGACTTGTCACAACCATCATACTCGTACATCATCAATAGCATTTAGAGAAAAAACCAACTCCTTTTCGTTCACTTCAACTGCGATTAAAATGCATGACGGGCTAAACCCTCTCTGGAGGGTTTGCCCTTTTGTCACACTGGTGAATCAAAGCTCTCAAAATCGTCAAATTTCTGCTGCTCATCGTCGCCTCGTCAGTATAATTAATGTTATCTTAGTACTTTCAAGACTGATAGTTCCTTTAAGTCCTTAAAGTCCGCCATTTATATGTCATGTAATAAAGTTAAATAAATAAATAATTCGTCTCTAGATTTACCCAAGAAACTGGCGTCCTTATTGGCCACAGTTATCTATCTCTCTCACGAGTAAAATAGTTAATTGGAACCACATGTCCTTGTAAAGTGCCAATAGAATCGTATTTAGGTGCCTCATACCAAAACAACGAACAAATGTTACTCAAGCAAATATAATTGACAAGCCTTTTAGGCCAGTATTTGTATCAATTTAGGCCCGAATTGGCCTCAAAGATGTTATCGTGTTGCTACCAATTTGCGAGTAGACATTTCAATAGAGCTTCGTGCTTAAAATAAGATGCTTAGTGAATGTTTAAGCACAAATTTCTTCATGGAAATGTAAGAGTTTTCATTTCAGGGTAATTATTATGTAGTGTAGGTATTACTATTTTTTCATTCTACTTGAGAAGTACTTACAGGTAAACGATATTTCATCATCATCATTTTAGCCGCAGTCAGTCCACTGCTGGACATAGGCCTCTCCCAATGATTTCCAAAATGATCGGTTGGCAGCAGTCTGCATCCAGCGTTTGCCTGCGTTCTTTTTCAGGTCATCTGAGTAGTAATATTATTGGGAAGGCTGGCTCACTATATTCTGATGGAACCGCTCCGTTTCACTCCGCTGTCCGTTCCGTCAGAATATTGTGATCCTGCCTTCCCAATAATATTAGCTACTAAATTTGTTATACTTGCAATTGATACTGACTTCCCAATCATATAACTTAAGTTAGTTAGTTCATCAATAACAAAAACTTTAAATAATTAACAAAAGCTTGAGAATAGTACACCGTCATTAGAAAAATATTTTCATACAGCGACAGTACCAATATCATGGTTAACCAATTTAAAAATATATATCTGATCAGTTGAATAAAACAATGATAATAAACTAAATAGATTCATCAAAGTTAAATGAAAAAAAGTATATATGTTTTTAATTTTTTTATTCAAATGTATCTATTTTTTATCAAAATACCATTTCTCAATACAAAT
The DNA here is from genome assembly GCA_947363495.1 of Euzophera pinguis. Classification (NCBI taxonomy): domain Eukaryota; kingdom Metazoa; phylum Arthropoda; class Insecta; order Lepidoptera; family Pyralidae; genus Euzophera; species Euzophera pinguis. Next base: position 5,176,279 of record OX376159.1, read on the forward strand.
TACATTTTTACGAGCACACTCATTCTTGTGGTCTTTGCAGTTGTATTCATTCGCAGATTCACAATATTTTTTATGTAATGTGGTAAAGTTTGGACATCCTTTGTCTTCGATGTTTATCAAAGTACAGGTTTTACATAACTCCTTTATCCATTTCATTTTTTCAAGTCCTTTCATTACAATAATCTGATTATTTAAAATTGCATTAATTATTCGATTGAAATTTCTATAATCAATTTGTCCTTCATTCCAAGTATAACCTCTATGTTTTTCAATCCATTGCACTCTCTTTTTTTCCTCCTCTGTCAGACATGAGAAAGGATATGGAGGTTTAATTACAAATACTTGAATATACTCCTCAAAACATAAAGCGAATTCCTTGACTATAAAATTGTTATGTCCATCTTTAAATCCTTGAACGTCAACACAAATTATGGGGTTCATGATATCTTACGAACTGTATTACTTAAAGGTTTATATTCAATTAAACAGTCGTTCAGAATTAGACAATATGCAGATGTCTGATCCGGAATCTCTTCGTTACTCTCCAACTCCAGACGAATGTTTATGACAGGTCCTGATTTAATATTATCGTTTTGTCTTGAACAATCAATTACAAATAAAGGAGCAATATCTTTGAATTCTTGTGGATTTAGCAAACAGCACGGTTGGCGTCCATAATAAGACTGTTGGAAATTCGCGTACTGCTCGTATATTAAAGCAAATTTACCGTTCTTAAACTCATTATTATAATTTTCGTATGGATAGTAACTGGAGTTCAAAAACACTTTAACATCGCGTAAGTTACAATGATCAAATCTAGACATATCGCTGACACTTGAATTTTTTCGATTTGTTTGCAAACCTAAAATAACGTATCTAGGCTTTTCGATTTGTGAAGAAGTTTTTATCGACCAGGTGTGCTTGGTAGCCTTTGGTAATAGGGGGTATTCATAAAGGTCCCAATTTCTATACGCAACTTGAACTGCTCTATCCTTTTCAAGAAGTTTGAGTAAATTAATTTTTTCTCTGTCAGATACTTTAACATGTGGCACTCTCCATACAATTTTATGTATATCAATGCTATGAACATCTTCTAGATTATCAAGTTTTACAGCATTAAGATTCGAATTACTTCTTAGCAAAATAAGCTCATGCTTACAGTTTACAACAACTTTTTTATAGTCTTCTGCGAAACCTAATATACGATTCAGAGGTATAGATACAGAAAAATGTCCTCCGTGTGTTAATGAGCCTTTTATATCCCATCCCCATGCCTGACATACTTTTGATTCAGCATCTGACATTGATAAGAAACACTTCATAGTACTTGTTATACCAGCATTTTTAACTTTATCTATTTCAACCCCATTTAGTTCATAACGTATATCTTGAAAGAGGAAGGGAATCGGGTTATTTGTAAAATGAACATTCGATACTTTTACTCCTGTATCACTTCTGACTACGTTAATTACACCTTCCAAGTACAAAGTACTTATACTTGGAAGAACATATAAATCTTGTTGATTTATTGGTATTCTAATTTCATCATTTCTATTAAAACTTGTAATATACGGTTTATACGAGTGAATTTCTACGCCTTCTATTGAGTTATCATAAGTAGGTAGATTAGTTATATTTAGAACACTCATTTTAGCAATCCTATTGACTTTAGAAAGTATTTATTAGCTGCTGTTAATTTCTTTTTCTTTTCGCGAATATGTGCTGTCTTTCGGAATGTGTAAGTGTTACTAATCTTTACTCTGTGCGGAGTGTCATATTTATTGTAATTTATCATGTTTTCTTAAATGTAAGTACAACTGCACCTCTTCACCTCGCAAATTAATTAAATTGTTGTTACTATCTAATATCCTTATATGAATAGAGTTCACAGTTTTTCGATTCACGGGAAAATAAATGGTATTTTTTGGTATTTCTATTATTTTGTACCCGGGAGGTACGTTTGGTGAAAATTCGTGAATTATATGACTTGATTTTCCATTAATATAAGATCCATTAATAATATCACATTCGATCCTCACCACTGTTGTGGGTAAAATGTTGACAGGAAAGAGTGACTCCTCCCATTTATTGCCTTTCAAAACTACATTTCCGAAACCCAACAATTTTCCGATAGAATTCAGTTTCTCAAAATGAATATCTTCAGTACAATATATGCTGGTTTTGAGGGTATTGTTGTTACAGAGTAATTTGAATGCACAATTTTCAGTATTAGATTTTAAATAATCATTAATGTCTTGAAGTTCATAAGCTCCTTCAGGAATTTCAACAACCTTATTTATACCATAGTGAAATTTATTATTAAATTTCGTAATATTTGGAATAGAGTTAAAAGTAGAAAAATGTAATAATGCACACTCATAGAAACCATCAAGTTCCAAAGTAGGAGAGTAGTTTGTGGATAAAATGGAACTATTCCCAGTTATTGATAAAGTGAAAGACATTATGAAAATGATGCAAAATAATTTATTACAATATTAATATACTCCATGATCAGACCAAAATCTGATTAAAAATTTTAAACAAAGGTGACCACAATTGACAGTATCAAAATTTTGAAAGCGAGTGTAGTTGTATGAAATATCCATTCCTTTGAAATATTTAACTAGCTCTGCTGGCGGTTTCAAATCACCAAAGCTGTCAAAATATTCAGAGTATTTTTTTATTTTTGCGTAGGCTACCCAGTGCGTACCATCGTTATTGTGATTATCTAAGTTAATCACACCACATTCTATAGACTTAGGTTTATTTGGTAACCTATCCCTCATATATACTCCTCTGAAGTATGGAATATGTTTAGCAAATTTTAAAATATCAATGTTTGTAAGTGCACGGTCGGGTAGCCTATTAATTAGTTTTTTGAGGGTTCTATAAACAATCCATTTCCTTTTTTGTATGGTTTTAAATATAAACCTTTACCAATAGCTATAGCTTCCATAGCTCGGTTATGTCGTTCAGACTCTTTTAAATTTTGTTGAGCAGTTTTATATTCATTTACTGTTTTTGCTATACCAGCCGCGCCTCCAACTAATGCCCCTAATGCTGATAGCCCAGCAAAAATTGGTATTAATGGTAAAACTCCACCCGTCTTAGGAATCTGTATTACTCTCGGCAATCGCACTTGACATCGATTACGAACAATTTTTTTAGCTGCCTTACAAGCAAACTTTATTGCAGCAAGAGTATTTTTTGGTTTCGATTTTTTTACATGTGATCGTATTTTAGATACAACATGTGTAAATTTTTTTATCCCTGCACCAGCTTTGATTTTAGCTTTCATAACTTTGTTTACTAACCATGAAGCTAACTTTTCTCCTTTACTTGCATCTTTTGAACGTAATCGTTTTTTAGCCATATTCAACAACTGTAAATCTGCTTTATGACGATTGTCTAAATCACTATAATTTGAGTATGCGATATCGTGATGCATACAAGCTTCATCATTACACCCTCGTCTCCTCTTGATAATCTTTTACTTAGTTTCGTACCTGGTCCACAATAATTATAGCCTGGAAGGTGGAACTCAAATGGTAAATTGTTTATCAAATTATTAACAAGTCCTCTACCTTGCATATCTTTAACTAAAATGATATAACGATATCATGTTTAGTGATTATATAATAGCACTTCTGTCAATCCAACTATTTTCTTGATTACTTAGTCCTAACCATTTTACAAATAATTTGTTTCTTTTTTTTCGAATAACTTTTTCAATTAAATAAATCATTGGGTATTTAGTTTTTTGTAGCTCTTCTTGATAAAAAGAACCCAATATGTCCTGATTATTTTGATCTTGCAAATTGTATGTAATAGGATTCGTATTTTTAACCATTTTAATTTTAAAAATTTCTGTTGACCAGTTCGGTGTATATCCTTTTTGAAAGCTACTCTTATATTTACTTATTCGAACGCTATCACCAATTTTCAGCCTCTGTTGCCCAGTTTTAATTTTCTTCTGTTGAAATTTTAAAATGTTAGCTTTTACTTGAATTTCATTTTCTGAAGTTATATCTTTCGGTTTAAATTTCGTAACTCTATGTATCTTTGAATTGTAATTAAGCAATACGTCTTTCAAAATTTGGCCTATCCATCTGTAACTTCCATTATAACTAAAGTGTTTGTGTAAAATAGTCTTTAATGTTCTTTCAACAATTGATGCTTTTTTAGTTGAATAAGTAGAATAATGATGTATCTTAAAACAGTGCAAAAGTTTCTGAAACGTAATATTGTAGAACTCAGTCCCTTTATCTGTTTGTAAATTTTTAGGTGTACGTTTGCTTTCTGACAATATTAGTCTAAATGCATGAGCAACTTCTTTTTGCGATTTCGACTTTAATGGAATTGCCCACGCAAATTTTGTAAAACAATCAATAACAACTAAAATATAACTAAAACCTTTATTATATTTTTTTATCGATTTGAAGTCAATTAGATCGGCTTGCCATAAATCATCTATTCCTTTTAAAATTACTGAAAGTCGATGAAAATTTTTGCGTGCAGGTTTATGAATTTCATTTACCACTTGTTCTTTTTGCGACATTTGTAACATTTTGCGATTTCAATATCAATTTGTCAACATCCTCCTTAGTACAAAACTTCTTTTCTAACTGATCTAAATACGTATTGAAATCTTCTTTTATTGCATCAATAATAGTTATTATTTCTTTTTTTGAAATGTAATTGTTACTTTCGTTATCTACGTACTCCTTACTTGCTACATCGTTTGGCTTTATAGGGAGTTTAACACCTGTTAATCTTGATTTTTGTAAATCGTAATCACCATTTACATTTTTAGCTAAGTAAATATCAGCAAAATCAAATACTTCTGATAACCGTAACCTTTTATGAACATGATGACCAAACTTATCGATATTCATTTTATTTTAGACGTCTACCAATCTCAAATACTAAATACGAATTAAAAATTATTAGTATGACCATTAATTTATAATACCGGCTTCTCTTAATTCTTCTATGATTGAAATAATTTCATTATCCAGTCCAGTGTTGCCGGCACTTCTTGACGCTATCAATAATTTTAATCTTTCAACAAGTTCGTTAGGATCATCCCAATAAACGTAATCAGTATTTTTTTTAAACCTCTTTTTTAAAATCATTCCTTCTCCTTCTGTAACACTATCATTATTATCAACGTGAGAAGAAATAGAAGATGTTGAAGGTTTGCGAAGCTTGAAAAGCGGTTTGATAACATTTAAGTATTTTCTTCCTTTATTCGTTTTTATTGGTTTATGTGGATCAAAATCACGACGATGCGCATTTGTTTCTAACAAAATGTTTTTATATTCTTCTAAATCTTTAACAGTAACCAAATCCAATATAGGAACCTTCTTTAAAAGTAACTCCGACAATCCGTTTGTCATATTGTAATCATGCTGTCCTACTTTTATACTATCATCTTTTACGACAACACGTGATGATCCTATCATCAATTTTCCTCGCTCATTTCGAATGCCATAAGGAACATCATGAAAAATTTCAGAAGAAAGTGACCAAGACAAAGTATCTCGACTAGAATTTGGTTCTGAATCAACTGTTTTGTATGAAATATTGCTAGTATTAATATTGTCAGAGTCATTGAAATTGTAATCTTTATTAGAGTTATCATCTTGCGTTGAATCATCACCTATATTTTCCTTAAGAGTCTTATTGAATTGTGACTCGTGAGATATTTGATCATTTAAGGAAGATGATTTAAGCTCAGTATCATTCAAAATATCATTATCCATAACACTTTGCTGTTTATTTTTAATCAGTTGTTCCATCGGGTAAGTGACTGGTTTAAATACTTTTTGTAACAAACTTTCATTGTAAGATTCCATTGTTTTCATATCCTTTATTTTCTTTTTAACCGCATTTGCGACTTTAACAATTTCAGATTTTAATTCTTTTTCCATAGTTAATAAAAATTAAAGCGAAATCAGTTAACGTTACATGTGTATGAATTTGTTTGTTATTATGATGATTTTTATTAAAGAACACTTCTTATATTGTTTATTCATCCAATATTACAAACGTATCAATTTTTTTTCTGTAACAACCTTTATTTTTTTGACAGTCTTTATTAATTACCATAAAGGAATAGGGTTCACTCCATATTTCTATACATATTTGACGGAACTGAGACCAACTCATATCGATGTTTACATGTTCATCATATATATGACGTAGATTGATATCATCCTGTTTAAATAATATTAATAAATTTGTGTTGTCTCTTATTAGTTGCTTAGGAATTTTTGAATAGGTTTGGTTTAAATAAAAACTATCAATCAATTTATGTCTTCCCATTGCAAAGTAATCACGTATATTGTTTTGATTCTCACATGCAACATCATCAAAAATAATCACTGAATTGGGTTTAGCATCATGCGGGCTTAAAATATGTTCATTACTCTCATATTTTGTAAAAGTTATGTCTGGAATTAAATCAAAAATACGCTCTAAATATTTATACTTAGGCTGATATATCGTTTTTGAATAAAGATAAACGTTTTTAAAACGTAGTCCATTTTTGTGTAATAGCAGACCTATAATTACGTTTGTTTTACCACAGTTCGATGGTCCACAAACAATACATCTAATATTGTTAGGCAAAAGGCATCCATGACGGTGTGAGTCTGTTTCAATATCAGGATAAATTTTATCGAACTCCAAGGTTTTAGATTGTTTAACAAATTTCATTGTTTATTTATTTATTTAATTCATGTACACACTGTAAATATACATAAGAAACTTAACATCTTATGACCTGCTATGTGTGATTCGATGATTTTTATCAGAATGCTTCCTAAATTTTGTATTCCTATTTATATATAAAATCTAATGGAATGTTTCATTGGTACTTTATTAATAATAACAAAAATCATAATTGTAATATTTAAGTTTATTACTCATTTCATTCTTACGTTTTTGACAAATTGTGGATTATTATATGAAATATAAATTATTACAAAATATGGTTAAATTACAAACATCATTTTAATATATTATAGTATTATATTTATATTATAATCTTAACTTATAAATTAAAATGTGAATAACTTTATTTTAAACATACAATAGACTTACAAAGGAAATTAAAACATTTATTGATTTAATTATTTAATGCACAAAACAAAAGGTTTCTTAATATTTTATTTTATTCTAATAAACTAATATTTAATAATTTATTAACATTACATATTAAAATTACCAATTACAACCAACAAGTTTTTTCGATATTTTACTTAAAATATGTTCAGTCAAGTCCATTATTTCATCCACCGGTTCTTGCACTACGTATTGCGCTGCTGTTAACACTGCCTTGTCACTTTCATCATTATTTATTTCATATATTTTGATTTTAATAATCTTTTTCCCTTTCACTTTTTGCTTATTAATGATGTAGGATGTTGATGACAACCCGCTATTGCTTCTTGTCGAGACCCGTTTCGATTTTTTTGGAGCTGCAGAATTAGTTGAGGACAGCATCATTTGATTGAGTTCACTATCAGTGACATCGTATGGATCTTGAGCGTATTGTGAGAAAAGTATTTGCGTGTCTTGAGAATCTGACATGGTCTGTAAAAAAAAACTTGGTATCAAATAATAAGCTAAAATAATTGTAAAACAAGTATCACTTAATGAAGATTAAATTCTGAAATAACTAAGTACTTACATTTACAAATAGTAGCACAGCGTAGATGTTTAACTTGGTAGATAGAGGATGTCCGTCTCCCTCCGTATCGTACGAGAACAGGCACGTTAATGAACAGCGCTATAATACGATACCATCGAAGTGGCTCCCCACTTCGTCTGCGCATCGGAATATTGCAATGTTAGGGCACTAATGATTCTATTCTTTATTTAGCTAACAGTAGGGTTTTAATTCTATCGTCTAATATAAATATGATGCAATTAGGTAAAATGTTTCAACAATAAAATCATGTCAAGACTTGATCCATACACGTGTTTAGTGTCCAATTCGATGAAACTCTTGCTATGCACTATATAATCAAAATATAACAGCATTCTTTTTTAATTAAATAAGATACTAATGGTGATTATTAAAAATTTAAGAACTCATATGCTTTTTTCAGTGCTCATGAATTCTCTATTTTCCATTACCCCTCTACATCTTTGTGCGAAGATTGGGTTTGAATGAAGCTTTAAATAAAAAACAGTAGTTTATTATTTAAATTTATTTTTAACCATATTATAACTAAGTTAATAAGTAAACAGCGATATCTATTGATGTAATTATTAGCTATACTTAATTTTTTTAACAATACTAAGTCTAGATTATTTTCAACAGTACAAGTACAACAGTTTAAACAGACATATTTGATTAACCTTCTGGTTACACGGTAATCGAGTAATGGCCCCAAGATTTTGTTGTTATATTATCTTTAAGAATAAATCGCTTATCATCATTTCGAGAGAGCGCTATTTTATTCTGCTCTTGGGTGAATATTGTATGTTTTATAGATTTGAACAGAAGGTTTGTTTTTCGTATTTCCTTACCGGTATTCAAAACGTTGATATAATCACTAAATTTTATTTTTTTTGCAACTGACTTTTTACACCCTTTGCTTTTTTAGTCTCAGATGTTTTTGTTTTAATACTGTATAAACTTTATCATCCAAATACGTAAGGGAAGGGTTTGTAATCTTTAGATATTTTTGACTTATTTATTGTTTAAGTTTATATTAGTATTAATTAAGTTTTAAATGTATTATATTTTAAAGTTTAGTACACGTTTAGTATTTATACATATTTCGTTTTAATATACTTATGTAATATCATGAGTATAAATATTTGAATAATTTAGTTAAATGTAAATTTGGATGATATCCTTTACATTATACAAATAAAACTGAAGAAGACAAACAATAGAATTTACATTATTTTCATAATTATTTAGTTAAGAGAATTTTTCACACATCACTACTTCTGTGTTGTCTTTATTTTGACCTGTTTTCAACCAAGTTCTTAAAAAGAGGTTATACATATATGCCTTTCGTACGTATACTGTATATTATGTAAGTAGGGGTATATAAATGTCTGATCAGATTTAATTAAAAAAGTCGTGTGGCTGATTTTCATATTATAATTATTAAGTGCTTTAATCCTAAATTATTTCATTGAGTAAATAAACAACATTACATACTTATATAGACATTCAGAGATTATCCACGGATTATCCATTCATTCTTACATATGAAGACCTATGAAATTAATAATATCCTGTACGGGAATCGAACCCATAATCTAACGCATAGAAGATGCACTAATTCACCAATAGACCATTCAGACTTTTGATATAACGATCAAAATTTACGATAACATTTGAAAAATACCTCCTACTTGAATATAAAATTAAAGAGTAGGTACATTAAACATATTGTAGATGTTGAAAAAAAAGCCTTTTTTATATACTTACTTACCTAACTACATACATATAAAGCGGGCAAAGTCGTATGATTTTATTATATCATAAATTGTATGTTAACCAAAGCGATTCATTGCGAGCAGACATTTGATATTCTACATGACGTCAAAGCAAAGTATTGTGGGAACAATTTTTTGCTGATGCAGTAAACTGCAATACAGCAGTGTTGTGCATGTTACAACGTGAATGATCGAGTACCGACTCGTTAAAGAATCGATTGATCGATTTAATAAAATGAACAACATTCATTAAAATGATATTTTGACGTATAGGTATATAAAAATCGAATACTTGTATTTATCAGGTATATAAAAATCGAATACTTGTATTTATCAGGTATATAAAATCGAATACTTGTATTTATCATTTGGGCTCTGTCTACACCGTCAGGGACAAAGACGTGAAAATGTAGCTGTATATTTTTTTCCAGCAGTATCTGCAGATCTTTCATATTATACATATTTTTATAAAATCAGAGTAATTTATTTTTGTGAAACTATCGAACCATGCCATCGATTGTAATCGATTAGCCATTTCTCCGCCCTAGTACTAATTACAACTTGTATGTAGTATGTGTAGTGCCTTTTTTGATATGCACCTGTGAAATGATTTCTTATATGAAAGTAAAAGGAATTTAATAGAAAATAATACCTAAATACATTTTTAGATAAGTACTAAATATTTTTTTTAGTTAGCTTTCTACAAAAACACTTTCATGGAAATTATCTTTATGGAGTTCGGTTACTGTTGTTAACGATTTGGAAGCTTTCTATGGTGATTATGTGATAGTGTGGAATTGTTTGCGTAAGTACGTATAGCTTACATATTTTATGCTCAAAATTATCTTTACCTAGCTGGTCTAGGACACGTCTATTTCTGTATCGTTAAATAATTAACGAAACTGAAGCTTTCCATGGTGAGTTATTACTGAGTCCGGCTGGTCCGGAACTTGGGAAGATGTCGTGCTGATCATTATACAGCGTAATCAATGTTTGTGAAAGTACCTATAGCTAACATATTTTATGCTCAAATTATCTTTACCTAGCTGGTCTGGGACACATCTATTTCTGTACCGTTTTAATTAACCCAACAGAAGCTTTCCATGGTGAGTTTATCACATTGTCTGGCTGGTCCCGGAACTTGGAAAGATGGTGTGGTGATCATTCTACAGCGTGATTAGTGTTTGCGAAAGTACCTCTAACTTACATATTTTATGCTAAAAATTATCTTTACCTAGCTGGTCTGGGACACGACTATTTCTGTACTGTTAAATAAATAACTCCACAGAAGCTTCCCATGGTGAGTTTATCACAGAGTCCGGCTGGTACCGGAACTTCGAAAGATGGTGTGGTGATCAATCTACAGCATAATTAGTGTTTGCGAAAGTACCTCTAGCTTATATATTCTACGCTCTCGAAAATCTTATTAAAATGAAAACAAAATTGTGTTCAAATATTATTTTGCTCTCATATTAACAAACAATCTATTGAAAATAAGTGCAATGAAGATGGCAGCGACGTGGTAAGTTTTTTATTTTATTTTTGTAGTTAAGAATAACAAATTTAGTAGATAATATTATTGGGAAGGCAGGATCACAATATTCTGATGGAACGGACAGCGGAGTGAAACGGAGCGGTTCCATCAGAATATAGTGAGCCAGCCTTCCCAATAATATTACTACTCATCTGACCATCTGGTCGGTGGATGTCCAAGGCTGCGCTTACCGGTACGCGGTCGCCATTCGAGAACCTTTCTGCCCCATCGGCCATCAGTTCTCCGCGCTATGTGCCTCGCCCACTGCTACTTCAAAGAACTAATCCGCTGGGCTATGTCGGTGACTTTTGTTCTCCTACGGATCTCTTCATTTCTGATTCGATCCCGTAGGGAAACGCCAAGCGACCTTGAGCTTTCTTATGAGGCCCATAGTTAAAGACCACGTTTCGGACCCAAAGTCATCACTGGTAACACACACAGGTCGAAGACCTTAGTTTTAAAGGACTGAGGTATTTTGGACAAGACGCAATATTTGCTTTATTATTATCGCAGTATCGCCATATCTTAATACCATGAGGACCATGGACTCTAAAACGTTTACTGAGGACGCAACTGGGAAACACGCTTGGACGAAGAAGACCAGTACTGTTTATTAGAATGACATCTTGCAGCTTTCATATGCAACATCCAATATTAAAATTTACTTGTTTATTCTGTAGTTTAATTTATTACGTTAAACAATTTGGATTTTCCTAAGTGCTAACTTCTGTTTGTAATCTTCTATTTGTGGAAAAAGTGATTTAAAAGTAATTATTTTATTAATTTCAATAATAAATCGAGAATATAGTTATATCATTTAACGTATTTTACCAAGTCAATTCTGGATATAATCTGCAACTGCAATAATTGGTGTCCATCTGATAGGAAACCCCTTAAGGGCTTATATTTATCAGGCACCAACAAAGTAGTGAAATAAAATATACCAAATATCTTTTGATTTAGCACTCGATATGCAATCTTGACAGCTGATTACGTGTATTGCGATATTGAGCGATTAGGGGTAAAAGCTTCCGCCTTATTGCTTTAATTTATACTTGCTGATTTTGATATATTAATAACAGTCCCTACAAGATATTGATGACGGTGATAGGGCAAGTACAAACGGGGCGTTCAGATATTTTAAATAAGCGTTTTTTTTTTAATTTACAACGGCAAAAAAAACATTGTATATAAATAAATTGAAAGTAGAACGGTCGATTCTCTTATCATTTCTGAACTTTTAAATTGCTTCGTCTCGAAAACTGACTGCACAAAAAGACGTCTAAGGAACGTTTGATATATCTTTCTTTTAGGTGAGATCAAACTCACTAAGGTCAAAATAAAGTAAATAAGAACAAATCTAAATTTTCAAAATAGTTTATCGTGTCGTTTGTAAACAAATAGATCACACTATCAACGTCACCCACCCGTCTTCTATCAATGGCGGTGACTTACTAAGGGTATAACAAAGTTCTCAATTTACTCTTGTGCGTTTGTCCCCACATTAATTCAACAACAACAGCTTTTTCAAGGGTTTTCTTAAGACAGATGGCAAGTTGTGCTTAAAATTCTTATGAAAGTCTAAAAGAAAAGAATAGAGGGAAAAACCATTAGGTTAGTGTGACAAACCACAATGCAAAAAAATACCTTTTTTCTGAAAATAAGCCAGCCAATTTAAATTGCACTTTCACAACTGAACTTTACTTCATTACAGACAACAACGGAAATCGACTGTTAGGGCCAACAATTAAGTAGCCTTTCCCTGAACTTAGCAACACTTAATTAAGTGCACTTAAACTGTGTTTATTCACACTCGTTACTGCATCGATAAATAGACATTTTGTAGGATACTTTGTAAATAAGTAATTTTCATCGACTTATGAACGTGGAATATGCCAAGATACTCGTATTCATCTACCTATTAGATACATTCCTTGTTATGTTATATGGCAGGACGTTAAGAATACTACTAAGTTTAGCCACTAAACCCCAAGAAATAGTACTTTTCACGGAATGAAAGGTACCTACCATAGGTAATTTTGATTGATAAGAGTATCTACTGACTGAAAGGTACTCCTAACTGATGATACATTTTATAAAATATCGTCCAGTAGATCAAATGTAGGTAACATTAAATATTTAGTGAAATTGAACGAATTTTTACAGTACATGAAACTAGATCTCTTTCAATAAACAAGATAACGGTTATTTAAAACTCAAACACCCGACTGTGTTTTTGGGCAATTTGGGAATGAAAAAATCCCAAAACATCCGCCATTTTTTTTTATGTACCTAGTGTCACTCATACAGTAAATACGAATCTAATGACCTAATCCATCGAGCCGTTCAGGCTGTAGAGCGTGCCAAACAAATATAAATACAAACATACATACATATTCTCGAAAAACATAACCCTCCTTCTGTCGCAGTCGGGTAAAAATTAAGTAAAAACCGTGAAAAAATCTCGACCCCCCACACAATATCTTGTCATATCAAATGGGAAGTTGAATTCTTTTAGGGATTTTCTTTTTTTTTTAATTGAAAGTGTTTTCGTTTTATATACTTCAAACACTGTAATTCATTTCAAATTCCTAGTCATGTAAATACATTGAAATAAAAAACTGCTTCAAGCTGAATAAAGACGTCGTGTTTGCGGCCTGCCTCATGTCAATAAGAATTTCGAAATGCACCAGAGACATAGTTAACGTGCCTTGGTTTGGTCACATTCTCATTACCTGTATTTCATCTACTTAGCTATTATTGCATTGCTTTTTAGTTCAAATCAAGCAATATTTATCGTGTTTTGTAAAAAATAAATTGAACTATGACTTCTCCCATACTATGTAATTACATAATTATTATTAAATGAATGAATGAACACTTTATTGCACCATTTACATACATATAAGAAAAAATACAACACAGAAACCAATTAACATTAAGAGAAATGAGTACAAAGGCGGATTTATCGCTAATGCAATCTCTTCCAGCCAACCTTATGGTAGAAAGGAGCAGAGCATAAAAAAACTTGAGCGAGCGGTGCAGAAAGCTAAAATGTTATTTACAACAAAACAGTTAATAAACTTACTTAGATATTTTTGTATATAGGTATAAACCTACATAAAATACTTAAATAAATAAAATACATAAAACGAGTAGGACAGTAGTGACATAAAAAAAGAGACAAGCTTTACCTTAGAAAGGTAGTGAGAGAATATTTACTTTTTATTTTTTATTTTATTTTACTAGTGGTAGATTCTACTAATAACAATTTTTTTTTTGCGATTTGAGTTATAGAAATGTTCGAATTTGTACCCGGGTAAAGTATAGGTAATTAATGAATTAATATGCGAATGGTTTAAAGGCATTTATATACTTACCTTAGTCAATTTTTAGGGTTCTGTACCCAAAGAATTAAATGGAACCCTATGTCACCAGGCTGTGTATCTCATAAACCGTGATAGTTAGTTAAAATGTTCATACATACACCATCACGCCTTTTTCCCGTAGGGGTAGGCAGAGACTACGGATTTCCATTTGCTACGAAATTTTCACAGATAATCGCTATAACAACAAATACTAAAAGCCTTCTTAACGTTTTTTTGTATAAATAACGTTTTTTTTTCGGATTCCGTATTATTTTGTATTATTTTTTATTTTATTTTCTTTTGAAAACAAACAGTCTTAATTTTCTATTTTATATCTAATAAGAAACAAATGACCATTTGCATGTTTTCGCATGTAACATGGAACCCTTCTTGCGCGAGTCCGACTCGAACTTGACCGGTTTTATTATATTATGTACCTATTGGCAAACAAGCATGCGGTCTATCTGATGGAAAGCGTTTACCGCCCATTATTACAATTATTAATTGTTGTTAAAATTTTTATTGATTAATAAAAAAAATAGCTAAATCGCTTTGTTTAATAATACACGCGTATCCTTTAAATTTATATAATATTATATTGTAATTATCCTTTAAATTTATATTGACTAACCTAAACCTTCTAAACAGGTATGATAATGGAATTTATATCGTTATGTCGTGTCTATTACTAATTGATTTATATCTACTGCTTTGGATCTAGAAATGGTAGTATTTCCACCATCTGGTGAACTTTAATGGTATATTTTAGGTACCTTATTTGTATATTAAATTTTACATTAATTTTGCCTCAAAATATGATTTTAAACAAGATAAAATGTTTTTTTTTAAGCTAAGGTTGTTATTACTCCGTGATTTATCCAAAAAAAGGAAGTGATGACTGTAGCAAGCTATCATACATTCTTCCGTATTAATACGTTTGTTAAGCACGTGCTACCTAAATTGTGCTCTCTACCCTCCTAACGATTATTGGACATAATTGTTATCAAAACACATTCAAACAAAGCAAAAATATTTTTTAATCCGTTGAAAGTTAAAGGATTGCGCAACTGCATTACATATTCGCGCTGGTTGAGGTAACAATAGAATGTTTATGATCGAATCCACTCGATATTTGCATCAGGGATCGCAATCGAGAAAGTGAATCGATTTATTTGCCATTTATTCGAATAATTGATAGATATAATGCAGATTTTATGGCTGGAGTAATCTAGATTGATCTCTTTACGAAATGTATTTGAAACTTGGCAGCATACAAATTGGGATTTATAGAAATGTGTATACGTAAGTAAGTATGCAGTTAATCTTTTGTAGGCTAGTCGCCAAATTTATATGGATTTACCTATTTATTAAGACCCATTTTACTTGTACATAATAAATGTTTATTATATGTATTACGTGTCTTGTGAAAATTTACTAATATTTGCTACTAACATAATATAGTTGTAATGAAATATAATTTGTCCGTCTATTTACATTCTTACATATAATGGAGTATGCCTTATTATTCGTATTCCTTCCTCTTTCTTTTCAAAACCACAGTGTAGCAGGCGAAAGTAATTTTTAACTTTTTTGAATGAATGAATGAACATTTTATTGCACCATTTACAAACAAAACTAACACATAGTTAAATCCAATACAACTAAATGAGTACAAAGGCGGATTTATCGCGAATGCAATTTCTTCCAGCCAACTTTAGGGTAGAAATGAGCTGCGGTAAAAAAAACACTTGCGTGAGAGGCGCAAAAAAATGTACATGCCTACATAAAGACTCATATAATATACTTACATAAATAAGTAATAAAAATAATAATAAATCTTTATTGGGAACAAAAAAGTGTTTACAGTAAACCAAGGTTAACGATAGCACCCGCAGTAGTTCAAAACTGTGTCGCGAATGTCAACGCCTACCTCCAGAAATACAAAAAGATTCCCTACATATTTAAAATTATTAAATCAATCAATCAATTATCTTTTCAAAATTAGGTGAATGTAATTAATTAAATTTAGACAAATCAAATTAAGTCTTTAGTTATGTATATGTATTTAAGTAATAAGAATAAACTCCTTTATTAAAACAAATAATTCCTTATAACCATAGCTATGCAACGTCGGAAAGCTCGCGCGTTGGTCTATTATGCCTACATCAATAAATGGTTTATAAGATTTAAGATATGTGCAATGCACAGCAATAATTCGTGCTCTGTAATCTTATTCTTTTCGTGTCGATATCCTCTCAACGAAATAGTCATATTTTTCCCAAGAAGTGCTCTACCTCTTTCACGGGCTCATCGGTCAGCCCCAGTACAGTTGTTAGGGATCTTTACTATCTATGTATCAAATAGTTTTCCTCATCACTGACAAGACATCATAGCTGGGCAAAGCAGTAAATTGGCCGTACTTACTCAAGTACCCGTGGAATATAACGTCAGACAAAAACAATGCAAATAGTAAATATACCTGCTTACTATCGAATTGTGAAATACATAAACCGGCTTGAAAACAATGGTGGACTAAATCTGTCTTAACGTTTGTTTCAACTTATTACAGTAACATAATACTTCGCACTATTTCAAGGTTATTGGAGATAAGTATTTGGACATGTTTATGATAATCTGTTACTATGAGTATGGGTGCTATGTACGTGTGGAATGGTGTATTCTGGGAGTCAAAGCAGGCTTATCCAGCGACCGCTAATTGCAAAACAACTAAATCAACATGGGGCCGTATTATTACGATTATTTATCTGACAGGTATGTAGGGTACTTCGACCAAATAGTCCGATTGTATTGTCGATGGAAGGGTGCAACCACAAACCTACGTCATCTATACTCTACACTATTTATTTATTTATTTATAATTAATTAATAATATTATAGAGAGGAAGGATTTGTATTTTTGTGTGTGTGTTTGTAATGAATAAACTCAAAAACTACTGTGCCGATTTCAAAAATTCTTTCACCATTGGAAAGCTACATTCACCCTGAGTAACATAGGCTATATTCCGCAGGTGGAGCTGCGGGAAACAGCTAGTTACATAATTTTCTAGTATTCAATTATTAAAAGTAAATGCGTAGGCAATCATTAACTTTAAATTAAAATAAAACCCGTCAAGTGCGAGTCGGATTAGCGCAAGAAGGGTTCCATATCATCCATACTAATATTATAAATGCGAAAGTCTGTCTGTCTGTTACGCTTTCACGGCCAAACCGCTGAGCGGATTTTGATGAAATTTGGTATGAATATAGTTGAAGACCCAGGGTCAAACATAGGCTACTTTTTGACGCAGGCGGAGCTGCGGGAAAAAGCTAGTTATCTATAAAACCGCAAAAAAAATAATCCTGTCTGTACTATGGGAGCGCCCCTTTTCAACTGTCTAATTATCACTGTTCACGAACAGCCTGGTGACAGACAGACAACGGAGTCTTAGTAACCCTTTGGGGAACACTAAAAAAACTAAAACTAAAAAACACAAAAAAAGTAGCAAGTTTACAAAAGCGCCTACGTATATCAAGAATTAGATGCTAATTGTTAAATTAAATTGCTAAATATTAAGAATAGGCCCGCCTACAGCGACAGGTCAGTAACATTGACCCTGTTTGACATGATATATGGCCAATGTGACCGCAAAACAATTAGTCGTTGGGCGCAAACCTGAACTAGTTCGCATAGTTAGCGTAGTATATGATTAAGCTTATTTAAAAAGAATTTAGTTAAACCGATTTATTCATAAAAAATACTTAAGTTCGTTAAGTCTAGTTTAACTGTTTAAATGTTTAGTTACTTTCTCTCTTGTCAAAAATTTGCTATGAATGAACTAGACGGAAAAAAATTAGGTTATCGTCATCATTAATCATCACTAGGGCTTAACAGAGGTTTCGATATTTTTATTAATGAGAGGGAGAATTCAGAAATTAGTTACTGAACGTTGCAAAGCAAAGAACGAATTAAGGAAGAAGTTAGGTACACTCTTTATATTATGACCGTTATTATAACTGCATTTTCTCACAGCTTCATTTAGAATTGATAATTACCTACTATTAAAGCAAATTCTTCAAACTGTAATACAAATTTTAAAATGTACATCATCATTAGTATTGATTTAAAAGTTCTGTTTCTAAAGGAGATTATTTCATTTGAGTTTAAAGAATTTGCGGTTAAAAACGACTCTGGGTGTATGACAGAAGCGCTGGCGGCTAGACATAGATGAATGTTTAATTTTTTTTTACAATTTTGTATGTGGTACAAAAAAATCTACACTAATATTATAAAGAGGTAAGATTTGTATTTTTGTGTGTATGTTTGTAATGAATAAACTCAAAAACTACTGTGCCGATTTCAAAAATTCTTTCACCATTGGAAAGCTACATTCACCCCATGGAGTAATTGCAAAGAGGAGATGCCGTAATAAGCGTTTTGTAAGAAAGTGTTTGTGAGGCTACACGGGGCGGAAGGCAGACGTGCGGGGTGCTTGGTTTCGGCCGTGGCTCCAATCATGGAGCACGAGCAATGACAAGCTCCGCCCACTTTTGTGTCGGCGAGGCGCCAATGATCACATCACTGCGCCATTTCAAACGGCATCTCCTCTTTGTAATTACTCCATGATTCACCCTGAGTAACATAGGCTATATACCGCAGGCGGAGCTAAGGGAAACAGCTAGTATTAAATAAAAAAAGGAAGAATAACTTAAGTCTTAAATTAACTCATACAGATCCCTGTCAAAATATATTCTTAATTAGGAAGTGGAATATAAAATAATGTGTTGGTTCAATGAGACAACAGTTTCTTAATATAATTAAAAATAAGTTTATTGACTTACTCTTTACGGTGATGTACTTAAACAATTAAAGTAAGTAATAAAACTATTAGAACTGTTCATTAAAACTCCCTATTCATGGTGAAATATTTCGTAAATTTTAATGAATTCATAATTGAGTTTTCAAGCAATTAGAAGTGAATTTATTATTTTTATGTTTACTTACAACATTACATCATTTTACACATAATGATTTAACTGCACAGCTTGCTCAAGTTAGAATTACGAATTAATTTCCTAGGGGATTAGGATCAGTAGTTGAAAAATGGAGATCAGATATATTACACGGTTGCTAAGCTTTGCGAACGTATAACAGAAATTTAAATATATTGGGATTAAAAAGCTTTCTTTTTGCAACAAAATGGGAAACATTACATTTTCTCTAATCCTTTTTCTTTCACTCTTCAACCTTAGAGTGAAAGATATATTAATAGAAAGAAGTTGCTGTCCCCTTTGACATGGACTTTGTTATGTTTGTGTGAATGAAACCCGTGACAAGTGACAAGCGAGAGGACTGTAATGTATGTGAGACTACGTCTGTAGTTATTTTAAGTCTACGGTAGAACCATGGAGAGAATTGATGTCAATCTATACATCATTTGATCAAACATTTGCCATGCATTGTAATATACGCCAACCATTGGTACTTACCCTGCGGGTAGACATTACAGTACGTATAATAACAGTAATAGGTACAAGCTCGCCCACCAAGACCATCAATCACCGCTCTCGATAAATTCAATTGATGGTGTTCAATTGAAAATTACCAGCTGTGGTAGATGCTTGACAAGATATGCGTAATGAGACTGTATTGCATTATTTGTTTGTAAAGAAGTTTAAAAAATCACGCATTTAAAATATATATTACTTATACAGGCTGATCTGCGAGAGATGGAAGCTGCCACTTGGCGAGCCATTGCGCAGAATAGAACACTCTGGCGCTCTCATTTCGGAGGATAAGATCTAGCCAGCTGAGTAAGCAAGTACTGCAAATATTTTTACCTGAATCATGTCAATCACAGCAGCTCTATATTTCGTTGATTCGGAAATTTAGGGAAATGTGGGAAGGTCGGACCATTAAGAGAACATATATCTAAGTGTCTCTGGGGCGCTTTTGCTTTGTGTTCTAGGAAGGACCTGTTAAGACTCTGATTTATAGACTCACGAAAACTGGTGCACGTTTGCAAGAAATGGCTTCATCTGCAAGCCTGAAGCCAAAATTTACTCTTGATCGCTTTATGACTGCGATCATTATAGGCATTTATTATTAAGGTTTAACAGCTTCCATCATCATTATCATCAGAGCTAATAACGTGAAACATATTTGTTCATAAGTCGAGTGTCTACTACTTCATTACAATAATTCTGGACTTGGTTCGTAAGAATTCTTGTCATGGCCAACGACATTTTTATTGATAAAACAATTACTTATGAAACATTTAATAATATTCCATACAGGTGTAGGTATATAACTACCTGCTACCTAAAGCCAGTATTTGGCACGTGATTCAATTGTTGTGATGTAAATCTATTTGGGACACGATTTGTCGCCAGTAAGTTTTTGATGACGCTATTATGTAGTAATTTCTTTACTCTGTGCTAGCCGAACATCAACAAAAAGTGCACATTTTTATTTATTTATTGATCTTACATCAAACATATACTTATTCTTTTACTTCGCTTTTAGCTATGTAAAACATGATCAATAATAATTAAAAATTTACAAATACTACATTTCGAAATCACTAATTTCCGTTTAAACTCAATCATGTATCCTTATAGCAAGAAATGTTTAAATAAATAATTAATGAACAATTTAGCTCAAGGCAGGTAGTTAAGATAACGCCTACTTTTTATTCTAGCGTGGTGGGTTTCATTATAATGAATTGAGTAAGTTTTGGTAACAACCAATATCTAATGTTTAATCAAGTTCCAAGATTAATCTTATCGTTAATTTCTTTGTCAGAATTAAATTAATGTTCAATTTGTTTGATTAGATGTATGTATTCCTTATTCTTGATTAAGTTGAATAAAGTTTATTTGTATTTTGATAAACTAGATATATATTATGTAGCACATTCCAGAACAACACACACGAAACATTAATTTTCTAAATATTAATAACTAGCTGTTTCCCGCAGCTCCGCCTACGTCAATACGCAACTACGGGACTACTTATTGAAGTAGCCTATGTTTGACCCCGGGTCTTCAACTATATTCATACCAAATTTCATCAAAATCCGTTCAGCGGTTTGGCCGTGAAAGTGTAACAGACGACAGACGGACAGACAGACAGACAGACGAACAGACAGACAGATAGACTTTCGCATTTATAATATTAGTATGTACGCAACTGCGGGACTACTTATTGAAGTAGCCTATGTTTGACCCCGGGTCTTCAACTATATTCATACCAAATTTCATCAAAATCCGTTCAGCGGTTTGGCCGTGAAAGCGTAACAGACAGATAGACAGACTAACGGAGAGACAGACAGACAGACAGAAAGACTTTCGCATTTATAATATTAGTATGGAAGTATGGATTACTCTTTCTCATATCCACAAAGTATTAACAGTCATACTAAAATTTGTTGAGTGAAATACTTATAATGTATCTAATTTTAATCGCCTTTTACTAATAATGGAGGTCTAAATAAATAAAAAACGTTAGTTTATATTTCTCATTAGCTCATACAAAAGAAAAAAAAAATGATGTAAGGTAATTTCACTAGGAAAAATAATAGTAAGTGCATTAGTGTTTACCCATTCATTCATAAACATGTACGTGTGAATGAATTTGCTTGCATGTGGAAACAAGTTCATACTATCACAAATTATAGAGCGTACAGCATTGAATTTACTTCCTGTGCAGACTGCAGTGTTACTTCACCAACGCAAAAATGTATTTTTAAAATGCTAATTGATACATTATAAATCTATAATCCGTGTTATTTTATGTTTACTGTATTATGAATTGATCATTGTTAAACCGCCTTTCGGCCTTTGACGTGGGTCCTTTAATGACTACCAACAAAATGGCAGCCCGGACTAATCATCGATAGAATCATCGTTATTATCAGAAAATCAGGTGATTGAAGCCTGCAATGTTCTAACCAAACTGGAAACAACTAACTTCCGAATAACTCTGACACTAGGGTGTACAGGATTTATGCAACCCACTCGAAATGAATGAATTGTTGAAAACATACCAAATCCTGTAATCACTGGTTGTATCGGAGGTTTAATTTTTTTTTCGGTTTTCATTTTATTTTATATTGAAAGTGGTTTATGTTTACGTACAAATAGTAAAAAAAGTAGCTGGTGCTAAGTCACCCTGCATAAACTACCTGACACCTATGTAACTTATTCTGTACCTTTGTTTCTGTGTTCTCATTAATTTACGATATCGGAATGTCCTCTCAAATTGTGCAACGACTTATTTAAATTGGTTACGCTTTTTGCTAGATCCAGTGCTGATTTATAAATATTTAATAGTAACTGTGTCGCATTCATGTAAAAGTACTTCATAATTTATTGAGCTTAATGAAATGCATGAAGAACAAGATCACGATTGTAATGTTGTTTAGATAAAAGTTATATGAGTCACGGTCGCATTTGGTCACCTGAAAGGAATTAATATTCTTGTTTTTGTAACTATCTGGATTTTTACTATTCCTACGTATTTATTTTTTATTACTTAAGGGTTTTAGTGGCCACTAAGAAGCCAGATTTTTCAAAATGCGGCAAAATATTCATGTTTTGAATCCTGATTTAAAACAAAATTAAAAGGTTCATCTCAGGTCAAACTTTCACACAAGCATTTTCAAAGATGGTTGACATCAGTGAGGATTGAATCAACATAATACAACCGCATGCAGTGTAATGCTGGATATAGGCAAAGTATTCAAAATGACCAGTTGAAAGCTGTCTGCATCCAGCTCCTTTCTGCGACCTCCTTCATGTAATCCGATCATTCGGTCAGTATGAATGGAGGATAGTTGAAATAATGGTTAGATAATGTCAAATGATGGATAGATAAGATTGAAGTCAAATGAGAGCAATCAATGTTTATCACATCATGCTTTGATTGATTTCATGCATCGTATAATAATGACATAGTTTGCAATGTTTGCTCAAGACGAATCATTAGCAAAATCGATTATCTATAAATTCAATCGCTATGCAATATATCGTCTACTCGACCGACAATGTCGCCATTTTAAAACATTTCTATTTTTGATACGTTTAATTGCTTTATGCAGGGAACAGTGGAGAATTCCAATATACCATTCAATTTACCAAGAAAAGAAGAAATAGATTTTTTTTAAATAAACCAAGGAGTTGCTTGTGTAGATTTTATAAGCATAAATTGAAAAATTCTATATCTAACTTTAAACGATTCTGCGGCTGTAGGAGTAAATAAACTTATTTAATAATAATAAAAACTCTGTATTGCACCAAAAATACATAAAATGATCTTACAGATAAAATATAATAATTATTTATTTGTTGTTTTTATGTCACTTTTTCTGTTTATATTTAAATTCCTATATTTCACATAAAGTTCGTTTGCCCATCCCATGTTGAAGAAATACGAGGATATCTTTTCAAAAATTATGCGGTCAAGCTTTTTTGTAGAACAAATATATCTGCACCATTTATTTATGTGATTACCTTCATTGCAAAAACTTTAAATAGGTTTTTTACATTTTGAAAATAGGTTTTAATTCCGCAATAAAATACCTTTTGGTACCGACAAGAACGTCATCAGTAGTGGCGTTTCTTTCTCAATCCTTAAAAGTCTTGACCTATGCCCTGAAAAAGACAAATCTTTATTTGTTTGCTTTGAGTATGAATGATCTTATTAATTTGAAAATATATTTACCTTCTTAAGACCAAAATACAATGCTTGTTAACTAATCACATTAATCAGACTCTATGGCTAGTAGTTAATGTTGAGTGGCAAAGATAAATTACAAGATACAGTCTTAAGATAAACATTATTATAGTGTTCAATTCAAATATTGCGCCTACACCCGTGTGAACAAGTGATCTCATTAAAAATAATGGTTTATAGCTTTTACATAAAAGTACGTTAGTGTGTAGAGACTCTCCTCAACAAAACTATTCAATTTAACATTACCTTGATATATTAAATTCTAAATTTGAATTGAATACTCACATAATGTTAAGTTTGAAGGTTGCAGGAGCATGAAATAGCTAAAGACCAAGAGATAGGGTGTTGGGATGGAAATGGATAGAGATAGAAAAAAGTGGAAGGCAACTGACATACTGTGCAGACTCCAAATAACAAAGTGGGATAAGGTACAGGCGAAAAATACTTACTTTTATTTAAAATTGATGAAAAGATTTTGTTTTAACGACGACATACGTAAGCCCCATGAATTTGTTTTAGGGCTAGCTCTGAAACTTTAATTTCAGTTCCCAAATTTTATACATTTTCATTTCCTATTTAGTCTATCGAAAGATTATTATTGACACTAGCTTAAAAGTATTTAATTGATTCTTGACACCATACAAATAAATATTTCCCAAAAAAAGTTAAGAAAATATGTCTTACGTGAACCAAAATCTCACACGTCACATAAACATAGATTGCCTCAAACTTCCTATTTTATAAAAAATAGGCCTTTGAGTAACAAGACCTACTAGTAGCTAAGATCATTTATAATTTCCCAATCAAAGAAAGATAGACAAATTACCACCTAATTAGGATCATGTAACAGATTGCTTCATAATTGATTGATTAAAGTATCTTCTTTCCATTTTTGATCCCCGGTAACTGAAACAAAGTGGGCTGACAACTTTCAAACTGTTCTAGTTTTAAAATGGTATGCTCAAAAGGTAAGTATGATATAGCAAGTACGTCTAAAAAATTACAAAAATCTCAAATGCTCAAGGGCAGATATACAAACAAAACTCTTACGCCATATACTTATCTCAAATATGTAATATTTGCTGTTAGTTCCAGAGGAGTAGAGTTTCTTATTTATTTAGGGGTGTTTATTTCCAAGCATCTGTCCGATGATACATAACACACGGGTACGCGAGCCCGACTTATCAGAGCTGCTACTGAATCAACCCATGCCCATCCGAGTCAGTTGCATCCTGGTACCTCATCCTTTTCCCAAACACAACTACTTCCTACCCTTAGCTTAAGAATACTTCCGATGGGCAGCAGCATCGGAAGTACGATGAGCCGCTGAAACTGCCCTCGCTAACCCGCCTGCCAAGCAACAACCTCTCAATTTAGGGGAAGCCCGAATCCAGCAGTGGACTGACTGACTACGGCTGAAACGACGACCAGAGTTCCGCAAACGAATGCTGCGGCATCAGTTTTAATCGGGTTTATTTATTTTTGAGCAATAATTTCAGTGAAATAATTATCACCTATCTAGATCACATATATTTCCAACTAACTCTTTCATATCTAAATACAGGAAACGAAAAAGTGTTCCATATAAGCACCAAACCTTCCGGGCCTGATCTTTATAATTTTTTTCTGTCACTTTTTGCTTGAAATTCTTCGTTCCACATCACCTTATAGAGGTATATAGTTCTGACGATCAATTGCAAGACCATTTGGTTAATGCACGAGTGTTTTAATAGCAAATTACTGACACGGTAACCAAATAGCTTTATAGATTAATAAAATACCTTCTTTTTTCTTGTCGATTAGTTGCACGAGTGCACATATATTAAGTTTTTTTTTTGCTATTACCTATCAAAAACATTTTAAGTAAATGTTTTTTTGAATATACTTAATAAATATGGCCTGTCTCACTATATATAACTTGTGTCTAACAATAGATAAAAAGGAATTGTGAAAAACCTCGCTTGTGAAAAGTTATTCACATGTGAACAAAAATCCATAGGTGTAAACTCAAAAATACCCCTGTGTCAATATGATGTCAACCATCAATTATATTATGAGTTAATAAAAAAAATATGTTACAAGTAGTACAATTAAGAAGTTAAGAGATACCTTTGAATTTAATCCACAAACTCTTGACAAAGTTCGAAAGAAAATTATAATAAACCTTAAAAAGCTAGCAATGAATTTCGGTGGCTAAAACAAACTTTCGTATATTCTTTCGAACTCCAACAAGACCTTATACTTACTAACCTAAATTCCATTGTAAAAGGTCTACAATTATGATTAACAGATATTGCTCTACTTGCAGCCAAAGATATTATTAAATATTAATTGCTATTGGTCTTGAAACATAATAATTATTGAGTTCGCTGAGAAAAAAAATGCAATTTTTTATAACTTACCCAATGGCATTTTATAAAACTTTACAACCAGTGTAATAGAATTATTAAATCGTAAATAAATTTGTGGTTAATAGATCATTGAGGAAATCTTAAATGGTATCCGGGTTCCAAAATAATCTGCTGAAAACGCTACCTTATACGCTAAGATGAGATAGAATATGACAAAAGATAACGTAATTTAAACCAGAATATTTATCGTAAAATTATTGTTGATCTAGTAGCTTCTCTTGACATATAAAGGTTGATTAGATCATAAATAAAGAAAAACATGAAAAATACTCGCATTGATAAATAAAAGTGTACTTTCTAAAATGGAGGAGAATTGATCCTGAAACAGACAGAGCCTGTAATGCAGTGTCCCATTTATTGCAAAAAACTAAATCAGTGATTTCATGAATTTATATTTAAATAAAAAAAAAAGGTGGCAGCTTCCATTGGGATAGAAGGCATGAAATCCATATTCAAAGTCGCATATAAATATAAACACAAAGTTACATTTTCCTACTTTATTCAAAACAGTTTTTCGAAATACTCGATTTCAACTTCGAAACAGGTTGACCAATCAAATTAAAATTTTGATTATTACATAAACCTTTTTAGATTTCTGAAGATATTGCCAATTTATTGTGACATTTCACTGGTGATTAAGAAAGGTTAATTTATTTTAAGACCTAAATAGATTATTTTTAAATGGCTAGGTAGACAAATTCCCCTAAATTCAACAAAAGAGAAAACGCATAGACGGAAATGGTTAAGTAATTGAATTCTGTGGACAAAGAATAAAGTAAGATTATTAATCAATAAAAAGTAGTGCTATGATAAAAGAGAAAGAAAACAAATACGAAAATCAGACACCTTCTAAATTCTAACATACATTTTTTTAATATTTACCAATATTCTCTCTTTGTGACCATTTGATCTGCATTAAGTAAGAGTATATTATGTTAGTAACTACCGCTTATAACCAAACGCACGAGTGACTAAGCTGGTTCCAGTCAGCGTAGATAATAACTTTATCATCCAATGCATAATAATTATCTAGCCGCCTTTCGATAGGCCTATTCGATTTGTCTACTTAAAATTAAATTTGAATTTGTAGAGCCCTACTTTATATTTGTAACCTTCTATTTTCCTAATCACATAAAATAGGACTAATCGGCCCATAAAACCTCGGGTAATGACGGTATGCGGATCAAAAACGGAACCGTTAGGGTTGTCACAATTTATATTAAAATATTTCTTCAAGTATTATTTCTGTAATAATAATTTCATTGTATCTCTATATCTTAACCCCTTGTATGCCTATTTTGTAATCTGTGACCTAAAATGGCATAGATAGGGAAAACGTTTTTCAAAATTAAAAGAACTATGATTTTGTATTTAGAAAGTGAACAGTACAGTGGCTTTCCTTATTTTTATGATAAACAGATTTCTTTTTATCATTTATTGAGTTTATTCCAAAATATTATAACGGATTAAGCTCTTTTTAAATGTTAACCATTTTCGTAAAAAGTACCTAAGATAAAAATATAAGAAAAATTAATAGAAGTGAATAATTCCATAACATACCTTATTATAATAATCTGTTTATTATCTCGTTTTACAAAAATTGACAACAGTAATGACATTTTTTTTCTCAACTGGCTCCAAAATGTAGGTGGATCTCAATTCAACTATTTTTTTTTAATAATCGGTAAAAAATATAAAAGCTTCAGCCCTAATACTATCTGCCCGAGTTTTCCCAGCGACTGCGCCCGCGCACGCGCTCTGATACGCACGAATGCTACTGGTATGTGTAATCAGGGCTCGATAACGCCTTATTCTAATTAATATGTTAACATGTTACACAACTGTAAGTGGCTCTTTACTATTACTCAATCGAAAAAAAGGCTTTATCAACTTTTGAGGTGTCTTCAAATATCTAAATGTGTTAAAATGTTTATGTAGCCATCTTTAAAAAATTGCGAAAAAGAAAATCTTAGTCTCTAAAATTATACCTATTACATATTATAGATAACCCAACTTAGCAATATTTAAAAATAAAAGGACCAAATGACTTTCTAGCACTAAAAATTATCTTATTAGCAAGTCCGTGGTATATTCTATAGAAAATGGCGTCAGGTCAGCGATTGTTTTTAAAGTATTCATTTTCACATTGTTTGTCTGTGACCAAAAATTCGTTAATAATCTGTCACTTTCTTCCCTCTGTGAACAATGTACTATTGCATCATCAAAAAAATTGTGGAGATCATGATGATAAAATTTACTTTTATGTAAAACCGTTTTGTAAATTTCGGTCAAAACTGTCACGCAGACTCCGATTTAGCAAAAAAAAAAAAAAAACCATTACATTTAAAATCTGGATTAGTAGAATATTTAAGCACACGAGTCTACTAAATTTCAACTGATATTACGAGCGTAATTATAATGATAATAAAAAAAAATATGATGATCATACATTTTTAAATTTTAGTAATATTTTTAAATTCATTGTCTATGTAAGCAATCATATACGATAACTTAAGTAAATATAAATCATAGCTGTGATATTAATTTGAAGGAAACATTACTCCACTTTCTGGTTAACAGTGAGGTGCCAATGATGATTTATGTAAATTAATGATCATTAGTGCCTATAAATAATGATCAATGTGTAAATAATGAAAATATTTTAAACGAAGAGAATAAATGAATGAATGCACATATGAGAAGAGATGAGAAGGATACATAACATTTACTCTCTCTCTCACACTCATTTCAGCGCCTTCAGCGACTAAAGTTTTATTAAAAACATGGTAAAAGTAACATAAAAAATGTACTTGATATCTTTTAAAATGTATTTATATGGGTCTAAGCTTAAGTTTTTAACAGAGATAACTAAAAGGGAAAGATCGGAACAATCGACCACCTTACCTGGATTATTTCCTATAAATTTAGCAAACATATTATATGTTGCTCTTCTATTTATGTTTTAATTCTATCGATTATGTTTAAATGTTAATAAAATAAGGAGTAACATATATTTGAGTTTTTATATCACCTAATAATTTGATTTTCTTCAATTAATCTCCGCTCTAATCCTTCGCTTTAATCCTGGGCCTGAACTTTACTTTGTATCGCGATTTTTAATATGTTCAAACAACAACAACTAACAATCTTCATTAAATATTAATTTAACCCCTAATTGCTCTAAAATATGTCGGATGTGGGCGTTTAGCACACAAGCACGGAATTAATAAAGTCACAAGGCTACTTGTATTGCAACGGGCTATTGCGTACGCGCAGCTCGAGCAATTGTGGGCGTTTAGTCATAAAACGGTGAGTGAAATAGCTAAATTATACATAATTATTTAAAAAAATCACTTTGTCCAGTTTTATGCGAGATTTTTGAGACTACGTATAAATATAGATTTATTTTGCTTAGCTGTCGCGATGTCCTTAATAAACCATGTTAGGTTACCAAGCTTTGAAATGGTTTGATCTTTATGCTCCACATTTTTTATTCTTATAAATTTCTTAGGTATTAAAATGGAACCTAAAAGAACAGTGGTGAAATATTATGAAGGCCATGTAGGGGAGATTTTGTTTAGTTGGAGAAATAGAGCAATGCCAATTCCAACTTCTTTACATATACCCTTATGTAAAGGTGTAGATGTGTTGAAAATGGGGGAAGTCAAATAAATTCTAAAATCATAAATATCGCATTGTTTCCCCCATCTTCGGGAGCAAAGACCACAAGCAAAGTTACCTTGTCGCCGCGAAGGAGCCAACAGAGGAGACAAGTCTATAACAGTAATCGTACCTTTTATAATACCTTTCCGATTTCTTAATCATTAATACGACATTGCAAGCAAACAGAAATTAAACCCATTTGATATGTTTAACGTACTATTACAGAGTTGCGCGATCCTATCGCCTTAAACGAGGCAATTAAAGCTGGTTTACACACGATCAAGTGCGGCGATCCAGAGCTTTCACGGACACACACATGCAAACAATTATTGACCGAGCGAGCGAAGCGAGCGAGGTCTCCGTTTCAACTTGGCCAAAAATGCTTGGGTATGTCTGTGTGTTCTCCTCTAGAGGTCGCATTTCTCAACCGATTCCTGTGAAATTTTGGGAGCAGGTTCGATAAACATATGCAAATCGATAGTCGAGCCATTTTTTGGAAATTTTGGAAAATGAAGGAGTTGGCACAATGAGCCTAAGCGCCTTTGGATTTTATGGCTCTTACGACCATTTTGTGTTTGTAGTGATAACGAAATAACAAAGGAATTTTATGACATACAATAGACGTATATTTTCACCAGCATTGTCAAAATAGATATTATTAGAAATCTGATCTACTTAATCGTCTAGAGTTCGAATCTCACCGGAAGGTGTTCTCTTTTTAGTTCAATGTATTTATTTTTATTTTGCGACCAGTATCTTGAAGTTTAGTTTTAAAGTTTTTTAAAAGTACGAGTACAAATACTTATTTGTTTTCTTGGGAATTATGTAACTACAGGAAATATTTGTTTAGTCTACTTTACCAAAATTACCAGTTTACCAAAATTTATGAGAATTCATTTTTAAAACTAAGAACTTATTTTTTTTGACAATCTTTTATTGTAAGACCAAAGTAAACGAGCCTAAACTCGATGGGATTAAGTTGTTTCATTAAAGAGTTCCTATGACCGCTTCCCAACTCCATCATCAGACTAGCTCCAAGTCATTACAATATTGCATTGCCACGCGATATACACATGTGTGTTTTTTCAGCTTAATTGAAAACCGGAAAGTAGATCAAATTTATCTTACGAGATTTGACCCGAACATACATACATAGATTACTTCTTCTGTTAAGAACAGAGGAGGAATAAAGACTAAAAAGATTAGCGGAACGAACATTATCAAGATTTTAATATTCAATAAAAAACATGTGGTGTGAAAAGTTCCTTCGATCTGCAATTTCTATAAGCTCGCGAGGTCTACAACTCACTAGTTTAAATGTGTGAGTAAATTGTTGGCGTATGTGGGGTAGATTTCGTGTTCGTGAAAGCACTGGATCGCCGCACTGGATCGTGTGTAAACCAGCCTTTATGGTTCTGTCCTATGACGCTGGAACGATCAAGGAGTCGTGACAACTGGAGGCCAATTGAAAATAGTTCGATTTCAAATGATTAACATGCGACATTATAGGTAAGTCGAACTATTTTTAATCGACTCCCCGATTTTACATAATTATAATCTCGCGGTTTTGGTTTGGTTTTGGTAAATACGTTGACGTCATTTGCAATTATCGCGATCGGCCTGCTGATAATGTAAGTTTATCTTTGGCTTTACGTCGAAAATTCGATATATGGATTACTGCTGTTTGCAGAGCAGACAATTTTTTTTTACATTTTATATCATTTATATTCAGAATGAAAAATGGTAGGCACGGAAATATAGTACCCACCGCTCCTGGGAATAAACAAAAGTATTTCAAGAAACTTATTATGGACTCTTTAGCCTTTTTTGTCGCCATGTTTGGTATACATAGAACATAGTGTAAAATAGTCCATAATTAAAATTTAAATTAATAAAAAAAAACTAGCAAATTACACACAAATATGTACAACGACATCATTTAAGCTAAGTCCAACGGTAATTAAAATTCAGGAAATCCATTTAATACCAACAATTTTATGAGTATTTTAATGAATTCTAGTAATACAAGAAAATTTTCAATTAGTAATAACGAGTTATTATGTACATTAAACTACCTTTTAGTACTGAAGTAAATTTATGTAGTCACACTATTAAAAAGCACCAATTTAATGTGACAGTAGGTGCAAGTCGAACATGCAGAAATGTACCCCCATTTTTGCTCAGGGCTCCTATTTTTTAAATGGTCGCCTTACGCAAAATCGGGGAGTCGAATGATTATCGTTCTAGTTGAACGATTATTATTCGTCATAATCGGCGATTCGAACGATTTTTATTCGATATCTGAGTCATGCATTTAAAAATAGGGCTCCAGAAGACACATCTCCGTCATTGCGGAAAGCCGGTGCAAGCATTGTCGCAACAGCTGTTGAAGTGCCCCATGTGCCCTGCTAAGTGTAGCAGAAGCTATCTTATGGGGCAACTATGCTATGCTTGAGACTCCGGTGTAAAGAACTTACAAATAAAATAAAAATTCTGAGATATAGACGGATAGCGCACCACATAGGCTGTCACAGAGTTTAAACGCTTTTAAAGTAAAACTTTCAAATTCGCTGAACTTAGACATATAAAAGTATAAGCTAGTTACATGGTTGTATGTAAGTATGTTTATTTATATGTATGTATGATTATTCTATATGAGTATGTAGGTTTATTTAATGTATTTCCTTCATAATAATATTATATTGTACACGCTTCTACCCTTCCGATAAGCATATCTTCTCCTGTCACTCGCTGGTTGACTGTAAGAGATCCCTAAGTGGGATAAGTCCGCCATTGTACTTATTGTTTTTCCATGCTTGTGTATGTAAATTATTTGTTTTTTCTGTACAATAAAGATATTACAAACAAACAAACATAGTTTCTGCATGTGAGAAAGCCGAGAGGATGGCGTCTCGTCAGCAGTCCCAGATATCGCTAGACTGATGAAGTAAGTGATCTGCGCGAGATTTTTGCTCGCCAATATTTAGCATGAGATGGCGCAAGACTGGTCAAAATGCACCTCCAATAGTGCAGCCTCACTTTGGCTCCCTGCGCAATCCTGGTAGCAGTCTATATAAGTAATATAACTAAAACTGGCTACGTTAGACCAAGTCCTTATCACTACTGATTTATCGATGATAATGAACCTGATTTAAAGCAGCCAAAGCAATTACTAATCACCTTGGACGTTAGAAAAAGATACGTTCGTTAAATTTATGACATTATAAAATAGGAGTTTTAGTAATAACCGTTTATATTTTTAGGGTCTCTATTCTCAGGATTCATATGTTTCAGAAACATCTTTGTTTTTAAGTTGTACAAATTAAATTAAAAAACAAACATTTATTTTAGGTATTGTCAACCCATTTAAAACAAAAATTACAATTTCAGACAAGTTTTAATGGAATTTCTTAGCAGTAGACCTGTAATATCTTTATTTATTTATTTACTTTATTTATTTATTTTTATTCATGTACACAATAAAAATGTAAAGGATTATACATAAGAGGAAAAGAAAGTACAAGGGAGCTGCTTATTTCTAAAGAAATAAGCAGCTCCCATATTATATTATATTAAGCATTATTATATCATGTAGTAGGAGAGAAGGCATAGTTAATTTAGCTATTAATTTGAGAATATTTGAGTGTAAATAAACCTACATGCAAATACTGATACAGATATTTAAGGACATATATTCATCCATTAAGAAATTGTTTATGTCTTTAGATAATATTAAATAATTTTATTATCAGCTGATCAATAGTTGTTTTTTTACCATACGTTTTTAATACAATGGCAATAAACTTGGTCTTAACATGTAAATACTTATATGAAAAAGGTAAATATATCAAAAAGGTAAATGTAAAATTCAACTTTTTTACCTCTTATGTTGTATTTATTACTAATATCATACTGTCAGTGCCAATTATTTGATAAAAACATCGGTTTACCTTAAACAGCTTTGGTAACTTTTTATGCCTATAACATTACCATTATTACCAATTATGCTTCAGGTTAACATTGAAACGTTAGCTCAGTAGCCTAATTATATCTGCAGGCTATGTCTAAGTAGGGCGCCTAATTTGTGTTAGCTGTTGTTCTAATTCTGACGTTAGCAGTCTCTCAAATAAATAAAAAAATGTGTAATGAAATACACGCAAGATTTTATTGACTTTGAATAATCAGTAATTCATTATCACTCACGAAGCAACATAAATGGACTAGGGGAGATGCTTTAAGCAATTTTAACTTGAAGAACAATAAAGTTCATAAATTCATTAATTAATTGACATGCCTGCGATTACTAATAATCTACATCTACTAGTATAGATTAGAATATAATATTACGAGTATAAAGAGGAAATATTTGTATTTTTGTGTGTATGTTTGTAATAATAATAATAACTCAAAAACTACTGTGCCGATTTCAAAAATTCCTTCACCATTGGAAAGCTACATCCACCCTGAGTAACATAGGCTATATACCGCAGGCGGAGCTGCGGGAAACAGCTAGTATATAATAAAATAAGGCATACAAAAACAAAGAAATAGAAATGCCAAACTTACACCCTTGTTTTTATATTGGGGTTGAAAAGTAGCCCATCGTCTCAGCTATCCTGTATATTTCTAATCATACGAGTAGTAAATACACCCTTCTTTTTATATCTAGGTGTATAGTAGCCGAGTAGTCACGGATTTCCTGAATAATTTTAATCATATTAATTATGCATGGGGCATGGACAGACACTGTTCGATGGAAGAAAGTCAAACCACACACAAACCACATTTCAATCTCGCTTGATTTCAAGAGATTACCTTGGAATGTGTAATCATAATTATTAATTTTACTTACTGCTCTGTGTAGCTAACTTTACTTATCAATGTTTTTAAGGAGTTTTATACTTCGCGGCAGTTGCAGATGGGGTGTTGGGGTTGACATTTTTATTTATTCGTTGATTTATTTAAAGATACTTTAAACAAAAAAAAATCCATATTTAAGTATTAAAATAAAGAACTGATTGCTAAAAGTATTCTCCAAAAGTCAAACTTTCTGTTAAGCATTTTGGGCTGTAAGATCATTGTGTGACCAAAATTCCATTCTAAATTTACATATTCTAATGACCATTAAAACTCCCGGATCGTATCGGTCTAGATTTCCATTAAAATAGTTAGAGGTTCAGACGGCAGATGCTCGATTGTGAAACAATAAACAGTGCCCTTTTTATTTTTGTTCTTAGCAAGTCAACTCTAGCTTATTACGTGAAGACCAATTTCCACTTTATAAGCATAAAATAAGAACGTGACAGGGAAACACCTTTGAAGAAAAAAAGAAACGTTTGGAAATGGTTATTCATTTATTCATTTCGAGTGAGATCGGTATATATTGTATGAAGATGTTTGCTATTGGGAATATAACATTAGTATCCCACAATTAATTCAAAATTTTGTAATTAAACTAAAGCCAATTTACTGCCATAGATAAGACATATTCTCACGACGCCTGAAGCCCAATTTGATCATGTTCATTATATCGAAAGTGACATATATGCCCAGGGCGTAGTTGGGCCTTGGATAACTATGGCAGTGTCAATGTAAAAGTGTGGTAATCGTAATAAAACTACTAGGTAATTACTCTGACTGCACCTTTAAAATGATATGTTACTTGACATAGGTATGTAAGCTTTATAGATTTCCCACACATTTTGAGGTTATGCAATACTAAATTTCTTCACAAGATAGTTAAGTGTTAAAAATTTATTAATGGTAATGAAATGTGAAAGTAACAATTTGTCTCTCTGTCAAATTTTGAGGCGTTGCAAAGCTGAACCAATTTTATGATAATATTGTAAGAGATACAGGACAATGTTAATACACTTTTAATGTTCAGACTTTTTTTACTACCTAGATACATAACATCATTAAGACTAGGGCACCCCAGGAACATCTATTTTCCAGAATGAATAGAAAATGATTAATGACCATGGTCACTAGAAGAAAATGGAAATGTTTTATGACCATTTTCAATTTATTTATTTATTTATTCACAGCTACTCACTACACTCACCGTTCCCCAAGACGTATAGTGAGTTTTAATTTATTAATCGTATGAAAAAGTTACAGTAATTAATAGGTATTTTTGTGACTTTAAACTTTGGTACGTACGTAAAATACATATAAATATATATAATACAGAATGTAGCATTATACTATGGTGGCTGAATTAAAAAAAAAACATATCTTTTTTATCTTCATTAACATAGGCGAAAGTTATGCACACTATCTAGATAATTTTCATTTATAGTTTATATGCATTATCTTAAGTGCAAGTTCAAAACAAAATTTTATCTTATGAAATCTAAGTCACAAATACAAGTCAGTCAGTCAAGTGTAGCAACTTTTTATTCTGCCAGATATTTATTCAGACAAATGCAAATTATGGATGGTTGTCAATTAAATGGTTAGATAAACATTTCAATAATTAATATATGGCTTTTTTACGTAACCACTGTTATGCACAACAACTTAACAACTAATTATGTCAATAAGAGAAGTAATTTATCAAATGCCGTTGGAGAAATTCAAATATTGTTTAGGTATTTTTAATGAGGATTATAAAACGGATTTACAAGTATCCAAAAGTCCAGTTTTCTACGTACATCCTGGTGGCAGTTTTTCAATTATTAATTTATTTTACATAAATTTTACTTTTCGATGCATTATATCATCTCAATTTTTAGAGAATCAAAGTCAATAAATTATTAATTAACTGCCTCTGTGGTCCAGTGGTTAAGGCGTCTGCCTTTGACCAAGAGGTCGCGAATCCGATTCCCACGGGAAGCATACTTTGTTTAGTTGTTTCCAGTTTGGTTGTAGGCTTGAATCACCTGATTATCGGATAATAAAGATGATTCCGTGTTTTGGAAGGAACGTTAAACCGTTGGTCCCGACTGTAATTTAGTGGTCGTTAACGAACATCATGATCCTTTCGATCTGGTCCCTATTAAAACAGGGTTATGGAGGTCACATGACAGTCGCTCTAATGTATTAACCAGTACTACCTAATTTAGGACCATGATTAAAGCGTACCCTGGGATCCGAAGCGTAAGTTGACGACGCAATAGGCGCTAGGATGAAGAAGAAAGACAATAAAGTATTCAAAATATCAAACTCATGAACTCCGAGTGTGAAGACCACTGTAGGTACCACAGAAGAGGCCGTAAGACTACCTGAAGGTCTTTTTATCAAAA
The DNA here is from genome assembly GCA_947363495.1 of Euzophera pinguis. NCBI lineage: Eukaryota > Metazoa > Arthropoda > Insecta > Lepidoptera > Pyralidae > Euzophera > Euzophera pinguis. The sequence continues at coordinate 5,213,703 of OX376159.1, forward strand.
CTAGTTAATAAAATTTCATTTAAAAAACAATACAAAAGTTTAAAAAATGATTAGACTCCTCTCCTTTCGTCCTCAATATTTACTTATTTATTATATGGCTATTACAACAATCAGGGTTGGCGCAAATCCATCACAATCGACTGATTGATCAAGTTTCAAATCGATTGTTTCACCATATCATATCCGACTACTACAAAATTATGTATAGAATGAAATAACAGCAAAACAAACAATAACTCAATATCATTGGTCACGAAAAGTAAGCCTAAACAATGCTATTTTGGCGTGCTTCCCCGTCGTGCCCTAACACGGTATTGTATTGTTGTGAAACAAGATAAACGGACATTTTCTATCGAATTCGCCCTTATTGTGCCATGGTAGGTATCTATAGTTTGAAACCTTGAAGGAATTACTCGTAAGAATATGCAATAGAAATGTAAAGCAATCCATTTTCCACCGATTCACATATCTTTACTAATCTATCCTCACTGGTAAGGTGTGATACCACGGGAAAGCATACTCTTGGGCCGTACCACGACCCCCTATTTTTAACATAACGTTTTTAATTTTTCACAGTTAATAACGTACATTATGTACCTATATTATTATCATATTTTAATGAAGTCAGTTGCTAAACTGTGGTACCGCTTCGGAGTAACACACGAAAAAACTCTACATGAAACCCGTAAATTTTTTCGGCCAAACTATCTTTCTGTTTCTCACCATCAAATTTTCAGTGACTGCTGTGTCTTTCCACTATTCGAAATATCTTTTTGAATTTAATATAGGTATTTTGTTGTGTATGCAAATAGCTCACTTGAAGTTGTAGGGGCTCACGGCCAGGCATAACACATCTACACTTCTACACTAATATTATAAAGAGGAAAGATTTGTATTTTTGTGTGTATGTTTGTAATGAATAAACTCAAAAACTACTGTGCCGATTTCAAAAATTCTTTCACCATTGGAAAGCTACATTCACCCTAAGTAAGTAGGCTATATACCGCAGGCAGAGCTGCGGGAAACAGCTAGTAGTCTAATATTCAGATAATCTCATATTATGCGAATAAAGGTAGTGACTGTATTTGTTTATAAGCCACCACTTAGATGTTTATTTTACCTCCTTTCTGCCAGGATGATAAAGCTATTAACTACCTTCGGTCGCACTACTGGCAGTAACAACAAATATTTTTAAGAGCGGTAATTATTAAAATGCAACATTTTACATGTCTACGCAATTTTTCATTATGTGCATTTGTTATGATTCGTGATAACCATTAATAAAACATAACCCACATTGACCTTAAAAAGTTTATGTATTTTGACAGAAATGAATAAATAACCCTCGATGAAGATCAATTTTAATCTACACATGGCATGTATACTTTGCCAAATATTTTTAAAATATACCTATTTCTTTTCTCACAATACCAAACATATTTAAATTTTGCAATTCTTGCTTTACACATTTAATTTGATTTGAGCAATTACGAACATTAATTATTAAAATAATAGTTTCGATGACCCAGTGGGACCAAAATTGCAAATTAAAGTTGCAACCAGCACTGTTTCGACACTTTTAGTTGTTTTTTACGATGGTAGTTTGTTGTAATTATTAAAGTTGAGACTGCTGGAGCGGCCCTCGTCGCTCGTACTATAAAAGTCCTTTGATGAGTATCCACCCTAGCCGGTAGTTGATGATACCCGGAGAATATAAATTAAAACAAATATGTAATAAAGACCCACCGATAGGTTCTTAGTAGGCCCTTCAGGCACAATAGTGTCGGCCCTTATGGCATTGAGCGTTTGCTACCGCTCGCGAGTTTGCATTGCTCGCTTGATCAAACGCAAAGCCCATGGCCGATCGAGGTTCGTCTTAACTGGGAGCCCCTTGTGCATTTGCCAAAAAGGCTGAGCGGTAAATACTGCGCCTCAAACTGTCCCGCTGTAAATTTAAAAGCTCACAAGAGCTAAAATTGTAGGTCCGATCAAAATTCTAAAATCTACGAGCTGCGCTCTTTTCCACTGCAAACTCCTAACTTTTCTGTAATTTGTTCGAAACAATAATTTATTTTTATTCCTACTTCTGTCCATAAAGATTTTCAGTATGCAGCCACCTAAATCTCACCCGTTGTCGCCCCCATGAGATGGCTTCTGCTACACTTAGCAAGGCACAATGGGTCACTACAACAGGTGCGACATCGCAAAGTGAATCTAAAATTTACAGTTTTGTACTTACGTTTTTATGTGAGTTGATAAAAAATATAAAAAAAATACAAATTTTATTGTGTACTACATGCACTTTGATAAATTGGTTTGGATAATTTTAAAACTATGTTTTTGGTGATCTTTTTACAGGATAAAAAGTGTTTGTGCCTAAGCCGGAAGCCATAAGTATAAAAATCAATGATTAAGTTGTCATTTTAGATCAGGCAACTGTGACACGAAATTGATAAAATCTACCTAATCTTAATAAGAAGGAAATGACCTATAGCTTACCGAACAGTTATACTAATAGTTATGAATATATGTTAACGTTTCAGTGCATAGGAATATTAGGTAGATACCTAGATTTTTACAATTGTGCTATTTTGATATGTTATAACTTTAGTCACAAGTTTCCTATCTAGTTATTTTTGAGTTTACATATTCAACCACTCAACGTGAGATCAATACCACTGTACCACTACTACGTAAAAACATTCCGATTGTCGTTCTCTCCGTATCTTCACGCCGCACTCAGAGTCGTTAATGACTACTTAAACAAATTCTTCAATATTAAACAAAAAGTTCTTCCTTGGTGAGCAAAATATTTAAATCAAAATAAAAGATAACTAACTCTCTCTTTCACTGAGAATTTTTTTTAAGTTTGAAGAAATTTTCATTGGGGGTGTGGCTTTAAATCAGTGATTCCCAAAGTGGTCCAGGTGGACCCCCAGGGGTCCACGGGAGACTTGCTGGGGGTCTACGTAGGCGTGAACAAAAAATGGGGGTCCATAAGATGTTAATGGGGGTCCACGAAAATTTATCTGCTTTTGATAGTAAAGAGCAAAAATGTAAGCATAGTTTTTATAAGGGCCTACCTACATTGTTTTAAGTACCTATCTAAGCAGATAATATTTTAATAAGGCAAGCGACTGTTACTTGTCCAAACTTGTGTATTCGATATTACGTACAATTTCGTGTACAGACTTGCAAAGCGCTATCCGCCCGACAATGCTTAATGCTTGTTCAGACATGAACTTGATCAACACTATAAATACTTGATGCCAAAGGCAACCAAACGCATTTATTTGTTTCCGGAATTTCGAAAACAAGGCGGAATTTGGAAAAAAGTTGTGAGAAAATTTATATCTGTGTTTGCTAGTGCCGGAGAAAAGTAAGTAACCTACCTTTTTTTGTTATAGTACTTAAGTATTTTGTTTACGTGTACTAGTCGGTTGATCACAACGGCCTGTATAGATAGGTAACTTAGTAACTTACAGATATTTTAATTGTCCTCTTTCGATTTGAAGACAAACACAGCACGTTTTATTCAATTGTTTTTTCACGAGAGAAGCACTGCCTCTCTAAAAAGGCCGAATAAGCAATATTGCAGAGCAATTAATTTTGTAATTTTTCTTGCAAATAACTACTAATTTTATAAAACAGTAATTTCATAATCATGTTAAATTGATTTTGAAGTAACTATTTTATCAAAACTATTCCTTTTCGGAAAGAGCGAGCGGTGCGCGGGCGACGGGAAAAGGGCGGGGCTTGAACTTCGATGCCTGTTTGTCACGTTTTAACAATGAAGCCGCAGACAAAAAATACGCAAATACACGGAGCGCGTGAACTCATTGATTTAATAAAATGTTAGTTATCGTTTTTATGGACAATTTTGGGATTTCGACGTTTATTTTTTCCTACACAAATATGATCAGTATTCGATACTGAGTACACTAATTTTTATTTATACTATTAAAAATTAGTGGTAAATTATGTACTTTAAAATTGATACCGTTTTGTGAAAACGTTTGTATTTGTCTCAGCGGTTTATTAGTTGGTCCCTTTACAAGCCGTAATTCTATTTCCGCGTGCTGACAAAGGCTGCGGTGTGATACCTATATTCAGAAAAAAACTTGGTTACTAAAACATTTTTTTTACAGGTAAGGTAACTGACACGAAACATGGCTACAGCAAAGAAAAAATGTCGACAATATAGTGTCGATTATTTGAAATATGGTTTTGTTCCATCAGAGGCAGACAAACAATTGCCCATGTGCCTATTATGCAACAAAGTTTTGAGCAATGACTCTATGAAACCATCAAAGCTCGAAGATCATCTAAAAAGGTGTCATACTGATAAAATAGGTAAAGATTTAAAATATTTTCAAACATTGAAAGAAAAATATGGAAAGAGACCCACCATGCACAGTATGTTCGCTTCAACATCTCAAAGTAACGATGATGGCTTGCGGGCATCTTACAATATCTCATTACTTATAGCAAAATCTGGAAAACCGCACACTATCGGAGAACAATTAATTTTACCCGCTGTTGAAGAGGTTTTAAAAACTGTTTTGCACAAATCTCCATTTGACGTACTAAAAAGAATTCCATTAAGTAACAATACTGTACAAAGACGCATTGATGAAATGAGCTCTGATATCGAAAGCTTTTTGTGCAATCATCTGCAAAAAACTCATTTTTCTATACAACTGGACGAGTCAACGTTACCCAGTAATGAAGCATTACTATTGGCATATGTCCGATTTATTGTTGAGGAAGAAATTCACGAAGAATTGCTATTTGCCAGAACTTTGGAGACTGACACTAAAGGCGAATCAATATTTAATGTCCTGAGTAATTTTTTTACGGAAAAATCGATCCCATTTACAAACATTATTTCAGTGGCAACAGACGGAGCTCCTGCAATGGTCGGGCGATATCGTGGGTTTATAAGTCATCTCAAAAGAATTATACCAGGACTTACAGCTATTCATTGCGTAATCCACCGACAACATCTTGTGGCAAAACATTTAAGTGACAGGTTGAACCAATCTCTTCATTTTGTAATAAAAGCTGTCAACAAAATCAGAAGCAATGCATTGAATACACGTTTATTTGCTCAATTGTGCGACGAAAATGATGAAGACTTCCAACGACTGCTCTTACATACTGAAGTACGCTGGTTGTCGAAAGGTGCATGCTTAACGAGATTTTACTCTGTTTTCGATTCCATATTAGAGTTCTTAGAAAGTAGAGATCCAGATTTAAAAGAAAACTTGATCAAATTCAAAGCAGACATTGCGTATTTGACAGATTTGTTTAAAAAATTTAATGATATTAACTTGCAGTTACAAGGGGACAGCCTGAATTTAATAAAAACAAAGGGGATAATTTCGGCTTTTCTTGGGAAATTGAAATTTATGAAGCAAAACATTGGTCGGCGCGAATTCTCTCAATTTCCAAACTTGTCGCAGGTAGAATGTATTGATGAGGATATCCATACCTACAGTCAACATTTAAGTGCCCTGCATGATGACTTCAAAACCAGGTTTGAAGATATACTGACGATGGATATACCACCATGGATAATAAATCCATTTGATGAAACGGAAGTGGCCAATGTTGTATTACAAGAGGAGCTGCTCGAGCTAAGCACTAATGAGGAGCTGAAGGTGAAATTTAGAAAAGGCTACCCAACATTTTGGCTGCAAGCAGAAATACCCGAAAAATATCCTGGACTGTGGGAAATCGCAAGGAAATTTTTAATAGCTTTTCCCTCGTCATATCTTGTCGAAAGGAGTTTTAGTGCCGTTACAAACCTCTTAACAAAAAAAAGGAGCAAATTAAACATCACAGAGCGGGGGGATTTGCGGTTATTGCTCACAAAAATAAAGCCAAACATTGATCGTTTGCTGACACTCCATCAGATACATCCTTCCCATTAATTAAAATTATGACCTGAACCTATATTACCTTAATATTTTTTTCTTGTAATTCTATTCTTTTAATAAATAAAGTGATATAAAATGTACCATTTTTCGTTTTTATTTTACATATCGAAATATAGGGACAGAACTCAGAAGTGACACAATTTTTATTTTTTGGCGACTTTAAGAATGTGGTAGAAATGTAGCAGCAGGGGGTCCACCGAAACCAGTAAAATTTTGAAAGTGGTCCACGAGAAAAATAAGTTTGGGAACTACTGCTTTAAATCTTGATTTATACACTAACCTACTGCTAACTGTTAATATACAAATAAATTTTTATTTTCTACAAGACGTATAGTTTCGCAAACCGCCGGAACAAATGCGAAATGGCATAGTAGTCATGAACATTGAGCTACGTCAAGTGGAGATGCTATTATAGAGAACCATCCATCCATACTTACGTACTAATCCATACTGATTATTATAAATGCGAAAGTCTGTCTGTCTGTCTTTCTGTCTGTCTGTCTATCTGTTACACTTTCTTGACTAAACCGCTGTACGGATGAAATTTGGTATGAATATAGTTGAAGACCCGGGGTCAAACATAGGCTACTTTTTAACGCAGGCAGAGCTGCGGGAAACAGCTAGTAATTTATAAGTGCGAAAGTATGTCTGTACGCTTTCACGGCCAAACGGATTTTGATGAAATATACAAATTATAACTAAATAACCTTTTTTTTCATCATCAGGCCTGCGACCTTTTTCAGGTCATCTGACCATCTGGTAGAGATGTCCAACACTGTGCTTACCGGACTAAGTAATGTAGCATGTCTATTAAAGTCTTAACCAGGAACAAAATAACACATTACAATATTGTAATTTATTACTTTTCCCGCAAATACTTGACTTTAATCTTACCTACACAAATTAGCCCAAGGACTGTACGCTTACGTTTGTATTGACATTTAAAAGCGAACAAGGTATTAATTGAAATCGAGTATTTTGTTAAATATCGCATTATTATTAAAATGGTAGGCAATTTATTATATAAAGGTTCTTTTATTTTCAATTATTGTTTTCTGTAGTTGTGTTATCAAATTACCTACTACTAAATTGGTGTTATTTTTAAGTTTAACAGAGAGAGAGAGAGAGGCTCCAGAGGGGTCCCTGTGCTGATAGCGGACAGGTCGGCAACGCGTTCGTGACATCTCCGGTGTTGCAGGCGTTCATAGGCTACGGTAACCACTTACCATCAGGTGGGCCGTAGGCCTGTTTGCATACTTAGTTGTATAAAAAATATAACAGGGTTATTTTTAGTAGGATTACCCTTTTTTTCCAGTATGACCACAAAACTATACGACTTTCATTAAATAAAATTGAAAAAAATCAAAACCGAAATGCAAATTAAGTGAGAAGTTAATAGAATGTTTAAAGGAGTTTGAAATTATTTTCTAGGTTTTATAAGAAAGTTTTTCAATCAAACCATTTATAAGTGGTGTAATTTCACTTTTCACATACAAATGTATTGTTTGTAATTTGTTATATTAGTATTGATAAAAATAAATAAAGAATCCTGCTTACCAAGGGTGGTGAGTATGGCAACAACCCCTCAATTGTGGGGAGGCCTTTGTCCAGCAGTGGACTGACTGAATTATGAAATAAAGAAAATTATGGCTATCGAGCTAAACTTCTACATTTAAAGAACGCTTACAGTACATATGATAGAGTTTTACTTAAACATTATTTAACAGTTTACGTCTACACTATCTACACTAATATTATAAAGAGGAAAGATTTGTATTTTTGTGTGTATGTTTGTAATGAATAAAATCAAAAACTACTGTGCCGATTTCAAAAATTCTTTCATTTTGAAAGCTACATTCACCCTGAGTAACATAGGCTGCGGGAAACAGCTAGTCTTATATAATTTTGTCTAATGTAATTGCCGCGAGCGAGCTGCATTTGTCATCTAAATCAAATCTAAATTCATTAACGAAATTGAATTCAGAATTATTTATAGTCAAACCTAGCTATTTCAACGTTCATATCTTACTCAAACATTATTAGGTATTTCATAATCAGAGTCACGATAGAGTCCTATCTACTTTTTAAAATCAACCCATGGATCAGATTACTGAGAAAACAAAATACAAAGTAATATTTTGCAACTACAAAACTAGAAATAAGTTAAAACAAAGTGTAGGTAGTTAATTACATTTTGTAAAACTATTGTTCAAAATATTTCAGTTTTAAGTATTGAACATTTGTCTATTCAAAGATTGTAATTAAACTAGCTGATGCCCGCGGCTCCGCCCGTCTAATCAAAAGGGATTTCCAATGAGGCTTGAATCACTTAGATTATAATTATTATATATGACAGGTATCTCAGGATCTTCTTTTTATGTATTTAGAAGATTACTCGACACCAGATCCCAATATGGATTGATAGTATATCACATCCAGCACGTCCGATTTTATAATTAATGTTATTTTCGTAATCAGCAACCCGATAAACCATACAAATAACACTCATGTCTTTTTTTCATTTCATCATTCAGGGGCTGAGATCTAAAAACCTTAGAACAGGTAACAAATCATTTATCAAAACAAATAATCTTGTGAAGTTTCGACTGCAACTTTGAACATCAGTTTCCCTTTTGGGGGTCAATTTTGATAAATTCTTCCTTAGTTCACCCTCAGATTACAAAAGAAACCCACTTGATAAAATTTAATGACAGATCAATTACAGTTTAAAAACGGTCTAACTAATCTCTCTCCCCCTTATCTACTTTGGACCCCATTACACCCACTTAGGTGGTGCGTTTTAAAAAACTTCTTGCTTAGTGCACCCGCTGATTACAAAATGAGCCCCCTTGCTAAAATAAACACAATCAGTGAATACACAACCTTTTTCCCATTTTTGGAGTTAATGCAAAATATCCTAAATAAGGTATATTTACTCATTTATCATAAGTAACAATTTTGTGAAGTTTTAAATAAAATGGTCATATTTCTCCATGCATGTTTGGACCCCATTTCACCCTTTTAGCAGGTGAATTGGGAAAAATATTTGCTAAAATTCATTGCCGATCAATGATATTATAGTTTTTCTTTTTTCAGACTTTATCCCATTTGTCCCTATCAGGAGTTACTCATAAGAGGAGGTATGAATTACTTGTAATTGAAGTAATTGATGGTGGTGTTCATAATGTGAGTTAATTCTAAATGTATGTCATTACGTAGTTACTTAAATGTTTTTTTCATTCATTCTTATCGAGTGGGTTACATGGCCAATCAACCATGCACATCCAGGTGATAAAATTTTTTCGAAATTTCCTTACGGCCTCTGACGTGGTTCCTTTAACGACCGCCAGATGGCAGCCGGGTGGGACCAACGACTTAATGTGCTTTCCGAAACACTGAATCATTATGTATTTTGAATTAGCACGTGTTACAGAATTTGGCCATTAAATACTGAAGGGCCTTGAGACTGCAGGCCTTAAAGTCAGCCGCCAATAAAACAGAATATCTCCGATCCATTAACCCGATAATTCGTTGGTGCCAATAGTCACAAAATTTAAATACCTAGGTTCAATAATAACCGAAAACGGTGATATAGATGCTGATGTAACGCATAGAGTGAACATAGGTTGGCAGAAATGGAGATCTTTACTAGGAGTCCTTTGCAATCGCCGGATGCCCGTACGAACCAAGGGTAAAGTTTATAAAACTGTGGTCAGAAATGCTGTCCTGTAAATAAAACCCATATACAGAGCCTTAATACTGCCGAGATGAGAATGATAAGATGTTCGAGGGCCGGGACACGGATAAGAAATGAACATGTAATAGGGAATCTTGCGTTAAGCATACCAATGGGGGGAAAAGGCAGAGGACGCCCTACGTGGAAAGTCTACCCCATCCGATAACCAAGGACAGACTGTCCTGGCGCAAATTAACTAGGAGAGTCGACCCCACCTGAAGTGGGAGTGCGCAAAAACGAAGAGTCCCTATCAGGAGTTAAATTTAAAAAAGTCAATATTTAGCTCTTTAGATTTTATAAATCACCATACAATGTGCATTTAGAAAAAATCATGCTTAGTGAACTTCTTTATCTCAAAAGAACCCAAAAGTCATTGAGATATCAGTAATCGTTAAGTTTTTGCTCTTTCAGACTGTCTCCCTATTTTCCCCCTTTTAGTGGGTGAATTCTGAAAAATCCTGAAACAGGTTTAATTTATCTAAAGAAATAATCTTATGAAGTTATTAATGAAATGAACTAAGTAATCTCCTACCCCCATTCATACTTTCGACCCCCTTTTGACCGTCTTTGGGGGTGAATTTTTAAAACGAACGCTGAAAATGCAAAAACTAAACGATCACTGATCATTTAGTTTTTGTTTTTGCATATTCAACGTTTATCCCACTTTTCCCCCTTTAAGGTGTTGAATTCTGAAAAATTCTGAAACATGTATTTAATCTTTTATCATAAGCAATAATCTTGTGAAGTTTCGAATGAATCGGACTAACTAATCTCCTTCCCCCATACATACTTTAGACCCCCGTTTGACCCCTTAGGGGGTGAACTTATAACATAAAACTTCTATCCAAATTTCACGTTTATAGCTTTTATGGTTTAGGCTGGGCGTTGATGAATCAGTCACCCTTGTTCTTTTATATAATAGATGATAAAATAAAAACAAAATATCTAGGTATACTGTGTGAAACTAAAGTTAGTCAAATTCGCTTTGATAACAATAGTTTTCAGAATTTATAGCTTTTGTCCACGGCTTCGCACGCGTTTTGAAATCCCACTGAAATGTACTTATTTCCGAGATGGAACGTACCAATACAAATACGTAGAATGTACCCTATGTCGTTCTCGGTAACTATGTGTACCTATGCGAAATTTCAGAAAGATTGATTCCAAACACGAAAGGTAAAGTAGTAACAATATCTTTTCGTATGTAATGAACCAATTGACACACTATCAGATCAACCAATACACTATTGTATTCAATAACATACATATCGGCGATTTAAATTAAAAGTATATTTAAACACAGTTAAGAAATGTATTACTATATTGCACAACGTTATGTTATCCTTCAAATATAGTCTTAACGAAATTCAAGTTTCGTTTTAAGAAAATTTTAATGTTTATTTAGCCGCACCCAGTTCGTTAAGAAATGAAAGACGGACAGATATTTCTTATGGTGCGACCATACATTGAGCTATTTGACCAAATATTTGCCAATGCATGATTTGCCAAAATATATACTAATACGTACGTAATAAGAGTTATTTTGGAAAAACATGCAAAGGCAAATATTTGGGCAAATGGGCGATGTGTGGTCGCGCCAATAAAGAAATATCAGACAAAACCCAAGGATGTTGATTGGGGATATTGTAATGGTAAATCCTTAAATTGGCTCATTTGCATCCTGATTCAAAGTGAAGTAGGTTCATAATTGCTTATTATGGTGTTGTTATATCCAGGATACAGACAGACATTCAGTTCCGGTTTTTACTCACTGTCCAGTCTCATAGAGATAAATAAATTAACATGTTAATGTACCATTCGATGATTTAAAAATCAAAATTACAAATTACGCCTATTTAAAAAAAACTCGAAATATGAGTGAGATATTTTTCACAAATTACGAAACTAATTACACAACGGTCACACAATTTTAATTATCATTTTGTCATAGTACATCGATCTTATGACCAACAATGTTTATGTGTAAACTAAAAAATTTTAAGCTGTCATTGGTGGTATCAAAAAACTGCTTTATGTAACTTAGAATTTGACCTTGACCAGGATTGTACGACACGGATTTTGATTATCAGAGTCACGTAATCTACCCCAGAGAAAAGATATGTACTATGATACGAAGCGTTATTTCTATCGTTCCTTGTTTTAAAGTAATCCAAAAAACTCAGGTATTCATTATTATACAATTGCGTTTCCCGTATCCTAGTTGCTTCTAGTGGATTAAAGCCGGAGTAATGTGTCTTCCGAAGCACGGAGGAGCTCAAGATAGAAATGCCACAAATGGCGACTAATCTAATTCAAACCGTGCTCGCCGTGTCACTAGGCAAAGGCATGTTCAGAGGGACTATCGCATTTTTCCAAAGAAATCTGTGTCTATGAAATTTTATTATCGCAGACGACAGCGACTATGTTAATAAATTTGTGTGTAAAGTCTTAGTAGGGTAACTAAAAAGGGACATACTAAATCTTAACGTTGTCGCTATCGTCTACCTTGATTAAAACTTGTAATAGTGTTTTATTTTGTCGTGAATTTGCATGTCACAAACTATTTAATGCACGTAGCTAAAGACATCTAGATCCGCTTTCTGTCACTGTATCGGGATGGCGCTCACGCATTCGATCGATTTAGAAATTGACACCACAACGTGAGCTGATGTCACTTTTGCGCTATGTAATTATATATTAAAAGTGTGATAAGTCAATCATTACATACTAGGCGTTATTGTTTGCCCGAAACTTCTTTTTTGTTTCCTCATGATGGAGGGACTTGACTATCACTCGCCACAATCCTTCTCCAGCCGATCCTATCCTAAGATAAGTGGATTCAAGGATGTGCCAGTGGCCTCCTTACTGTATCCGCCTCACGTGCAAATACCAGGGAGACGCCCTATTCCCCATATTTGTCACGAGGAGATATTCAAAGATATTAGGGCATTGCGCACTGTGTAGCAAAAGAATTCGAGGACTTTTGTTTGCAAATAGTGGATGGATGGAGTGGATGAGTATGTGATGATCGTAGTAGTCACTAGAAATGCCGTCGCTATACTTTATTCCACAAACTCATCTGGCATGCAGTACATCAACATCACTTGCTCTATTGGATTACCAACGTCGACGTCTTTGACAGTCTTAGATCAGTACGCGTCATGTTTTAAACATAATTAATTCTTCCGTCATGGTTTTGTAACATGACATGCCTCTGTTGAAAAGGGAGAGTATGCGAAAATTACCACTGTAGTACACACCAATGATAAATCGATATCTTACCGTCTTTTGTATGTATGATCTCTCAGAGTGATAAAACACATTCCAATACCTATCACCAATAGATAATAAGTTATACTCTTACAAGTAGCTCGATAGCGGGGCATCTTTGTTCGTAAAGATCATGTGTTAGACTCGCCTTAGTTCGCCAATAGTTATTTACATCTTGAGCTTTTCCGTACTTAAGAAGGTTAGTCATTGTTACATGGCAATCGTCAGATTATGTTTTGGCAGCCTAAAAAATTTGTCAGTATTTGAAAACGAACGTAACAAGATTATGATTCTTTTTGCATGGGTACCGGCAGTTGCTCCATTGGCAATAACCCAGTGTCTCTATATCTTTAATGGGTTAAGTAAAAACAAATAATCTTAAGACGGACTTATTCCCATTTTTACTCACATGAACAATTCTACTTATCTAAAAGCAAGCCAAAGGTATTTTAATTTGTCAGTGTTGAAATCTTAATAAAAAATGTTGATCTTTATCAAATATCTTTCTAACAAACTAGTTGACCATAAACAAACTATGTACAAATTTTTGTCTTTTATGGGGGCCATAAAACCTTTTCAAGTAGTTGCAATATTTCCAGTTATTTATTGTTTCTTACCTTTTATGAGATTTTTACAGGTATAGATAAAATTATTGAGATAGATAGATTCATATTGTACCTATGACAAAAAAAAAAGTCTTATCTTACCCTTTTCTTTTATTTTATTGCTATTCCTTTATGAATGTATTAAGAACTAGCTTTTTTCCTTGGCTTCACAACGCGTACTGGTGGTATCCCACATGATCATTGTTTTTTTTAGTCTCAGTCGCGTTAATAACACAGTTAGGATAGGTTTATAATTGGTTAGTAATTTGATTATGATACATGCTGTTGGAGTAGGTCTAGCAAAATCAATCGACTCTATGCGCCAAAATATGTGATCTCTATTAAAACAACCCATAGGAGCGAAATATTAGAAGATATTTGGCTTTAAAACACTTTATAACATAGAAAATTAAAAACATCAATTTTTTTTTTATTTATTATTATCAAAAATGCAGATTTTTTACATCAACTTGCAACCCAAAAACCACGCAGGTATTAGATAAGTATTTAAGAATTATTTTATTCTATCTCTAGATTTAGAATTTAATGACCTTGCAAGCTGTATAAGAATTGCATAAAATATTGCAAGTGAATTTCGTTATGCAAAACTTTCAGTTCAAAGTTAACTAATCTAAGCCTTAAAATGCAAGTATTCAAATTATAGGTGTCACTAAAGTGAACCACATAAAACAGGTTAGCACTTAAGCTGACCTTACACGACAAGAGTACATTTCCTATACTTTCAAATTTTCTGAACCAGCGCCTTGCGTAAAAACAAGTCAATCTTAAGTGACAGTGGCAGGGGGACATTATTTGCATTTAATCTACTCTAAAAGCTTAATAATATATATAATATGTGTACTATATCGCTTGTTGCAAAACATTACAACAGCGGCTTTAAAAAAACCTTAAAAATTAAATATTGTCTTTACACTATATAACGCGGGTTTAAACAATTATATATGTATATACATACAAACTGTTTTCTTCTGCTTCATCGGTCCCTCACTGCCAAGGATCGTGCATAACCATATGTATTTCCAGTATGCGCGATCGGCAGTACCATTGGACTGAATTATATAAGCTGATTCCAGCTGCTCTCTTTACGCTGTCCACCCATCTAGCTGGAGGTTTTCCTCTGGTACGGAAAAACTTTAGTGTATAAAAAAATGATACGACAAAAAAAATAATCAAAATCAGACCTATCCTTGATAGAGATCTCTTCCAAACAACTAATGAAAAAAGTACACACTTCATAACTAATGGCTGTTTATTTGTTATAGTTACAGGCGCGTAAACTAAAAGTGCAATACAGCTGAAATGGGATATGAAGCTTTTTTTACTAAATGACATCATTGACTGACTTTAGAGAAATGAATTACAGAATTACTCTGGCAAGTCAGAAGCGTGGTAAAATAAATTTTCCAATTTTTTATTAATGTGGAAACTACATTGTTAATATGCAATGTAATATCTATTAATTGTATAAATGCTATGTGTTTGTTGCTGAACATAAATTTCGTGGTTCTTTTCAAATATTTCAATAGAGGGTGGGCTTGCTAGTGGGTGTATATTTGCGACTGTTTACGTTTTACATCAATCATTTAAATTACCTTTTTGACAACCTGTTTAAATTATCTACACCTGTTCTTACATTATGTATTAACATGTGAGGAAATAAAAAATGGTTTAGTTCATACAAAACATGTCAATTTCAGCAAGTAACGCTTCCTGCAAGATTAGCATCTAATAGGGTGACCATAAAAAAAATATTCGAGGTCAAATATGCCAAAGAACAATATCCGTTTACCAAGATTGATATAAATCCATTAGTCTTTTACTGGTGATTTATTGTCCTAAAAACTGCCTACGTAATAAATGTAAAGTGTTACTAAGGAAAATATTGAAAGCTTGAATTTATAACGTTTTAAAGATAAATGCTCACAACTAGAAAAAGTTAATGATTCATTAAAAAGGGTGGAGGCGTTTGTCCAACAGCGGTAGGACTTACTTTACTTGAAGATTTTGATCAAAATTTTATTATAAGTACGTAAGAGTATGATAATACAAACGGAAAACTGGTGTCTTGTTGCCAGGATGGATTAACCCCAATGAAGCACAAGTAGTTAAGAATGAAATGCAATTAGTAAGTAATAGCCATTCCAAGTCATGATCTATTTAAAATATAGCGTAAAAGAATATTAAGTGATATATATGCAGTCCCGATGATGACATGTGGATCCGAAAAGTGGTCCTTGATAATGGGCCTTTTAAGAAATAAAATGAAAAATAAAGATCTACGGTGAGAGCTATGTTCCGTGTTTTCTTACGAGATCAAATTAGTATTGAGGAAATTCATAGGATAATAAAGGTTACCGACATAGCCCAGCAGATTAGCGTGGAGAACCAATAGCAGTTGGAGCAGAAAAGTTCTCGAATAGCGAAAACGTGCAAGCAAGCGCAGCGTTAGACATCCACCGACCAGATGGTCAAACGATATGAAGAAAGTCGCAGACAAGCGCTGGATGCAGACCGCTTCCAACCGGTCATGCGTCCACCATCAAATTTGTGCATAAATTAAATTGCGGGCAACAGTGACGCGTAATAATTATACAAAAAAAGTAATCTTCAGGTTTAGCTATGTCAAACCGGATTGTAAAGAAATGATATAACATACGAAGGAATTTCAATTTATGCATAATGTATTTTATTATGAACTTTGCCTATGACATGTTCATGATGTTCTTTATCACTAAGTCACATTTTACAGAGAACAAAGTTAGGTGGCGATTCTCGGCTAGAGACCTTTGGATAGGGGATGTTTAGTCCATGGCGCATTGGTTGGTGACGTTGGTGTGTCCCTTAAGCCCAGACTCCTTTACGTATGATGATCTTTTAGCGGCCAGCGATAGCGGTGAGCTTAACCACTTATTGGTCTAGACAAATCTGAAGTGTTAGCCATTTCCGACAAGCAGTCACCTTTTGCGATCTATACTTATCAGTGTTAAAGTAAAATGTGCACGTTAGTAGTCGTATTAAAAAAAGCTAGTTCTTCAAACTCAAATAACAAAATCTCCGGTCCGCCAATTTTCCAATTTATTCTCTGTATAGATTTGCAATTTTCTTCATTTTTTTATTTGAGTTATATAATTTTACTTCAGTAGGAAACACGCTTGGACGAAGAAGAATGTGATGATGATCACAAGGAGGAGGTTGGTTGTAAATCGCTACCAATAAATAGTAAAAAAAATACCTAAAGTACTTAATTATTATAAAGACCAAGCTGATTCTGTATTTCAAAAAATACGGTCGCGACTATGCGTCTAGAACTTTCTTTTTCTTTTTTAGAAATAGATTTAAAATATTTTAGAACATTCCAATAATTGCAAGTTATTAATTATAATTGTATTATTAAGTCGACACATTCTAACGTAATGTACACATTAATTAGTTACGCAATGTACACAATAAATATTTATGTTTTAATAAGTTTTCTCGCAGTTTTTTTTCTCTCAAATATGTTGAATAGAACTGACGGCTATTATGTAGTCAATTAGTTAAGCAATTAAAATATTTTGGTAATTCATACTTTTCACGGGCAGACGAAGTCTAGAGTTGTTTTAACTTTAAGTTTACTTACCTATCGAAAGTAGCGCGTTCGTTGCTTCGGGGTCGGTGCGCACAGATCGTAAGTAATTGTTTGGATTGTTTGGAATGTTTCAGTATTTCGTACACTTATTTAGTACTGAAGAAACAACATATAAAATCTAGTTTTCTTATTAGGTACTATGGCCATCACTGATTTACGAGTGATGGTGCAAACTGGTAACTTGTGCTTTTAACTCTTTTTTCTTACACCTAATAATAAACGAACGTGCAACTCAAAAGTTCGTCTGTCACATTTTTTTTAGATACATTTAAGTAGGCAAACAGGCGTACGGCCCATCTGATGGTAAGTGGTAATTTAAATATAATACTACTAATAAAATTAAAACGTTTGCAATCAGATTTTAAAACACAAGTTGCAAAATACGAACCTGAATACCTAAAAGTTTAAGAAATAAATTTTAGAAATTTTGTTGAGCCAAATCGTAAATTTTAATATCTAGCTACATAACCGAATTGATGTCAAATTCGTTACATAGATTTCTTATGTTTTCGCGATTACATTGAATTAGTTAAGGTGTAAATAAGTAATAACCACGCTAAAAACCGTATTCTAATAATATATATAGTTTAATTTAAATCTTTATACTCTTAGAGACTTTCAAGTTGAAGCGTCCAAGGCGTTATTAATAGGTATGACGCGATATATTTTCTATAGGCGTTGATTGCTAAACCTGGCCACAAAGCGCTCCTTTATTTTTGCAGGAGCGCTCGAGCCTCGAGCCCTCCAACAATGAAGTAAATTGATCTTTACTCCACCGGGTCAGCGACCCGAAGTCGACATAGAGGAGCTGATCAAGGAGCCAAATAATTTGGGTTAGTTTAAGTCCAGGTGACTCCGCTGGCTTGGACATCTGGGTTGAATGGGTTACTATCATTGCACTGTCTAGGAAAGATTTAAGTTTGAAGAATAGTCAAACGTCTCAGATACAGCTAGAGTAATGCAGTACAGGCTGATCTGCGAGAGTTGAGAGCTGGCAGAATAGATCTCTCTGGCGCTCTCCCAATTCGGATGCCAACTCTAGATATATTTATTTTATATTATTGCTTTTACCAGGGATTTCCTTTACTAAGTCAGCCAATATTGGTCAAAAATATTCCTGCAATTACGAATTACTATTTTACGAACTACTGTACTACTAAATACGCGTTCCGTTTCCAGTTTATTCATGGAGTGAAAAATTCTAAGTGATTTTACTATGTATTATTGTACTCCTGGATTTTGCTTGTGATCTATCGTTCACTTTATAACACGTTTTATTTTCCGGATTCTTCTTTGTTTATCTGACATTTGCGATATAACTTTACTTCTCTTGGAGTATTCAAATATACTTACTTACTTATTTCTGATTTCAGGTACGTCGAATATAATAATTTCTAACCGCTGCTACTTGAAAATAATTTTGCGAACTCACTAGCGTAAGTAGGCAAAGTAAAGTCTGCCAAGCGTATCAAATTCTCTTAGTATTGTATGAAAGTATACCCTGCATGATTTTGCGACTGCATTGCGTAAGTCTTATAGGCTCACTTCTTTTTTTTAATATTTTTATTTTAAAGTTACGCAATCTTCACATTCTTTTAAATTTGAAATTTTGAATGTCTTAGAGTAAGTAGGTAGGTAGGTATTTAAAAAAGCAAACTTAAATAGTACTTACTTACATTATAGTATTACTTTCACTGTATTAAAAAAAAAAAAAAATAGTGCTTACACGCTATGTTGCATTTGATGGAAAAAAAGTCTTAATTAGTTACAATCATTATATTAAAACATACATTGGAGGACTGCGTAATAATGATATTAGTTTGAAATAAAAATAGTAAATTATTGTACATACGAATGCTGAAGTTCTTATTTATTTTAAGTTGGCGAGTTAGTAATCATGCCGGCCGCTCTATCGTCTCTATGATTCTGCATAGTACAGATATTAACATGATGGTTCATGATGTAAATTGATATCTTGACAGTAACACATGTTAATGATTCCGCTTATTTATTAATTAACAATAATCATAACTATGCTAATTATAAGGCTCCATCAATAAATTTTTCACCAAAGAACGTACAACAGCAGGCTTACCTTGGCATCTCCCAACTAAGACCGGAATCTAACCTTTGATTTAGTTATAAAAAACCAATTTAATAGAAAGTACGACTTAGACCTAGCTATTTTGTAATATCTATTAATATTTCATCACAATCAGCTGATCGATTTGACTCAAATCCGAGCATTCCCATAAAAGTTACGCGATTCGTCCGGGACACGCAAAACGGAAATGTTTAAGATTAAAGAAATGAGTTAATTCGTATCTAAATACAATTATATAACTTTGTGCATATTTTTATTACGTACCAGTCATTTAGGATGTTTGAAATTGTTTTAGAAAATAGGTGGATGGGTATAGAAAAGCAATTTCATTTTGCAACGTTTCCAAACTGATGTTACGATTATATAACATTAGTATTTTTTTAACGAGAGTAAAAAATCATAGCGCAATTCGATCACATTTTTTTTTCTATACATCCTTCTTTTAATTCGTTTTTCCTAAAGATTTTGGTTCAAAATACAAAGTCTCTAAACAAATTTATAATTAATTCCAAATTCTTGATGATTGCATGTCGATTTCAGTTTTATGTATGTAAAATATCAAGTTTATTTGAATACAATGTACCTAACCGGCAAAAATCATTCGTACGAAATCTTCGATAAGACTACATTAACACACAATACATATACTAATGTGCAAATAAAGACCATATGTTTTGTCATTTCGTGGGAAATATGAATAACGACTGTAGATTTGAACTTAAACTGTGAATTTTGACCTTTATGGCGTGTGAAATAGAGATGCAATGTAGAATAATATTTTCAACCACTGATACCTACTATATAAAAATTGCTAAAAATGGTAGAAGAGGCATATGTTCTTCATAGCACGCTGATGGGCCACACTAGTAATGTGCTTTACAATATTAATGCCATATAACTGTGTTATTTCATGTCCAATAAAGAATTTTACATACATGCTGGTAAGATTAAGAAGTTTCAAAGAATTTTTTTTTCTCATACTATGTACTAAGCAGGACTACGACTTCGGTAAACAGGACTACGGTATAGCTGATAGACTATGGACGCCAGCAACGCCTGGGCTGGGAAGGTATTTACGGCCATTTTAAGAAAGATCACAGAGTTTATTAATAAATATCACAATTGAAGCGTGCGAAGGCGGAAATTCACTTGATATGCGATAACTAGGATCTAAGATATCTTTATAATATAGCTAAATTCAACTGGCAACAGAATTAAGTATATACTTTTTTATTAGGGTTCCATAGACACAAGGAACGCCTATAGTTTCGTCATGTCTGTCCTACGTTTTCCTTAGAGACTATTAGTGATTGTAAGCTAAAATTTGGTATGCCTATTCATATGAATCACGCGGAGCGACATTAGGGTACCCCTACATGTAAAGTGGGGGTTGAAATTATTTTTTTCTATTTTCTATTTGTGTGGGGTATCATTTAATAGGTCTCTTAAAACATTATGAGTGCTTTTAGAGTGTTGTTTACAGTACTGAATGTAATGAATTTCAAAGGAAAATTATCACTACCGTAAGGCTTATATTACGAGTAATTATTCATTAATTTAAAACATGTTAAGTTCCAATCCATTAAAATAAGCATCTCACGTAAGCCGATAGTTTGACATATTTTGACATTTGACTACCGATATCAAGATGGCGCTATTTTTGAAACTTGAGTGATTTCGTTTCAAATTTGTTTTTAAGTAGGTTTTATGACCAAGATCATTTGGGACCATTCACACACTTAGCTGGCCCTTCAGGCACCATACTGTCGGCCCTGTGGCATCGAGCGTTTGCGCCACTCTAAGAGTTTGCATAGGTCTAATTGTTCAAAATTTAAAGCTTGTATTTAAGTTTAACTAGCTTTTTCCCGCAGCTTCGCCTGCGTCTTAAAGTAGCCTATGTTTGACCCCGGGTGTTCAACTATATTCATACCAAATTTAATTAAAATCCGTTGAGCGGTTTGGACGTGAAAGCGTAACAGACAGACTTTCGCATTTATAATATTAAGTATGGATATACAAAAAGTTTTATGGAAGTACAATTATTAAGTAAAAAATTTAAAAATTACATAAATTTTATAAATTTTAATGCTATTTTTGTAATACATATTCGAAATTCGTATTTCGCCCGATTCATCCTTGGTTGCCTTTTGTCGATAAAGCTGTAACTAATTATTAGATTAAACCATTATTAAATTCTTATTCGTCTTCGTCTAAGCGTGTTTTCCAGTTGCGTCCTTAGCTTCTGTTACGGAGTCGAAATGCTTGTTACTCGAGACGGACCTTGATTTTGGTGTTGGTTACTACAATGAAGCGACTGCTGTAAAAACTGTCTGATTTTTCAGGCGGCCTAAAGGCTTCTGACGCAGCCTAATGATTATTATCTATCAACAACACCAAACGACATAAGGTACCTTCTGAAGCACGAAGGAGATCGAGATAGAATATGCCACTAATGGTGACCAATCCAATACGGGTCGAGTCGCGTCTCGCCGTCGTCTGACTCGCGCATTAACTACTTGTACTTTGGATACGCGCGCCGCGCTTGTTTATCGAGCTTCTTGTTATATCTGCTAAAGGACATTATGTAGGTGTGCTTTAAGTTTAAAAATTCTTTATTATTGGGTCTACTACTACTATGGAACCTACATTGCGTATGGCTTGCACTTGACCACTTATTTTAGTACATCATCATCATTTCAACCTCGCTGACACCATTCGAGAGCCTTTCTGTCCTCGTTTCTCCGCGCTATGCACCCTACGCACTGCCACTTCAAAAAGCCAATTTGATGAGCTATGTCGGTGACTTTTGATCGAACATAAGTTAAGTGCAACAAGCGACAAAGTTATATTTATTTCATCTAAGAATTCTGCACCCAAGTTTAAGTTATTCAGTGTTGCAACTACAGTAACATAACAATTTGCATAAAGTATCTGAGGTTAGCAATTGACATGCATTTTACTGTTATTATTCTACCTACTGTGACAGAAGGCTGTGTAATTACTTTTTATTATATAATACTTTTTATTAAATTACAGGTTCAATTTGAACTATTCGCCGATGCGAATAAAAAAGTATGGATTTTTACTTTAGGATTTTAAAGGTTTACGTGTGGGTAACAAGAATAATTTCAACTTGCGCACTCTAGTGTCAGAGTACATATTTGAGCCTTTTGGGGTAAAACTCTTGGGCCGTGGGGTCTATTGGCTTATCAGCTTCTACTGTCAAAAAATCTGATTGACATTTCTCGTAACCAGATGGCTCGAAATTAAATATAACATCGTTTTGCCTTCTAAGCAATGTTCTCATTTCATTTCCGTTTTTTTATACAACTAAGTAGGCAAAGAGGCATACGGCCAATCTTTTGGTATGTGGTTACCGTAGCCTATGAACGCCTGCAACACCAGGTTTGTCACGAATGCGTTGCCGACCCTGAAGATTTTTTAACACCCTTTTTTCATTTGAACCAAAAATAATAAAGTCCTTATGTTCACTTAAATTAAAGCTCTTAGGTGTAAACTAAATTATTCACCTGTTCCAACAATGACAAATTTCACCAAAATAGTATAATATTATAGGGTTGTGATCAGACAGGCCATAAAAACAAGGAACTTATGTCTTATGCACACATAACCTCCAAGCTATGACCTTTGTATGTAGTTACAAATCCGTCAATATCTGACCAGGAGCCGGACATTGTTAGGTTATAAATTATTAAAGCTTTGTTTACACACGACAATTAATTATCTTTCATTTGGACTTAAAATTCTATAGAATTTGTTTTAGCACAAAAATAAATAACTTGGGTTCCAAAGAATGAGGGTAAATTTCCAGATAATGACATAAAAGAATGATTGAAAGTGGCTGTTAGTATTATGTCAAATAATTCGCCAGAATTAAATAAATATATACATATATTAAATCGTCAACGATTTTGTCAGCGTGACTCTACATTGAGCCAAAATGTTGTAACTGAAATTCAGGAGCTTCCGTTCAGAGGTGACAGCAATACTCCCTTTCCCTCCGAAGTACTTGGGTACCAGTATTTAATAAAACAATCCATACTAATATTATAAATGCGAAAGTCTGTCTGTCTGTTACGCTTTCACGGCCAAACCGCTAAACGGATTTTGATGAAATTTGGTATGAATATAGTTGAAGACCCGGGGTCAAATATAGGCTACTTTTTGACGCAGGCGAAGCTGCGGGAAACAGCTAATACTACATAATTTGTATAACCCGGACGAAGTCGGGACGGGCTGCTAGTATTTTATAAAAGAAAGTACCTAATAACCACTTTTCCACATGAAACTTCGAAATCGCGTCACAGAATTATTAATCCGAAAAACCTACCAACGTAATCTCATGGTATTTCATTAGGACAATAGTATACATACAGGGTTAAAACTATCAAAAAATATTCAATGTACCAATGTGAACCTCGCTTAACAATAACTCACATTACAAGTAGGCTTATGTTAATTATAATTGTTAACATAATTAGTAAGTACGTCGGTTTTGATCAATCTGTCTGTATGTTCCCATGACGAAATTATATATGATTAGATAATGTCGGAAGTTTGGACATATGTTACGTTACTATGAAATTGATAGTGGCAGGTTGTTGTATTAGACATGCATTTATGAGCGAAACTATTTTATCTTGGATAAAAAATATGTCTAGAAAATTTTAATTAGAGATATAAATCGGAAATCGTTAGTTTAATACGTACTAAAAATATATTGTAGCTAACAAGTATACCATAGTAAGAACACAAAGAGTCTTTTTCATAAACGTGTTTTAAAAAGTTATAAAGTTTTATTGTTGTTTCATAAAGTTATATTGGGTATGTATTTTCATATTGTGCTTAAGTTGGTCAACTATTCAATTTTTAAAATATTTAAATATAATTTTTCGAATCGAATATGTTTGTAAAATGCCTTCTCGAATAATAAAATCGTATAGGTTTGCTAGTGGTCATGTTTTATGTTACCTTCACAATGTCGCCTGCTTTCAGACTAGTTTTTAATCGCTGTGTTTAAAAAAAAATATTTAAAAAACCTAACTGTCGCCTTACGCGCGTGGTCAGACATCCGGGTGACCTCCATGTGACCTTGCCATGCGCTTTCTACCACTGGGCGTTAACAAAATATTTCTTAAAAATGAATTATTATTAATTTTATATTTTTACGTAACTTTATGTAGGTCCATTTCTAAACTTCGCGCATATTTAAGTAATTTCAAAAATGAGAAGGTTTTACGTACCACCGAATTTTTGTCACCATTTCGCACTTTATCTTCTGGACCAACCTTCCTGGTATTTCTCAAACACATACTCTGGAATACTAACAAGAATATGTAGTACATTTCATTATGAAAAAAGAGGATAGTTCCCTGTTTAAGTAAGAGTTCAAGTAAAGTAAGTTAAATATTGCGTCGTATATTAGCTACAAAGTTGTATTGCTGAGCTCGGTAGTCGATCGCGACCCGCGTATCCGTAGCGAATGCGCGTGTCAAGCGACGGCAAGACGCGACCACTATTGGATTGGTCGCCATTTAGTGGCATTTTCTTTCTCGAGCTCCTCCGTGCTTCGGAAGGCACCTTAAACCGTTGGTCCCGGTTGTTATCGATATATAGCAGTCGTGAGGCTATGTCTTTACGCAACCTGAAAAATTCTGACAGCGTTGGCCACTAATACACCTCGAGTAATTTTTCTATTGGTCTGCTTTCCCTATAAAAGGGGTTATGGAGGTCAGACGGCGGTCGCTCCATTGTAATTAACCAATGCCGCCAAATCTAGGACCATGACTTACAGCGTACCCTAGGCTCCGAAGTGTAAGTTGACGACGCAAATAGGAATACACGCTAGGATAAAGATGAAGATATAGCTACAAAGTTGTACCGTAAGTTTTGTGACTATAAAAAACCGAATTCAAATAAATTATTTACAAGTAATATGTGCTCTCTGTATAGATAATTTTGTAACACCTTATTCCGCAAACATTTCAAGAAATTTGCACCATTTATTCTAAGCGTTTGTAGGCGTAAAGGGACCGCGGGCGAATATTAGCCACGCGTATAAAATAAACACCATAAATAACTGTATAAAACATTACGTTTCAAACTATGCATAAATTTAAACATAATTAGAACTTATGACTCTGATATTAAAGGGTGTAAATTGCCAAATTAGCATTTGTTTTAGACGTTTCTAGTTTTCGAAAGCAATACTATAAGGGCCGATTTCACCAAAATAATAAAAAATAAATGTTATTCCAAGGATAATAACGCAATTAGATTATACTGTTAATCCACGTATAATTCCGGTATAAGTACTCTGTCTCTAGAATAAAAATGTCTGTCATTCATTTTTTTATTCATATATAATATATATAGACTTTTGGAGAGGAACTATGTTGGAGAAATCGGTCACTTCAAGTGACGAAGTAAAAGACCGTATCCGCCGTAGGGTCTCCCATAGTAGGCAACAGTGACGCTTAAAATATTGGGAAAGTAATAACCTTGAAACGGCTGAAGGTCGTTTGGTCAATAGCATGATTGTAATTTTGATCCGTGGACAGTGCGTCATAAATTCCGGAACTATTATATCAAGTTGGTAACTATTACGGTCGGTGTTTGTTACTTTAATTTATTCAATACTAGCTGTTTTCCGCAGCTCCGCCTGCGTCAAAAAGTAGCGGATGTTCAACTATATTCATACAGATAGACAGACAAAAAGACAGATAGACATACTTTAGCATTTAAAATATTAGTATGGATTTATAGGTTTTTTATAGGTAATGGGAGTTACAAGTCTGTATTTAAAGGACTAACACATGTTCTAAATTAACTTGTTGGTACCATTTCTCAACTGATCCAGGGTTTTGAAACGATACGGCTTAGGGTACTTCATTTTTAAAGTAATTTTATTTTTATGACCTCATATAGGTGGTTCTTGATCACCATACCACCAATTTGGCAGTTATTTTTTTGGAGGCAGATCTATGCTGGGCCCCAACCAAAATCAAAAATTAAGAGATGTAAAAGCTCTAAAGTCTCCTTCGAAGAGCCGACTGGCAGGTGTTTGCGTTGAACACTAAACAGTGGAGATCTCTGGTGTCGGAGGCCAAGATCATCTTTGGGTAGCTGAGCCATCGCAATAAGTATTGCTCTAAAAAATCTCGCCAACAAGCTTAACATTATTATCCTAATAGACCAGGAGTCAGATTTAGTTTCTACCGACTTTACGTGTCCTGAATATATTAATCATCAATTATTAGTACAGTTAGTTCATCTTAACTCGATCTGATACTAACAGTTCTCGTTATTTGATAACAATTCCTTTGAACTTAACTATAAAAGTTTTGCGCTTAGCTGAATTAATTAGAGTTAAGTTAACGCCAAGGTTATGACTCACAAGTCACGACTCCTTTGTCGGCACGCGAACGCATATTTCTATAATGTATAATATTTGGATTGACAAGTAGGCCTGTGTTGTATTATCAAATGCTTGACTTTTGAACTTTTGTTAAATAATTAACCGTAGTGTGCAATTCCGCTCCTTCTCTTTAAAAAAAAATAATTTGTTCCTTTTTGAATTTGGTTTTAAAATAAAAACTTTAAAATAAATCGCGGTCCACTGATGGATCTTAGGAGTGGATACTTGTTTCATTTTACAAATTCATTTAAGTAATCTGTTCAAAATAGGGTCATTGAAATGACTTTATTAGTGTTTCTATGATTATTAAGAATTGCATTCAATATAGAACCATAACTATATACACTTTTATTTGAAATAGTATGAAAAGTCGCTAAAATTATAAAACGGGAAACGACCAAGTAGATCGATGCCTAGTGCCCAGAAGACTAGCAACATCGCCATTCAACAAGTATAATGACAGTTTTTTTTTTAATTCGGTGTGCTTTAACAATCGATTGCGATGTACAAAGTACAATCGATTTGGAATAATACAATGGTTTTGACAAAAAAATGAGGACATAAGCCAGGGACGCCTTTATTTAGATTAGAAAACGATTTCATAAGCATGACTAAAAGAGGTTATTTCAAGAGTTTAATATAGGCTGTACTTTCTGTCAAGTTTCAAGGCCTACTTGGTTATAAGTTGGAGTCTGTAAAAGTGTAGCAACTGTTTCGTAAGAGAGAAAGTTGCGTGTAAGTTTGGAAGCAAGGCGAGTTAGGGTCTAGGCATACGGAGATTTGCATTTTAATAGTTACTTTTTGAAGATTTTATTTATGTATTAAACTACATTACAAAATATGTAAATGGCGGACTTAAGCCATGGGTTTTTTTTATTAACATTTTATTTTATTTGATTGTAGTTTTAATTTTCAGTTTCCTTGCGGAATACTTACAAAGCAAAGTTCTTTCAGAACATCCATACTAAAATTATAAATGCGAAATTCTGTCTGTCTGTCTGTCTGTTACGCTTTTACGGCCAAACCACTGAACGGATTTTGATGAAATTTGGTATGAATATAGTTGAAGACCCGGGGTCAAACAAAGGCTCCTTTTCGACGCAGCCGGAGCTGCAGGAAAAAGCTAGTATCCTGTAAATTCTTGTCTATTTTGATTTTTAGTGAACAGCAATAATATTATAAAATTTTAATCAGGTTAACAGCAGTTAGTAAAATAAAAAAAGGTCAAAATGTTAAAAAGTATGAAACATTTGTAATGGAAAAAAAATCAATCAAAATATTGACGCCTACGCAATCATATAGGATAATATAAATAAATATACTTAAATGGTGAAAATTTTATGGAGTACATAGTAGAGAACCCATTGTGCGTAAATCCGTCTAGCGCTTGGCCATTTTGTTTATTTTATTACGGCACTTGATCTCTTTATGTTAATTACAATAATTTGTTCTATGTCAATCATAAACTTTTAAGTGTTTATTTCTAAGTATTGAATAACACAACTTAATGTCTTATGGAATGAATTATCTGGCAAAAAGTATGGTAAAATGTAGCATTTAAGTATTATGTTTATGTATTATATTTATGTAGGGTGGATGGGCCCATTCTTAAACACTGGACCCAAATACATTTAGACAAGTAAGTAGTAGATAAGTTACTAACATGGTTTTAGGACCATTGTTACTAACATTTAATATGGATTTTATGACTGTCCGAAATAAAGAGATAATAGTTGACATTTCCATGAACAGGTCTCGGCAGGAGGAGGAACTATTTCTAATGAGTGAAAAGAATAAATGGGTTATGGTGATGAAGTTTGGGTGGTTTAAATCTGAGTTATTACATAGGAATTCGGACACCTGCCATAATCATGATTACTGACTAGTAATGGCAGGCGGTGACTCGCCACTCAGTGAATGGGCCCCCCAAATAGTCGCCGCATTTGGCAACAGAGGGGCAACATTGGAATGAGCGGCTAAGGGTGCCGAGAGGTGCGGCTCCGGTTTCGCCATCGCGAGTTGCCTCGTGAGCGGGTTTCCCCGTTATTACGCCATTACGTGCAATTCACTTCCACCCTCCAGCATATAGCTCTTGCGACTCCACTCTGGTCGGCCGGCTAAGGCAAGCCAGAGGTAGGGGTCCTGTCCCTCAACGGCGTCCACTCCGACCTTGGCGAAGGAAGACCGGAGGTGAGGGACGGATGTCTCCCCTGGGAGCACTCAGGTCCGCGGTGTCGCCACTCACCAACAGCTCGCCATGAGCTGCCCTGCGGAGACTGACTGTTATCTATAGTAATAATTTGTGCTGGGGCACTACTTCATAGGTATTTTCTTTCTTCCGCGGGCGCTACATAGAAATTTAAATCAGTATATAATAAAAAGTTTTTCATAGTCGTGATCTATTCAAAATATATATATATATCGTAGAACACTCTTTCGAACCTATTTTTAACTGCTGCAAATCTTCACTCCGAATAAGCAATCAAATAAGAAACAAACCTAAGTATATAATAAAAAATCAATGTGCCGATTATACTAGTATAAAATCAGGTGGTTTAGAATTATGAAATATAAAGTCAGTACAATTAGAGCAGTGTCTATAAACACTCGCTATTTGGCACAATAGTCGACTAGTTCCACTTTTGACCCTATGACCCTTTTGATATTTGAATACAGTCCCTATTACTTGATAAAGTCATTGCAACGGGTCAGATCTTGTTCGTTGTTAGAACGTTGAGAAATAAAAGTTAATACATTTTTTTAGTTGCATGAATGAGATAAAGATTTTAGGTTACAAATTTAAAAAGAGCTCGTAGGATAACAAACATTAACTAAGATCGTTTGATAAATTTCAGTATGAAAAACATTTTAGACGACCTTTATGGATAGATACCATATAAAAACACTTCTATGAATGATTTTAACAACCTCAAAAAAAGATTCAAATATACTGATAGAAACGTAAGTAATGTTACGTTAAGCATAAGAAGTAATTCAATTTACGCAAGTCCGAATAATCCAATGAATTGCAATCGCAAGTTCGCGCTTGGTCTACGCACACAATTAAGGACACTCATTTCAATTCATGAGTTGAATTGTGTGGGACCAGCAGTCGACAATGGACACCTGTCAACAGCTCAACACACGCAAAACGCAAGCAGGATAAAATCTGCAATGTTGAATATCGTCACGAAAACTTGTGTAGCAAAATAACTAGGGCATAGAAGGATACTCCGTGTTAGCACAGAAAAGAGGCGTGTTTTCAAAAAGAACTTACTTTTTGTCTTCATCGTCAGGACTAACAGAGAAATTACTGTTGCTAGAAGTAGAATATTAAGAAGGAATGACACACACCTTTAAACTTTTTAATGAGTAATTGTACAAATAAGTAATTTTGTATTTTTAGGTACTGCGTCAATCTTTCAAAAATGTGTAGTCAAATACGAAATGAGTAATAGTGCTCCTTCCTTCCGTCCTTAAATTTACATGTCAGTCAGACTCTAAATTTATTCTATTCTCATATTCTCTACTCTATTCTATTTCTGGGGAAAACAGAAGTAGAAGTGAGGTGTTAATTCCTAATAAAAAAATTTAAAAAATCAATAAATGTGTAAAAAACACAAAAAATTGTTATTATCAAAATTAAATAAAAACATAATGAGCAGAATTGAACATCATTAGTTGTAAGCCTGCAACATCCCAGTTTCATTATTCAAGCAGATTTTGGGACAAAGTTAATACCTCTACTAATCAATTCCTCTAATAAACTTTAAAAGACCATGTACCTGATATTCAATTAAGACTCAATTACAATGAATTTTTGATATGCTCAATATCAGTATTCTGCTAACACAATTTTGAATCTCAATTTAATTGCAACTAAAACCTATTTGAATGGTAATAGTTGAAAAAATGTAAATAAAGTAAATAACAGAATACCGATTATTGAAAGAATTGATGATTTTTTGATTAGCAAAATTTTCCAGTTGCAGTTCAATGGCATGCCAATGGAATACGATTGGTCTTAAAATTAATAACAGAATATCAGAAACGTCAAAAGTAGTCATTGCGATCCAATTACGATTCAATTGTGCACTATGTAAAATAAGAAAATTGACGCACTGATGTACGCACGTATATCTTTGTATGACTTATTTCATTTATACTACTTGAATAAGCAAATATTAGCATTTAGAATGCACGGAGTTGCACTGTTTCTGTCATACCAATGGTTTGTTGGTTGTATTAAATCAATAATAATTGTTTTTAGTAATTTGTAAGTAATACCTACTTACACAAAATATGTCTCATAGAACAGAGTAATTGTTAGGGTCAATATATCAAATGTTTGAAAATTATTCTAGTCAGGTCAGAAGGAAGATCATAATTTATTAAGTAATAATTATATTATAATTATCTAAATATAATATAGTATAGATATTTGAATCTCAACATCCAGTAATTATAACAAATAAACTAAACAAAACAATTATACAAGGTGTTTATTTCTAAGACTTTTTTTTTCAATTTGGCTCTTACTCCGTATTTAGCTAGTAACAAGTATTTTTATTTGAATAAAGTTGTTTAATCAAACAAGTATAAAGTCAAGTCAGTAGTTAAGTCAAGTCGAGTCAGAAGTATTACTCGTATGCTAAGTGAAGTGGTAGAAAAACTGCACTTATCGATTTCTTTTGGCAACAAGCAAGGAAATCACATAAATTGAACACTGTACTCGTATCACTTCCCAACACTCACGCTTATTCTTATCTCTTTTATTGTATAATTTTTACTTGCCTTTTTTTTAGCCAGTAATGGCTAAAAAAAAGACTACTGTTTAAAAACTCCGTATATTAAAAAAAAAAAAAAATATTGTTCCCGACCTGAGATAAAAAAAACAAGTATATATAAAATGTAAAAGAGGCAGTAATTAAATTCTGTTCCGGCCGATTACATAATATAAAGGTCGTTTTAGCTTCAGGCTTACAGTACAATATAAGTATAAGCAGTAGGTTAGTTTTAAATAACTATATCTTAACTGATAGAAAAAATAAATATCACCTCTTCATTTCAATATTCCACTTAATAAGATAAGATAAAATATTCTTGGAAAAAAGACCAGAAGTGTTTTTTTTTAAAAAAAGAAATTTAATAACTTCTACTTGAAGGTATTTAACTCAAAGATATAATGACTTCACAACAATTTAATTTACACCATTTAACACTTCATCTAAACGACTAAACAATAATATTACAAAACAAATAACTTAATCACAAAATGACTAACAACACAATGAACGGATAACCAAACCGACAGAGTAACGACCTAGCAACACGAATAATGAAACGAGAATCACCCGGTACCGGCGGGGCATCGCGTTTTTAGTCTCTACCCCCCCACTATAAATCTTCTTTCCATCACGGCCTTTCCTGGCGGGAGGCCGTCTCGGGCTCCTTCATCTCTAACCGTGAAGGTTGGTATCCAAGATTGGCATGGAAGGAGCTGCCCTTTCAAATGGGGTCACAGGCGGCGTAGCAGATTCGTCCGTCAATCTCTGCGTCCCAGACGCTCCTGGTTGGGGCTCGCCAGCGTTAGGCATCTCGACTACAGGAAGTTGGGTGACGCTCGAGGTGGACTGCTCGCTCTCACCGTCTGCATCTGCACAGAACAAAATCCAAAGCACAAAAACTTGTTCACTTAATTCAAAACAAAGTAAGGAAAATTAATAAGTAGATACGTTTTACCAGCAATATAGTAGGCTAGCTTACCTAACCCAGCCTAAGCACAACGGATATAAAACAAACTGATATCTGTACCGATCACCCGGGGCAGTTCCCGTCGGGGGAGTGCCGTCTCACGACTCGTTAGAGATCTACGCGCACTTACGTGAGACATAACTTTGCGTGTGTGAATCGGTTCCACATAAAAGAATGTTTCAACCCAAACTTTTAATAACCCATAAACAGTGCTTCTCACACAAGCACCGCACACACACACATATAAACCACGACTCGTCAAAGGCCAACTCGTGGTATGACGCTACGCTTACCAATGCCCCAGGATCACGTATCCGAGGACACAACACCAAGCATGTTCCATATACCAGAATCGCATGTCTGAGCGCACTCCACGACCGCATTCCTCAACATGAAACGTACTTTACACTGGAAATATATCCATCAGCCAGGATAGCTTACCCAAGTACACGAACTTCAAGATAGAGGCTATCCAGACCGCAAGATAAAACCTCCATCGACTATGTCTGCCCCATGCGTAAACATATTACACTCTCGAAAATGTTAGGAGGGACACACTCAAAAAAATAACATTAACATTACTTTAAGACAGACGTAGGCCCCGGCACAGGCGTGTCTCACAAAAATTATTAGAGCAGAATTTTTTTGTAAGCCGGAATAATCAAATTCACTCACCACTAAAGAAAGCAGAACAAACATCAGGAGTCCATTCTCCGTGCCACGGCATCATATATTCCGCAGCTGCCTGCGTTGATTTCCCATATGAGCCTGCCAGGAGCTGAAGCTCATAGCGACCCTGAGGCAGGATCTTCATCACCCGGTAAGGCCCTCGCATACAGGAATCCAGCTTCCCTGTCGCTTTTTTCTGTTTTACATTTTGTGGTTCGGCTGAGATAATCAAAGCTCTCACCTTCTCATGGCTCGGCCTAACCTGACCTTCACTAATTGTTCGTCCCAGGTATTCTATCTCTGTCGCGTATCTGAGTTGCGTTCAATCCTCGTAAGCCGCTGAGAGTCCTTGGTACGAACATACCTAACACCTTCCTTATTCAAAACATCTGTACCTACTATGACTGGAGTGTTCATGTACTGAGATGGTACAATGAACAAGTCTACTTCGAGAGT
The DNA here is from genome assembly GCA_947363495.1 of Euzophera pinguis. NCBI lineage: Eukaryota > Metazoa > Arthropoda > Insecta > Lepidoptera > Pyralidae > Euzophera > Euzophera pinguis. The sequence continues at coordinate 5,247,326 of OX376159.1, forward strand.
CAACCCGTCAAACTCAATCGGCAACCTTACATAAGACGTACTTTCTACTTCCTGGCTACCCAATCCCTTTAAAATCCGAAAAGCAGGCTTAACTGAACAGTTAAAATGTTTCAGCAAAGATGACGACATAAGTGAAATGGTCGAACCGCTATCGATTAAAATATCTACCGGTACATCTTGAATGACAGCCACTACAACATCACTATTGGTGGAAGTAACTAAAACATTACACAAATTAACTGTCTCCTTATTCATCGCTTCGGATCTTTGTTTGGCAAAACAAGTATCGACACTGTGTCCCAATTTCTTGCAGAATGAACAAGGTTCAGTCCTAGTCGGCACGAAAGCAGGCCTTGAAGACGCGGCACTCGGAGTACTCGACGGCTTACTCGACCCCTGATCGATCCTAGAACGCTTATAACAATTAGCCTGCCTATGCCCTGGTTGACCACACGAAAAACATTTAAAATCACCAGTACTCCTTTTTCGTGTCGAATCCGTAGTTTGCTTACTCTGGGTACTATTAAACGCAACCGAACGCGAGGCAGAACTCTTTGAGGTACTAACCGGCTTAACATAAATCGAGAAAAATTCAATCAAATCGTTCGGCATTAATTTTGCATTAGTTGCCGACCCTCGAATATTCGGATCACTAATGCGGCGTATAATTATTGCCGAAATCAACTCATCACTGAGACCCCGCACTATACGTAACCGAAGCAGCGCGCGGCGCGCATAATCCGCATATGTAGGGTACTTATCAGAGTTCGTATTAATGACCTCGGCCAAAATATTCGCGATGTCGGGTGTCTTTGGACATAACGGCTTAAACTCTTTCTTAAAATTTGTCCAAGAACGATCACTTTACACCCACTCGTTTAACCATGATCGTGCGTCACCTTTGAGGCAGTTGCCGATACGCGAAAGGCATTCGTAGTCATTCCACTTATTACACGATTTCGCACGATCCACTTCTGCACACCAATCGTCAAAATTGTGCAAATTCGGATCGAAATTCGAAATATAAAAATGTTGGTTCGACCTACCCGCATTGTTAATTGAACGTATCGCGTCCACAATGCGATCGGTAACCGACGAATGTTCCGGCGTTAACCGTGAATTTTTCGAATCACGCTCCGAATCGCGAGGTGGCGATCTAGATCTATACTGCGAACGCGACGGATCACGGATGGGTGACACAAGACAATCCCGTGAGTGTCTGCGACTTCGATTACGGGGAGGAGACCTATACCTATCTCGTGACCGCGACATACGTCTACTTGGCGACACCAACGTACGCGTAGACTGCGTTGGCGATGGGTGACGTGCATGTGAACGTGACGGTGCGGACGGTGTTCGCTCGCGCCGCAGTGGTGACCTATCTCGATTTTTCGAACGAACCACTTGTACAGTAGGACGAACCGACGCGGATGAAGCCCTAACCTTTTCTTCTAACGCTCTAAGACGAACCATTAGGGCTTCCATCTCAGAAGACCGTTCACGGCGCCTACTACCACGTTGGCCGCGAGTATCGCGACGATCATGGTCACGATACGGGCTACGGCTATCGTGGCGACTCACACTGCGATCACGCCCGTGATCTGACATTCTAATTTACAAAGATTCGAACAATTACTTTTTATTCAAACACTTGTGAAAATACACCAATGTACAGAAGAAAATCACACACAAATCACTGAAATACCACAGTACAAACTGCCACAAAAATAATTGGACAAGGAGAAAAAAGGACTTACCCTCAACGACGACGATGACTTACACTTATCACACTCAAACACACGTTAGAAAGAAACATAAAAATAAAATCGAGGGTAGATGAGGTTAAACGGTTATTCAAATCATAAATCAACAAAAATCACATGTGAAACAAAATACGTGGGCAAAAGAGATCGAATCCCACTTCTGATCTTGGAAAAAAGACCAGAAGTGTTTTTTTTTTAAAAAAGAAATTTAATAACTTCTACTTGAAGGTATTTAACTCAAAGATAGAATGACTTCACAACAATTTAATTTACACCATTTAACACTTCATCTAAACGACTAAACAATAATATTACAAAACAAATAACTTAATCACAAAATGACTAACAACACAATGAACGGATAACCAAACCGACAGAGTAACGACCTAGCAACACGAATAATGAAACGAGAATCACCCGGTACCGGCGGGGCATCGCGTTTTTAGTCTCTACCCCCCCACTATAAATCTTCTTTCCATCAATATATTAAGGTAATATTTTCATTTTGGCGCTAAAAGTCCATCTTTATTTTTATTAAAATCCTTTTCAAGGACATTTGGGATTTTAAGACAAATGTTACGATATAATCACGCTAAGTCGCTCATTCCGGCAGCCATTTATCGTAAAATGAATTACAAGGTGTACAAGATAGATTGACCATGTAACTCACTGAAAATGAATGAATGAACATCATAACATTCTAATATCTTTTCTTCAAAATACATGGTATAATGTAAACTCTGAACAACGATAATAAATAAATATTTAGGAACAAATCACAGATTGAGTTAGCCCCAAAGTAAGTTCGAGACTTGTGTTATGGCGTACTAATTCAACGATACTCTTTTTTATAATAAATACATTTAGATCAACAATCAAAAAAATATAATTATCCATCTTGACCTAGAGCACTATTTTTGTAAAGTGTGATTCACGCAAAATCGGCGAGTCGAATAATTTTAGCTCGATATCGAACGATGTCACACTTTTCAAAAATACTACTTTAGATCGGGAATCGATAGTTGTGAAGCAATAGTTCTGGTCTCATTTATGTTATGTGTAGGTAATAAAGGAACCTGTTACAATCGCAGTGCAGATAAATTTGCAGCGGCACGAAAGAGATTGGAATAATTATGATTGTGGGTTACTTTGTAATAAACTAATAAATAAATCTGATCACAGATCTATTTTGAATTCCTATTAACCTCATATTGAAACGAACTACGAATTGTCGTTCTGTTTGTCAAAATAATATATCAAAAAGGCCTCAGCATAATGTTGTGGTGATAACCAAAACGAGGGTCTTCCGAGGACGCCATAAAATTAAAATTAAATTAAACAATTTTAGAAACACTTTTTGGTATCGATCAAAAAAATTTCGTAGTGGCCATGATATAATATAAAATAATTGACACTGATCTGGATCTGATAGTAAAAAACTTTCCGCTCTACAAGCTGAAAGACGAATAAACTATTGATAATTTCGATCAAAAGGCTTCTTTAACAGTCAAATTAGCTACATAATATATTGAGTTTAGTCAGCATTTCCTTTTGGAATTAATGTAGTTAAACATAGGCTACTTTTTAACGTAAGCGGAGCTGCCGAAAACAGCTAAAATAATTATAAAAACTTTATTGCACCAAGAAAACAAGTACAGATCTTACAGAAAATAAATAGGTTCTTAATACGCGATAAAAAACCGTATTAAAATTTAATGTGTAACAGTCGAGAAAACATAAGAAATCATTATTATAGTATTTTTTTTTTCATAGATCATAAAACCATAATCAACAATCAATACCTGTGCTAACCGCAAGTAAGTGCGACCAAGACCTTTATAAACCATAAAATGTCGATTTGTATTCTATCAAGTTACTATTGACCCGGAAAATTAAACCGGAAGTAAAACGGTATAATCAAATTAATTTTCTTTGTTATGAGATTTTTCTTTTTTCTTCTTCAGATTAAAGTTATTAGTATATGAAACTAAATATTTCCGATTTTTTCCAGTGGATATCATCAAAGTCAAGGGTAAAAGGAGGTCTAAAATGTCTTGGTTAAAATGATTTTTGTTAGTTTTAGGTGCGGAAAAATGAGTAACTAGCTTATTCCTTTCCTCAACCTTTTTTGCGCAGAACTATCTTTCTGTTTCTCTCCACGATGTCGTGGTAGACAATTTTCTTAGTATTAAATCCGCCAATTGTATTTTATTTATTTATTCATGTACGTACACACAATAAAAACATAGAAACATTATAAATACATTAAAATTACTACAAGAATTAAATTAAACTATTTTAATACGGTTTTATCGCGTTTATTACTTATTTATTTACACCTGACGTTTCAAACACTTTACAGCGTTCATGGTCGCAGGCAGACTAAGTTAACATTTGTCTTTGATGTCATAAGATTACAAAACTACCGCCTGAAATTTTTATTGGGAACTATTCCGATTCACGCAGTATTGGCTCACAGTATCTAAGGGTCTTGCAGTCTGCTTCCGAGTTTGCAATTTTATTAAGTTAATGACTGGGTCCCAAGCTGGCGGTACCTGCCATCCATCCTCTCTATTGAAATTAGGATGTTTTTTAATTTCAATAGCTTCACGTAACATCCTTGGAATGAATCTGTTTTCCTTTGCAAGGACTTGAGGATTATCAAAACGCATATAGTGGTTGGGTTTGTCTAGAGCATGTTCACAGACTGCAGACTTGGTTGAGCGTCTATTTTTCATGTCAGCAATATGTTCTTTTATACGAGTATTAATGCTTCTCTTTGTTTGCCCAATGTATGATAAACCACAGTCACAGTCAATTTTATAAACTCCAGCATCTTGCAATGGGATATTGGATTTTACAGGTCTTAAAAATTGGTTTATTTTCTTATGCGGCTTGTAATAGGTCTTGATTGAAGCTCGCCTAAGTATGTTACCAATCTTGTCCGTGACTCCCTTTATGTATGGTAAGATGGCAGGAAAACGATCAACTGTGTGTGGCTTGGGTCGACTTCTGTGACAAATGTGTGGGAGGCTGAGATTGTTGCTTCTTAAGACAGACTTGACTCGTTGAAGCTCCTCCTTAAGATGGTGGGTGTCACAGATGCCGTGTGCTCTCTGTAACAAAGATTTGCCTACGGTAGCTAACTGACATGGATGATGGTGAGATTTACCATTGAGATATTTGTCTGTGTGGGTGGGCTTTCTGTACACAGTGTGACTGATACTATTGTCAAGATTTCTAGTTATTAAAACATCAAGAAAGGCTAATGAATTATTGATCTCAGGTTCCATAGTGAATTTAATTTTACTATTAATGGAATTTAAATGATCTAACAAAACAGAGACTTGAGTTTTGGGGAGTACAACAAAAGTATCATCTACGTACCGTTTGAACATCTTCGGCATAGCCAGGGTGCTTGAAAGAGCCTTCTCCTCAAGGTCTTCCATGAAAATGTCGGCAACAATGGGAGAGACTGGAGACCCCATAGCTACACCGTCAATTTGCATGTAGAATTTGTTTTCCCAGAAGAGATAGCCTGATGTTAAGCAATGCTCAAGTAACTCTGCATACTCTTGAGGTAGATGGTGGTCCTCAAGCCTTCTCTTGACAATATCAATACAGTCATGTAAAGGTAGGCTGGTAAATAATGACTGTACATCAAAACTGACCATTGTGTCTTCATCAGTTAATCGTAGATCTTTAATTAAGCTGATAAAGTGATAAGAGTCCTTGACATTAGTATCAGTATGACCACGAAGTTGTGTTAATATCTTCACCAGGTGTTGTGCTAGTTTATAAGTTGGCGAATCTATTTGGCTTACAATTGGTCTTAATGGGTGGTCTTTTTTGCAAAGGAAAACAGATTCATTCCAAGGATGTTACGTGAAGCTATTGAAATTAAAAAACATCCTAATTTCAATAGAGAGGATGGATGGCAGGTACCGCCAGCTTGGGACCCAGTCATTAACTTAATAAAATTGCAAACTCGGAAGCAGACTGCAAGACCCTTAGATACTGTGAGCCAATACTGCGTGAATCGGAATAGTTCCCAATAAAAATTTCAGGCGGTAGTTTTGTAATCTTATGACATCAAAGACAAATGTTAACTTAGTCTGCCTGCGACCAGGAACGCTGTAAAGTGTTTGAAACGTCAGGTGTAAATAAATAAGTAATAAACGCGATAAAACCGTATTAAAATAGTTTAATTTAATGAATAACAATCGCGAAAACATAAGAAAACATTATACTACAAGAATGCTTATTTCAATAAAATCTCTACCAGAAGACCAGTGAGAGGTGATGTGTCACCAATATTGGCAGATTGAGATTACTTGTGAAACAATACAGTTTTAATTAATTAATTAATAGTTTACTACAAAATCTTTCCTTGACTTTTATCTAATATTTTATCTTCTGCAGTGTTACTTTGGATTCTATTCAACAAACGAACAAATAATTAAAAAACATATTTCATTAGTCATATTTTTGAGACATATTTACTGTGTTTTAATTAACTCGTTCATAATAATGGGAAATGACTACTTAGTACGGTGTTTCGTGAGTTAACTGACACTTTCTTTACAATGCATTGATAACATATCCAACTTTGTTTTACATTGCGCGTTTTATTTCAAAGCAAATCTTGAAAACATCTAAAAATGCGCATTCGTTTTCAAAGGATAGTATGGGAATGATCTCACAGATGTAACAATACATCTTTTGTTTATGTAGGTAGCCCATAATTAAGAACATTATTTTGACATAAAGATTATAAGATAATTGTTAGAGAAAAGTAAAATGAAAAATTATAATAGAAATTTCTAATCGAAATTTAAGATTTGATTTGATTTGAATAGTACTGTGGCGAAATATGCCCTGGGGTCACAAAGTTGTTAGGTATTTTATTCACAAGTTGATTACATAATATAAATGCGATGTTTTACACTCTGCCTGCCCCTCTGGTGAAAAGCCGTGATGTTAGGTATGTATGCATGGATTTGAGATGTTACAACTCATGGAGTAATTACAAAGAGGAGATGCCGTTTGAAATGGCGCAGTGATGTGATCATTGGCGCCTCGCCGACACAAAAGTGGGCGGAGCTTGTCATTGCTCGTGCTCCATGATTGGAGCCGCGGCCGAAACCAAGCACCCCGCACGTCTGCCTTCCGCCCCGTGTAGCCTCACAAACGCGTTCTTACAAAACGCTTATTACGGCATCTCCTCTTTGTAATTACTCCATGTTACAACTACAGGTATACAAGCATCTTCAGGCTACTCGTTGTACAAGTTGTACTTCATAATTTACACAATTGAACCGATTTCGATTTCAATTTCACAGACAATTTTAGAAACAATCAATCAATCTGGCAAGCAATCGCGCAGAATAGGGAGGAGTGGAGAAGAATGCAGTAAGTAATTAATAACCCTAGAAAAAGATTCCAGACTGTAATGTAGCTTTGTTGAAACTTCGACAACGACTATGCTACGGCGGAAATTCTAGTTAAATATCAAAACTATGGTCAGTGCTGCATGTCTAAACAGATTAAAGATTTATTAAAAGGTTCAATTCATCTCAGCAGGTCACCGCAAACAAATTGATAGAATCTGAACAAGGAAACGCTCTGGGTGGCTCACGATGTTGTGTGAACTGAACAGGCTGCGCTGTCATTAGGAGATTGTATTTGAAACACGAGTTTTATATAGGACTAGCTGTTTCCCGCAGCTCCATCTGCGTCAAAATGTAACCTATGTTTGACCCCAGGCCTTCCACTGTAGTCATACCAAACTTTATCAAAATCCGTTAAGCGGTTTGGCCGTGAAAGCCTAACCGACAGACAGACTTTCGCACTTTTCATAGTATGGAAGTATGGACTAGCTGTGCTAAGCGGTTTCACCCACCTATGTATGGTGTGTTTATCAAGGTGACTTTTTATATCAACCAAATTTTAAAAGTGTGTGTATTTCGAGGAACTTATGAAAAAAAATATTCAAACTCGACTAAACCTCGTATAAACAGGCTTTATTTAATATCTTCAGTACCAAATCATTACAAAAGATGTTTCTTATGCTATAGAACGTACCATATGGTTTTATTTATTTAGTGATTGATAAACTTCTTACAACATTGAGAGGCTGATTTATGGAAGACGAGACGGCTTGAAAAAGATTTACCTGTAAAACGCTGTCAGTTACAATTGGTCCTCAAAGAAGGTCTATATCCAGCAGTGAATCTACTGCAGCTGAAAGTATGCCGATAGAAGACCCGATTCTAATATTGAGAAAATAACAACAAAAATCACTATCCGTTTTAATTTTGTTCTATGGTTGACTTAACCAACTCGTGTCAAAAGTCATGGTAAATCACATAACAATTACATTATGTATTTAACAAGTATTACATTGATAAGAGGCGGGCAAGACACGATATTTGCAAAATGTCAAATAATGAACCCGAAGCGACCTCTGTCTGAGAGTAGTTGAACTATTTTGTTTTGATTTTATTTTTAAAATACTTTGCGTTAATCAGTGAAAATTAATCTTATTTTAGCTTATTATGAGTAATAGAAGTATTTGATAATAAAAATTAATCTCTTATCTCTCTCGGTTGTATCCTCAGCTGGTTGATGCTTCGAACTCATGATAAAAATTAATAATATCTATTTAAATAAACTGAAACGACCTCCCAACGACAAAACTTCTTTAAGAGATCCCTACGTGGGATGAATCCGCCATTGTACTTAAATTCTTGTTATTCTTTTGTATTTTATTTACAAAAACAATAAATATATTAATTACAAACAAATTCCTTTACTTTTTTAGACTGAAAATGTCAGCAACTATTTTGCTATACTCGCCGATATTTTTATAATGAACTTAAAATAGACGAAAGTACCTACTCGTGTAATTGTTTGTTGTTAGATCTGACAAAGGTTTTTCCAGAGCAGGATTTCTGTTCACTAATAATGATTAGCAGTTTTCATGCTTTATCTTACATATGAGTAATTCGTGCAGACGTCAATAGCAAAATAAATCTACACTAATATTATAAAGAGGAAAGATTTGTATTTTTGTGTGTAACATACGTTTGTAATGAATAAACTCAAAAACTACTGCGCCGATTTCAAATTCTTTCACCATTGATAAGCTACATTCACCCTGATTAACATAGGCTATATACCGCAGGTGGAGCTGCGGGAAACGGCTAGTGATGTTATAACTATAAATGCATATTCTGCAAGTGTACGTAAACATGTTTTGTTTCGAACATTTAGGTAAATTTCCACTATTGAATTAGTTTTAACTTGTGTCAATATATTTTATTTAAATTCTGTAAATGCATACATGCATATATCTTATTTACCGCCTATTGTTTATGTCGAAACAATTGTCGAGTTTTAAAAGTAAATATTTGGTCATACAACTGTCTGACTGTATATTCAGACAGTTGTATGACCAAATATTTGCTTATTGATTGATTAAGTATATACTTAAGTAGTCATGTACTACCTTATTTTGCATTTATATCTATGTTTATATTATACTGACGTTTGTTATACATATATTTGATTTGGTTTATTTAGTATTATGGTTATAAAATGACTGAGGTAGGTGAGACCACAGACTACTAGATTAATAATTCTGTAAGAATATTTATGATTATATATAAGTCATAAATCATAATCAGAAAACAATAAAGTCGTAAAATTGTACTGAAACAATACACACACATGTGAAGTGTTGTGTAGTTCCTAAAACAAGTAAATTTATACAAAGACACGGAAAACAGTAATATGTGACAACAATATAACAAAATTTATACAAACTTAAAACATGTGAGCAGCGTACATATAGTATACAAAGTTTTCTCGTTGCCTTTTTCGTACATTTTTGCTGACTTGTGTTGTAATTAGCGTTGGTAACATGTAAAATACACGTGTCTTTCAAACAAACCCTGTATTTTTCAGTAAAATAACAGAATTTTTTCAGCTGGGACGGGACATGACGAGAACGAGACTATGAGGGTTCCTTGTGTTTACTACGGAACCTTAAAAAGGCTCGCTTTGATTGATTAAATATGAAAAATATAAACAATATCAAAAAGTATTTTATATTTTATGATTTTATTTCGGAGATAGATTTTGAATATAATACAATACATACATAAATTACACTTATTTTACAAAAATAATTGAAACTTTCTAAAGAAATAAAAATGTATTTTTTGCCATTTTCAACGCTAATTGTTGTCCTTCTGCTGGGCAACGCTAACCCTTCTCTATACCAAGAGAAACATTAGCCATCCCTGTAGTAAATTGAAGGTCATCTCACCTTCAGCTAAACTCCGTTAAGGTCAATGTCGGAAAATGTCTAGCAGTGTTATTTATAAAAAGTGTGGCTAACGCAAAATCCGCGAGTTCAATATTTTTTGTCCGATATAGCATGATTTTCATTTGACATAAAATATGGCATACATGATTTCTTAAGTATTCGCGATTGTTACACATTAAATTAAACTATTTTAATACGATTTTTATCGCGTTTATTACTTATTTATTTACACCTAACGTTCAAACACTTTACAGTGTTCATGGTCGCAGGCAGACTAAGTTAACATTTTTCTGTGATATCATAAGAATACTAAACTACCTATAATTAAGCAATAAACGCGAGAAAAAACCGTATAAAATAGGTTAATTTAATATGGCATACATATCAAAAAGCTTCAGCTCCAGCTTCAGATGCCATGTTTACAGGAGACCATAATCATTGAGTCGACTCAATTAATGAGAATCTTACGATATTCAACGAAAATTATCCTCCTCATCGGTTTTGCGTGCGTTACATATTTTAAAAATAGGGCTCTACACCACATACTTGATGTCTCAAAAGTAACTAAGAGACAAATTCGAAACCAAAATTTTCTAAGGTAGAAAGATTTATTGTAAAAATCTACTTCATCTTAGCGTGTTTCCCCAGTTGCATCCTCGGAATACGCTTAGTTTTATGGTCGTAGATTCGGCCGTTCTTATAACTATGAATGACCACATTCTATCCTTCGCACTTTTTTACAGGAAATGAGACCAATAGAAACTATACTATTTTAACTAATTTGATCTATAATGCCCCTTAACAGAACGTGACCCTCAAACCTTGAGATTAACGACAAAAATTATCTGATACAAAAATGAATCGAAATACTATATCATATCGTGCGTTACACTAATGACGGTTTTCGATTATTTCAATCGGGATATCTGAATAATTGTGCTCCTGTTATAAGACATAAAATAGCGAGAATGTAGAACCAAATGCTAGTGCTAGTGTACTCTATTAGGGAGTCCACCCACACACCCATCGACACCTCGAAACAAAGAAATATCATTCTCGAAACAAAGAATTACATACTTTTTTATATGCAGCCAGTCCTCGTTACAATACACACAAATATACCGATAAAATCCAAATGATATTAAAATTGAAAAGATTATATTGATAAATATAAATTCCCATTTTATAAGTATCTTATAAAAAGAAAACTATAGCGATGAAAAAGTTTTGACTGCATTTTAGCCAACAAAAGGTTGGAAAACGCGAAAAATGTAGATTTTATTTTACACCCCCATAGATTACTGCTTAACCAAAAAGTTGACTATAAGATAATGCTTCTAGGCATACATTCGCCTATAGTGATTTACAATTTATTTATGTTACAAATAAATTAAATAAAAAGTAACTAGCATCGTCAATGCTAAACGTAAGCTGCGGATGGAACTTGGAAACACGCTTAGATGACGATGAGACATTAAATATTTAATGTTACAATCGTAATCATGTATGCACGTACGTTTACAAAGTTGCTAAGCAGAGTGTAATACACTGTAATTTCAAATCAACGATTTTCCTTACATAACATATGCATCCGTTGAAATTGCATGCACATTACGCCTTAATAAGACCGCCATTTATGTATGTAACTGATAAGAGATATGTTAGGCTCAATGTACAGGCAGAAGATTGTATTAAAATATAATGTTAAATTTCAAATGCTAATAGTCATTATTTGTAATGTAAATAGTTTCTTCTAAATTTTGAATCAACATCAAAAAACAAAACACTCTCTCGTTTCTTTCATTTTATCAAGTTTAAATATTATTGCTTTTTTTTCCTTCATGCCAGTCCTTTACGTGCCTTCTACTATTTCATTTTTTTTGTAACGTCATGTCAAGAAAGACAAAGGACTCTAACTCATCAACGCTCTTCGATTATTCACGTTATATTTTTTTTTAGTCACTTAAGATCACAGGGTTCCTTTTTCAGCTTTTTCTTCTCCAATATAACTTCCTAACAATTTCTTTCAATGGTTGACTAATAGAAAATTCTCTTAGCATTTAAGTATTTTAACTTGTAGAACATATACATAAATAGTTAAACACTTTATTGTACCAATCACAAAATTAAAATAGTTAACATATAGTTTCATTTATTAAAAAAACCATAGTAGTAACATAATTCGCAATTAAGGTTAATTTGCGCCTACCTTCCTGTTTCATATCATGAAGTCCTACCTTTTGGTTGCCTGGAAGAAATTGCTCTAGCGATAAGGCCGCCTTTGTACCATAGATAATAATAATATTCATGTACTTTCTACAATTTGGTGCAATAAAGAGTTATTTATTTATTATTTATTTAAGGTACCTGTACTTTTCTTTTATTTTCCCTAAGGTTCTTTATTCATAACGGACATAGTCAGAATCGATTTCAATATGGACCAATTTTAATTGATTGACATTATTAAACCTATGCAATAAATCCTCTTGTTCTATGATAAGCTGGTCAATAATACTGCAGGAAATATGAACAGAATCGCACTAATATTTTATGTATGAGGTAATATCCTTCCTTCATATTGCTTAACGCCTTGGTAATATGCTGAAGTAAGTCAAACGTAAAATTACTACTATTAAAATTTGGCGAGTGTAAAACTGACACTCTTTGAATATCCATACTAATCTCGTACTATAAATGCGAAAGTCTGTCTATCTGTCTGTCTGTCTGTTACGCTTTCACGGCCAAACCGCTGAACGGATTTTGATGAAATTTGGTATAAATATAGTTGAAGACCCGGGTTCAAACATGGGTGAAGATTTTGGTCCTGATTTCATGACTACATGGGATGTATCTGTGTTGTAATAATTTAGGGGTATCATGTCATGATTTTGGCTTAGGTTTAAGAGACACGATAGATCTACACTAATATTATAAAGAGGAAAGATTTGTATTTTTGTGTGTATGTTTGTAATGAGTGAATTTAAAAACTACTGTGCCGATTTCAAAAATTCTTTCACCATTGGAAAGCTACATTCACCCTGAGTAACATAGGCTATATACCGCAGGCGGAGCTGCGGGAAACAGCTAGTACTCTATTAAAAGTGAAATTCAGCAAGTTTACCATTACATACACACTGCGGGTCGGACTCGCGCACGTAGAGTTCCGTACCAATATCTGTGAAAACCAGAAAACCTTTGTTGTATTTGAGCTCCCTTGAATCGTTGTTTATTCTGGTTTTTAGTATTTGTTGTTATAGCGGTAACAGAAATAAATAATGTCTAACTATCATTGTTCATGAGATACAGCCTAGTGACAGACGGACAGACGCGACGGCCAGACGGACAGCGAAGTTTTAGTAGGGTCCCGTTTTACCCTTGGGGTACGGGACCCTAAAAACAAAGAATAGTTCAAAATTGTCAATTGACAAGGCCACTGACAGCTTCTCATCCTAAAATTTTCAAAATAAAATAAAACTTGTGAATAATCAAAAAATGTTTTCTTAAAATTCACATCGCTGTCGTGAACTCGTAACTCGAGAATTGTTATAAAACACCTACTTTTTGCAACTTTCATTAGAATTTTTATTCTTTGTGCCAAAAATTAATTTCACATTTTAATTACCTACTACTTTCATTGTTTGATAAATCTCTGCCAACAATGCTTACATGGTAATGGATGTACTCGACTTGATAAAAGAAAGGTATCATTTCTACGCACATTATTCTGACATGGGATTTTTTGTATTGTGGTAATGAACTTACCCAGTTTCAATGAATATAAAATTCTCATACGTTTCAAGTAGTTGTCAAGTTTGTTTTTTTTAACAATTTGTAATAAAATAAATGGAGGGAGAAGGGAGTCTCAATGTCAGTAACTTGAAGCGTTAATAATGCAAATGACCATTTTCATACCGATTCTTAAATGACTTATTTTTAATGTTCACGCGCCATTCATTTTTTTATAAGTATTTTTTTATCGTGGCACAATAAACTCACACACATGTCACGTGACGTTTTATGACAAAATTCTCTTCGACAAGCATTTTACCCTTATAAGGCCCGATTATAATTAAACATTTTTAAACTTCTGCAGTTAAGACAAAATTGGACAAAAAACCATTTTGGATTTTTGAAACTTCTACTGAATCGAGTCTATTTTGGCGGATTGATTTTGGATGTCAAAAAAATAGTCTATATTGTCCACTGCTGGGCAAAGGTCTTCCCCAACTCCCTCCAAACCTCTCTCTGTTCCGTCACCTCCGACCACCTAGCCTCGAATCTTCCCAAGTCGTCGCTCCAGCGTATACTCGATCTTCCGCTCTTTCGCCAGCCACCCTCAGGCCCTTACTTAGTAAAATAAATAAATATTTAATTAAAGAATTCTGTAATTATTTTAGAAATAGTATAGATTAATGCTCCTTTTATACCATAAAGTTGGTTGGAAGATAGCTGGAAAAGATTACATTAGCGATAAGTCCGCCTTTGTACTCATTTCTCTTAATGTTAATTGGTTTCTATGCTGTATCTTTTAAAAAAATCTTAAATGTATGTAATTGGAGCAATAAAGTGTTCATTCATTCATTCATTATCTCACACACTTCAAAATAAATTTTGAGCAAACTTAACCTGTGTATTTGTGCAATTTGTTATCGTAATATTTATTTAATAACAAAATATTTCGCAAATAATTAACAAATCGAGCTTACTTATTACAAAGCCCTTGCTCTCAATTAATTGGTGTAAGTAGTTCATTTCGTAACGAATTCAAGTCTCAAAAATTCAGGTCTAAAATTTCGAGCTGGTTCTCAGATGGAAATGTGAGGTAAAGTTCTTGTTTCAACTACCTACACTTTGCATAAAGCCCTGTTAAATTGGGTAAAGAGAGTATAAAATAAAGATTTAAAAAAAATACGAACATCTCTTTGATCATACTTACATAATTTGCGTGATCAAAGAGATATGCGTAATTAATTGAAAGACTAAATGTTTGATTGGCAAAGAAATTTTTCATGTCCAAATTAATATACAATTTAGTAGTATTTTATTTATAATTACAATGCAGTTAATGCACTTATTGAGTAAGTATTTTATATATTTATATTACCAACAATCAAGAATATTATTAGTTTTGTTTTTATATTAGGTAAATTATCTAATATGTAGAAAAGAAATAATTCGGGTGTCATCATGTTTTCTGTTTCTATGGTCTCATGTAGCATGTCTGATTGTAACTATATTGAAGACTAGCTGTTTCCCGCAGCTCCGCCTGCTGTATATATAGCCTATGTTACTTAGGGTGAATGTAGCTTGCGGGACGGACCTGTCGCTCCCGAGTGTCGCCAACGCGATGCTCGAGAGCGACAGAGCTTGTTGGGCGGCAATAGCTTCCTTCTGCGAGGTCGTCATGTCGCAGAGGGAGGCCGAGGAAAGGGACCGCGAGGACGATCCCCTCGCGGACCCGATCCGGCGGCGGAGAGGGGGGGTGCGACGCAGGCGCTACCCTAGCGCGCTTGGAAGCGCCCCCGTAAACGGTGGGACTGGAACAGTCCCACCCGGTGGCAGAGGTTCTCCAGGTGTCGGAGGGCCTCTGAGAGTGGTGAGTCCGGTTTCCGGTGGAGAAACCGGCCAGTCGCAGAGGCGTCTTGTGCTAGTCAGATCCGAGGCGCCTCCCTGCAATGCGGCCGACGGCACCCGCAGGGGTTTAGTGGGTAGTCTGGGCCGGCTAGCGGCCCAGGAGTCCCACACTCTGTGCGTAAACGCATACCCCTGCGAAATCAAAAAAAAAAAAAAAAAAAAAAAAAAAAAAAAAAAAAAAAAATGGTGAATTCCAATGGTGAAAGAATTTTTTAAAATAGGCACAGTAGTTTTTGTTTTATTCATTACAAACACACACAAAAATACAAATCTTTCCTCTTTATAATATTAGTGTAGACTAGCTGACCCGGCGAACTTCGTTCCGCCTAACAGTCGATTCTTTAATTTTTTTCTTTATTTTTCTAAAATAAAATATTTTTTCTATAATAAACGTAGCCTAAGTTACTCCATCAGCTACCTGCCTATAAAAGTCCCGTCAAAATCGGTCCAGCCATTTCAGAGATTACCCGGAACAAACAAACAGACAGACAGACAAAATACAAAAAAAAAAGATTTTGGTGCATGTACCGTATATATATTCATATGCATGTAGTAAAAAACGGTTATTTCAATATTACAAACAGACACTCCAATTTTATTTATATGTATAGATGTAGAAATAAAAGTGATATAGAATATTTTCTTCGCCAAATATTAAAAGCACTAACAGAAACATTAAAGACATTAAAGTTATCAGTTACATTAAATGTCAGTTCTTTGAATTTATGTTAAATTTCAAGCAATCAGTCATTACCGGCGATAGGGAATATTTTATTGAACAACACAATGTGATTGGGCAGCCATTTGCCAAAGTGGCGATTTATTCTGTGATTGCTTCTAATTCATTCCATAACTGGTATTCATGAAGACTGCTTTCGACTCCTGAACCACACGTCAATCATGAGCAGTTCAAAAAAGGTAGAAACAAAAATCTCCGAGAAAAAGTTTAAATCTTTCAATGAAACCTACAAACTTTGTGCCTTTTCTTTAGCCATAGGCTTAGTTTATCCAAACAGAACGAATTTAAGAAAAAGAATAATTATAATTGTATTGCTTGTTTTGTTAAATTTTGCTGAAATATACTGGTTCGGATGCTCACTGTTTCAAAATATTATCACAATGGATGTATACAATTTTACAAGGAACCTGACTGTTGGATTATTATTTATATTGTTTATCTTCAAATCCTTTTACATAAACGCCAAAACTGATGAATTCGGTGAAGTCCTTCAAGAAATATCAGATGATTTACTTCGGGGTAACACACTACCAAAGGATTTCCAGGATATATATCTTAATTTTATAAAACGTGCTAAATTAGCACAGGCATGTTGGGTAACTTTACCATTGCTTTTAGGCACCCAGTTTACCCTTTACTCTGCTGCCTGTATGATCTACGAAAATATGAAATCTGATTTCGGAGCTCGGTATATGGTACACGAGATGCAATTGAAGCATATAGAGCATATTCAATATAAAACACCATATTTTGAAATAATATTCTTGTACAATTGTCTGCAGTCTCTAATGTTAGCTCCGAATTTTATTGGCTTCGACGGATCATTCTGCATAGCTATAATTCATATGAGTTTGAAACTACAAATAGTGGCGTATTCTATGCAAAAAATATTTAAAGATATCACCGACCGGGACCAGCTTCGAGCTAACATAAAGGATCTTATTAGGGAACATCAAAAAGCGTTTATTTTTTTCAAAAAAATTCAAAACGTCTACGGCGGATGGTTGTTTATGGTATTTCTGTTGACGGCGTTATTTATATCATTCAACGTCTACCAAATTTACTATACTCAGAGAATTGATCCTAGGTACACAGTATTTACTCTAAGCAGTGTTTTACACATGTTTATGCCTTGCTACTACGCCAGTAATTTGATAAAAGTAAGTAATACTAGCCTTTGCTTCCCGCCTTATACACAGATGGGGACCGATTGTGGTAACTACAAAACACGTTTACGAATTTACCAAAACCAAACCATGGCCGCGAGGACTATTTTTAAGAATGCAAAACCGAAAGTTTTCCTAAATACGTTAATGTCATTTGCAGTTACGCAATCGACCCCTATATTTTTTCCGGGATGACGTTTTTGGCATTAGTTAGAACTGAGAACAGAATTTCTATTTATAAGTATGCGAAATTTCAGTATGGTATTTTTAGTAGATATAGCGTGAAGAGGTAACAAACAAAAATACAAACCCACTTTACCTTTTTTAATACTAGTTACACGTAAAAATGCTCATACTGATAAAAACAAAAATATTTGTTTATAACACACCTAATCAAATTAATAAGTTTATGTTTGATTTTTATTTACAAGTGTAAGTATGTTTTTTATTTATTTTAGGCAAATGATGATTTTTGTAGAGACCTTTACCTGGCGCAATGGGAGAAGATGGTGGACCCCGTCTTGACTAAATATTTAATTTTCATGATAGCCAGATCACAGAAACGACTCATATTAACTGGAAATGGCTTAGTCACTTATGACTTAACGCTTTTTTTGTCCATTATGCAAACCTCTTACTCTTTCTTTACTTTAATCTCGAGTAAATAACTTTGCTTTGACGATGTGTTTTATTTTCAACCCAGCAGGCCAATAACGACCAAATCATGACCGCAAAGGGTATTGAGAATTAAAAGCCGGTGAGTCGAATGATTTTCATTTGACATAATCGGTAAGTCCAATGATTCTTGATAGACACGCCAGTTTAACATACTCTTGGTTTGGAAACTTGGTTTTGGAAAATTTTGTAGTAAGATTTGCACTGATTTGTTACATTTAAACATTCCGAAAGAGTTGGTCTAAATCAAATCCAGCGTATAGTTTAGGTTAAAGTGAAGGCCCAAATAGTGACTTAAATTTACAATATTTAATTGGAGCTGATGCTCCGTGTTATATTATTTCATAAGCTTAACACAGGATCAACATAATCTTGTGGAAAGGGACGGCTGTAAGGTGCTGGTGCTGAAGAGCTTTGGTATCATATCGGCATTGTGGGATACTTGCCCATCTTACCAACTGGTTCATTCCATTTCAATCATTTTGCCAACTGGTAGATAAGAATATGATCCTTAGATCAACTGATGTCAGTTGGTGTGGATCTTGTGCGGTTGCAGGAAGTCAATAACTTAACCTTACTACTGAAAATACTTTTCTTACAGAGCTGACATAACGTCGCACAGAAGGATATGCGTGCTAATGGAATTTCTGACAAGGATGCCGAAGAGCGGGCGAAGTTGAGACGTAAACTTAGCAAAGCAGATCGGGCTCCGAAGCAAAAACGCGTAAAAACTCTACGATGAACAAAAAGAAGAGTTTACGTAGGACATTGTAGACATAATTTATTTAGTTCCTGAGGCACGTAGAGCCGTTGGTCCTATGGAATCACGACAGAAGCTGATATGAATTCCAAAAAACTCTGAATCCAGAGTGTGCAGGGTCGATTGACTGTGTAACCAATATGAATGAGTGAATTTCCAGATATTTTTGACATGCCGTTCAGAAATTGAGATAGGTGAGGTGGGTGAGGTAAGTATAAAATCAAAAGTAAAATTTACTTTCAAACATTTCGCAAAGGCTGTCAACTAAAAGCCTGATAATCAGACTGTTTCAAGTTTAAATACTCTTTCGAAACACAAAAATCATGTTGTAATAATGAACTACATTGTTACGCACGCGGTTAAAGTTATATGTTTTATTTTTGTAAATACTCGTAATGTAATAATAGGCGGTATCCAGATACTTAAATAAGCATTCTGTCTAATCGGCAAAGTTTTGTTATGAGCGAATGAGTAAATTAAATTAGCATTCTTCTATTTCTATTTATCATTTAGCAGGTGATTAATTTGTATTGATTTTAAATGTTGAAATAAAAGTAAAAATTCATCACGACATCACATTAGGTCTAATATAAACCTCAAAAAATATGACGTTTTTATAAAACCAAAACAAAAATAAGAGCATGGTGCGATGCATGAGTGCAAATTTGGACGTGACTAGCTCAAAATTGGTGAATCGAATGTTTGTCATTAGATTTCGATTAATTTGACTCACCCGTTAAGAGTGAGTTTGTATATATAGTTTCAAGAATAGAGCTCCAGAATCTGTGAGAGCATCAGCAACCGAGATAGCCCAAAAACATGTAAATACCATTTTAAGCTTAAGCATCATTCTCCTTGCCATATCCCATTAACAAGGATCGGCGCAATATGTCTTTTCCTTCCAAAGTTCTTGATTCCCCGCCAAGGGCCTAGCAACTCCTACAATCCTCATGTTCTCTTTTATGCAATCTTTTCATCAGGTCTCCCTGTCCATAAGCACAAAATATAAAATAATATTAAGAAATATTTATATATATATTATTTTATATTTATATAAAATTATATATAATATTAAGAAACAAAAAAATATTCACATCACGATATAATGTACTCCGCAGGTAGAGTCGCGCACCACAGCTAACTATAGGTCAACAATAACAAACGTCAGTAACACTTTCGATTATCATTTGTAACAAAAAGTACTGACCTCTGGTTGAGGTCCTTAGGTCGATGAGCTCGCAAACCTGATGTAATTCAATTAGGCTTCATGTTTATCCATTTATTTCGCGAATTCTGTATCTTTGAGTATTATGCTAAGAAATCAATTCCCTTGGGCATTGATTTTATTTATTTATTTATTGCTTATGAACAGATATTTGCTTACATCTTAATGTTAACGAATACACAAATTTAACTATACCATGTAATATAGCGTTAACCACAAATTACCATACTACTTTCATTTAGTTGAAGTACAAAGTACAAAGGTATGAGATAACAGCGAATTATAACCAAATTGAGTGATTTATAACAAACAAGCTTTTTCCCGTAGCTCCGCCTGCGTCAAAAAGTAGCCTTTGTTTGACCCCGGGTCTTCAACTATATTCACACCAAAATTCATCAAAATCAGTTCAGTGGTTTGGCCGTGAAAGCGTAACAGACAGACAGACTTTCGCATTTATAATATAAGTATGGAAGTATGGATGTGTCCACTACAATTCAAAACCATATAATATGTTATTTTAGGAACGTTTTAAGAACATGACACACAATTAGTCTATATTTCTATGCCTCCGGGAGACTATGTTCGCTCCCAAACTATAATTTTTTTTTAGCTGACTCCTATATTTTTAGTCTTACGTGCTGTTAGGTACTCTCAGTTACAATTTAAGCTTTATTTTAAGCCGATCTGAATTTTTGGTTTAGATTTTGTTAGTAGACAAAATACATACGGCCCATCTAATTTTGAGATTTTCGCGCAAGTTTTGAAGGCGCTTATGTTGTAGTTGCACTGGGAAAAACCATGGCAGGTCATGTGATCTACTCTACACTCGAAATTTAAAGCGTATTCTACAAGTATAGTTTAACTATTGCATCAAAATGTACTAAACTAACGTGTGTGGTATTAAACTGAAGAGTTTGTATAATCTCTTAAATAGAGCTTGAAAAAAATCTAAATGCAATGTATGACCTGATTCTCTAAAAAGCAGAAGGGAAATCACCAGAATAAACATGAAACTTACGTTCTTAAAAAAATTCAATCCTAACAATTTATTTACTACTTTCATCGAAATACGGAACAAAATCCACATCATCCACCGCCAAAATAATAAGCTAAAAAGTAACTAAAAAAGAGTCCAATTTCTCCGAATTCCATCGTTCTCTAAATTAAAATAATTACACGAGTTGACCAGAAAGAAGAAATAGTGCGGTGAAATAAAAAACAAACGCGGTCAGTTCACTGGAACCATGCCGTGACGTAAGAAGCGGAGGCAACGGTACGGGCTGCAGCATGATAGCTATCGCACCGTCGATAGCAAAAGTGTCTGCGTCGACCCTGGCGTTCCCCCCTCTCGTGGGGGGGCGCCACTTCCAATCCCTTCACCTTTGCCGCACGCCGCAGCACGACCAATGACCGAACGCCTAGAGCCGGCGAAAGGTTTTATATACAAGTAGAATTCGCACTGCCAAATTGCTATAAGTCAAAATATAGGGTAGTCGGACGGTCCTCTCGTCCGTCGGACAACTTCGGGCGTGATTCGGAACCGTTTTTTAAGTGCGTGCACTTAGGTGGTAGATATTTCGGATACGCACTTTGCCATCTAGTGTGGGGCAAATGCGCCGTGCTCCAGTGCCTTAAATATTTTTTTTATTGTAGAGGTCGAACTTGTGTTATCATGGGGTGCAGTGCGAGATACTGTATACTGGCTCTATCCTTGTGTCTAGTGGCGGAAAATGCTTTTGCTGTGAGAGTGGTGCCCAAACGGATGAAAGGTATTTATTTTTATTAAATTTGTAAATGTAAATAATTTGCACAATTAATTTTTGAAGAGAAAAGAAAATATCAATTTAAAAAAAAAGCCATAGCTCGATTTTGTCATAAATAATCCGAAGCGTTGTTAAATATTTAAAAACTATTTTGGAAAATTAAA
This sequence comes from Euzophera pinguis, assembly GCA_947363495.1. Lineage (NCBI taxonomy): Eukaryota > Metazoa > Arthropoda > Insecta > Lepidoptera > Pyralidae > Euzophera > Euzophera pinguis. The sequence goes on from OX376159.1 coordinate 5,269,547, forward strand.
TTCGATTAATAAATATTTTTTGAGCGTTACTAAACATATTATAAATGGTGTTTCTAGTTGACTTAAAAAAGGTAAATTTGAGAAGAAAAAATTGTTTATTTATTTTATTTTTTTCCAATTCATATTTAGTTCAAAAATAACAAATACAAGACGATACAGGAAAAACATTTTGACATTAAATATTTAGTGTTATCTGTACAAATGTAAATTTCTTCTTAATTAAACATTTATTAGAAAGAAAAAGTGTAGGAAGTAATCCAATGAGCTTGAAGATCGCATGTTGCGCATAACTAGTGATTATATGATATCGTGACGTCGTCTCCACGTGATTACGCTAGTATCCTGCCCAGACTATGCTCGGATTGGAAATATGAATTTAATGCAAAATAAATACATTTTTTTTTAAATAGCAAATTTTTCTTGTGAGACGAGACTTCTTCTCCTTTACCTTAAACCTACCTTTACCTTTTGTATGTGGGGTCAGTCAGTTCCTTCCACTTCCATTTTCATTTCAAAATCGTTTCTGAGTTCCTCCTACTTTTTATCAAAGAAAATACGTACAAAGTAGACTATGCTCTACTAAAATATTGTGACGCCTTTTTTTTTATTTCCAAAACTACTGAGAAGTATGTGCATTTGGTATATATTACGTACGAAAAGCATATATTTAATTATTTACCTGTAAGTCTTATACAATACAATATAAAAAAAAATTGTTTACCTGTAAGTCTTATACAATACAATATAAAAAAAAATTGTTTTTCTCAGATTAAGCAGTTTTACAACTGTGATAATGACAACAGTATACCTTGTAATAATATTTGTTTTGCTATACTAACAGCTATTAATATTTATAATTATTATGTATGTTATAACGTAACTTGTACGATTTCAGGAAAATCATTAATCTAAGATAATGTGCTGAGAATGACTCAAAGACGAATTGTTACCGGGAAAGCGGTATAGCTAAGAAGATTAATAAACACACATTGCATAATTTACATAACGCCGATAGGCTTAGAAAATTGAATCAAAATGAGGGTAAAATTAGTAAAAATATCGTTTACGCACTAAGAAAGATTAATTTACGTATCCTTAAAAACCTTACACAAAAAAAACAATACTTTTGTTTTTTTAAGTACCAGAGTAGTAAATTATTAAAAACTTTTCTGCACCATATTTTTATTTGTAGTATTTACCTAACTTTTTGGCAAAATTGTACTCTAACGATGATTAAAAAATCTCTTTTCTAAAATCGGCTACACTGCAATCTTCGGCTTAGCCAAGATTTGATCTAATATCAATAAATGAAAAATTTTAATATTTACAATAATTCAAATTGATTAATGTTTGTTCAATATTATTTTTTCTTTGCAATTAGTTATAGAGGGTGAATACTATATTATTTTATATATTTTTAGCAGAAATGCTAAGAGTTCCCTTTTATAAGAAATGTATTTTTGAAAAGTCTCTAAAATAATATGTTTACCATATTCAATTTCTTAGAATCGTTTGAAACTGAGATAATGGTTAATTCAAACCACAGTTGCATTGTATCCACGGTTAAGTGCCCGAATTGTGAGAACAACTTCAATTTATGTTTTCACCTTGACACAGAACATTGTTTTATGTTCGTATTCTAATAAACTGTATAATACACATACCGTTATTTGAATCAAAATTGCTAGGTCCATTTTGGTTGTTCATTAAATTAAAAAACAAAAGATAATTTGTTTGACCTAGGATAAAAAATATACAGTTACATTTTAGCAGACAGAACTTCAGTTATAAAATGTAAGGTGAAATTAATTTTATTGAACACATTTATTATTCTGTTCAAATAGGTACTTATTATGCCATACTTCCATACTAATATTGTAAGTGTGAAAGGCTGTCTGTCTGTTTCGCTTTGACGTAAAAACCACTGAACGAATATAGTTGACAACCCGGGGTTAAACATAGGCTTCTTTTTAACGTAAAGGAAGTTGCAGGAAACAGCTAGTTTCTAATAGTTAATAAAAAGTGGGTGAAATAAATAGGATAAGGTAATTTCAATCGAACTACAACGAATTTTCAATTGAAGTATTACAGTCGATTGACAATAAGATACGTCTTTCCCCTTGCAAAAACTGAGTCGGTCACGAAAAGAAACTCATTGTGTTTGAAACTTTACCAAACTTCGTCACGTCACGACCGAAACTTGGCATAGATAGCTTACCTAAGTCAAGGTGGCGAAAACTTATTATAATATAAGATGATATTCTCAGCCAGCGTTCAGGGCACCACGCCTCAAGGGGAAGCCTCGAAGAGGTATTCTTTTTGTGTTAGTTTAGATTTATTTCGTTTTTTATTTCTATAGTTTTTATGTTTTATAAAAAAAGATAAAAAAGCTAAGAAATAATAAAATTATTACTAAAAAGTCATACACTTAATGCAAATTAATAATTTTTCAACACATTTGCTCAAAAAATAGCTTTTATTTCATTGTACTTAGGCCCTTAATGGTGGGTGTGAATAACATGTTGTTTACATTTTAAGCGCACTTGTAAAGTTAAAGTTGCCATGGTTACGGTACTTTTGTAAAATTTACGCCAAGAGGATTTTAAGTCTCAAACCTATTCATTGTTTTTGCAAAAAATATAAACTTTTTAGCGTCCAAATGATAAATCAACACTAAATTTTATATATATATTTATTTTACTAAACATTAGTCGTATTGGACTCCCAATATTAATTTGTTCAAAAAATTAAGAAGGGCTACTACAAAAGATTTGGCCGTAAAACCCAATTGATAGTTTTTTTTAGTAATTAGTACTAATAAAAAAACTATCAGTGTCGTTAATTTATGGAAGAATATGTAAGTTTGACTTCGCCAGATACTAATCGACGCGAAAATCGAATGTTGATAACTGATTATGGCTACATAAATCTTCAAAAGAGGAAATAAGGACGAAACTTTGAAATTGTGAAATCGAGAACTACTTATTTGGAAATACATAACAGTGCATTTTAACAAACACACAAGCCCGGTGTTTCTATATAACTGAAAAGTGTCCACAGTGTACCTTCATAAGTTAATGTGAAGAAACGTTTTCATATCGCTTGTACTTTAATTTATTGTGTTTATAATAAAAAGTAAATAATATGAGCGTGTTTTTCATCGCAAATGGGTTGAAAATCGTCGTATGACAACTCGTGTACAATATTGGTCGTACACACCTACACGGCTTTAATAGACATAACCTCCTCGTAAGTAATAACCAACTTCACACACTAGTATCATAATCTACTAAAAATTAAAATATTGTACAATGTAAGTAACAATGTATGTTATGTGTGTTAGTTGGATTAGGTTTAATAAAAAAATTACGTTAATACAATTCGTTCCTGTAATATTCATTCAGTCCATACATTTTGAATGATATTTAAAGTAAATTATTTATTGAAAATTTCTGTTATGACTTTCCATAAAGTCAAATCCACGGGAAGAAATACAATGTAAGTACTACCTAGGTTAGAAAACATTGTAGGCTCTTTGATTGTGTGATAAGACAGTTCAATGCTATGCAAGGCACTTCAGGCCGTTGTTTCCGGACGCCATCTGGCGGCCATAAGGCAAACCAGGAGAGAAATTTTGTAAGGTGGCTTAGTGGTAAGAACCACTGTTCAGGTTTGACCGACCTTGCAGCCCACAACAGCAGAAAATATTAAGGTGATAATGAGAAGGTCTGGTCAAAATTGGTAAAAGAATTTTGTTCGTGTGTAGATGAAAACAGATCTACATGCTGTGTACGAAGTGTTGTGCCGCTGGCATTATCCTCAATATACGGGAATTTACCAATGGTAAATTGCCAATATTGATTTCAATTTGCCGAAATTGTCGGAAATATTCCCGGAAATATCGGGACATTGTTAAAATTTCCGGGAACGGCATATCACAATCTGTACTTTTTTTATCAAAAAATAGAAAAGGATAAATTTTTAAGTTTAGATGTGCCGAATAATGTCATAAACAACAAATGGACAGGTACATTCTGTGGCGAAAAATCAAATGTGTATGTATCACAGCCGAAGCCGCAGCGGATCACTAGTTTCTTTTAATTTCTTTTCCGTTTTTCCTAACCTTACGATTTAATATAGGCTGCATTATCGGCGTTTGTAGTAATTATGTTAACACAAGGTTACTAGTGGAATGCTGCAATATTACCGATTTCTTAACTTCCGTATTACTGAGACATCCTGTCTCGCTCGATTGAGGTTATTTCGATCCACTTAACTAAATTAGACTTCATTTAAATTTTATTAAAGTAAGTTTTATTTCAACACAAAATTCAACTATCGCCCGGAGAGCGGCACAAAAAAGATCTTATATCAACCACAAAGGATGCCAGGGAAGTGGCACATTTCTGCATTACCAGGATATAGAAAATTTTAATGTGACTGACACGAAAATAAGAGGCTAAAGTTAACACTTCAGAGCTAGCACACAGACTTTGTTGCTTTAAGTAATGGCTCCTATTACGGACTTATTTATAATGAGGTGATTTTTTTGACTGAATATAGGCAAAAATTCGGCTGGTATTTCCGTTTTTTAATCGTTTATTTAATCGGAGTGTGTTTTTGAGTTATGAGTCTGTTAGTTAACCATAAGTATACATCAATAATATTATTGGAGACCTATGTTAATTTTATATATTTAAGTTGTTGTTGTTGTTGTTGTTTGATCTATTTAATAGAAATCTACTATTCATTATTTATTTTATCAACTCTTATTACTGTTATGATATAATTTATCACAGTCATAAAAAGAGATGCCGTTTAGCATCAAATTGAATTTCGACAAATAAATATAATTTACATTTCAATGTCAGTCCAATTAACTGTCTGATCGATGGTTTCCAATATTTACTTGTTACGTAGTAAGTCAACGACCGGATGTTAGTAATGGAGAGTTAGTGTAGGGTCCCACTGTTAGCTGTTACTGAGAAGTATTATGAAAACTAGGCCTATAACATTTAAAACAACGAATAAATATTTATTTATCTATTATTGAAGAACATATAAAATTTTGGAATATACCATACAAATATTGACTGGTAAAGGATAACAAAGTGCATAGTTTTAATTACTATTTTTAAACATCAAATTGTACCTACACATATTTAGTAAATAAAATCTTACTTACTAAAGAAAAGTATATATGTTTCATAAACCAAGAAGTATTGCAAAAATAGTAGGTAATTATTATTCACGACGTATACTATATACAGACTTTATAGAAGGATTAGTAGTAAGGTTGCGATTTTATACGTGCAGGTACGGTAAACAATACCTATGCTAATCAAACGACTCGTCTTTACTGGTGAGAATCGTAAACTAAGTTTGAAAAAATGCACTCTGCAAACCACGTACACAATATTTTTTTAATTTTAAATGTAAGTTAAATTAAAAGCAAAATGTTAAATACGATATGCGAACTAATGTTAAAGTATCTAACAGTATTTGCAAAAACATAAGAGCTTGTACTATATTTAAAAAAAAGATAAATCTCAATCTTCCTCTAACAGTGAGACCAACCCCTAAGCTTGGAAATGGTAAGCGAGAGTTCACCAACCGGTTGTGAATCGCATGCCTTGATTTTCAACGTTTTCCAAATAATAACTAACTATTGCATCTTCATACAAAATACTGTAGATTTGATATCCAAATACAGTGACCTTCTACATTTGTTTTAGACAAAATATGTCGAGTACGTTGAATTAGACCATAAGATACCTAAAACCAAAAAAAAAAATACGACCTCTTTTTTTTAGTAATGGGTTTTACGGCCATGGATACAAGTCCTTTATAGCCCTTCTTAATTTTTCTATCTTCCTAAGTCCTACAGTGTGGTTTCGTCAAGTCCTAGTCTAGTCGGTAGTCAAGTCTATAGTAAGAAGAATCAGACCAAGTGAAGTGGTAGAAAAACTTTGCTTTTGGCAACAATCATGAAAATCACATAAATCAAACACTGTATCACTTCCCAACACTCACGCTTGTTATCGAACATTTTGCGAATAATAATCTACCATTATTAAGCACAAACACTCAAAAACACAAATTTTGGAAAATAATATACAGCGCCGATACTGCTCTTCACAGCTTACCGCCAAAAGTCCAAACCAAATACAACCTCACTTACAAGAACCTGTCAGTTTATGACATTATTTCTCGGTTTTCACTATTTTTTTTAAACTGATATAGTTTTACGTATTAGACACAATAAAAATGGCATGTTGGTTTAGAAACCATCCTGTAAATGTATGAGTCGGTAGTCCAATATCCTTTTGTTATTTTTAGGTTATTTTCCTTTTTAAAGTACTTAAAAAAATCGTACCTTTACTTCATTCATATTTTTAGAGATTTCTAACAATTTGTAGAAAGTTTTCAGGGAACGTAGAAAATCAAGAAAATTGCACAAACACTAGAAAATGTAACCCGAGCGAAGAAGGAGCGTACAGCAAGTTTGTAATTAAATTAACTAAAAGTATTGACCGTTCACATATTTTAGTAAACAAAAGTGAAACGAAAGCTAAAGTCATATTACGTTGAACATAAACTTTGATTTACGACCTATGACGTAAAATTGACAGAGCCGGACTCGGATCAAGTATGATGAATTAATTATTATTTGTAGAGACTAAAGTCGTGTTATTAATTACATTGACCAAGATATTTGAGTAAGTAGTTACATTTTTCATATCCTTTTATTTGTATTTATGTCTGAATGTATGAAACTACTAGCCAATGATAAAGTTTTACTACAAAAAAGTATTAATAGTACTAAAATGTTACTGATTTCACATTAACACTTATTCAACGAATGCAATGATTTTCTGGCAACACGTGATTTCACGTCATAAAGCAGATACATTACATGATTACATACAATACAACAGACAGTTATTATTGATTCCGTTTATGTTTTAGTTGTAAAACTTACTAGTCCGGATAGATACGTTTTATTCCCTGATTTGGAAATCAATACATATTTTCTTCTATTTTGGTCATTATTGCTGGAATTGGATTCATGGAATTGACTTGTAATATAAAACTACTTCGTCCACACGTGTTTTTTTTTAGTAGTTGCGTCCTCAGCTCGCTTCAGAGCCTAGGGTACGGTAAGTCATGGTGTAAGTGGCCAACACCTTCCCCACCTTAGTTTGGATCTCCTTCAGACTTTTCTTCCCCTATCCCTACATACTTAACACGACCCCTGCCACTGCTCTTGCCGCTGTCGGAAATTATTTTTAATGGGATACATTAGCAGTGTATTGTCAGTGCAAGTGACAAACTCGCGCTGCTGATTTTTCTGCTCGCTTCCCAGCGGAGTATAAACGCACTGTATAATACTACTATTTTCTTAGCGGGAAGGTGCTAGATTGCATCGTCGGCTGATGCCCTCGGAGCACAGGGTTCGCTCTCCAACTTTTTCTCCTCAATTTCGCCCGGTCTTCGGCATCCTTGGTTGTAAGTCAAATAGCACGCATATCCTCCGTTGCGACGTCGAGCCAGCATTTTCGAGGTGCGCCTCTTCTTCTCCGGCCCGGCAGAGGTGGCATGGCTAGACACTTGTTACCCACATAATTAGCCGGTTTTTGTAAGCCGTGGCCATACCACAAGCACCTCACGTTATTCGGCCTTTGACGTTGCAGTCAATGACCCCGGACGAGTCAAGTACAGATCCCAAGTAAAGACTTGGTCCGTACACTCGACCAAGTCTTCACCTAAGCATAATCCGGCTCCCAGACTGTTCTGTACTTTTCTTATTTTATGTAAATGTTGTCGCTTTAGATGCGTCGCCCGCCGCATAATGAATGTTTAGCAGTTTGGTCATACATTTTGAAGCAGTAAGTATTCCTTGTAATGGACAATTGTAATTCTTTTCGTATTTGTTGCTCGAATTAGAAATACGTGTCATACATTAACTTTATTAGGAAGGTACTTATTACTTCCATAGTTAAGTACTACATTTGATCACTTTACTTGTGTCATAAAGTGTTGATTATCAAACTAAGTTACTTAGTAAAATAACTTAAAATAAGAGAGCACGTTAAAATAAAATGCGTTTAATCATAAATAGTATAGTAGAGTACTTATTAATAGACAAACTATTCGTAAATCAATTAAAGAAGTTGTATTTTTATAAATACATAAATTCAGACAACTATAGCTTTAAAGAAAGACTACAACAATAAAACATTTAATACATGTAACGTGTATCTACATATTGATGTAATTTAAAATCAAAGCATCGTAATACGCCTAATAGTCAATTTAAATATGACGGCCAAAGTGCTAACATGCCAATAAATATCAATCAAATTCACACCTCTGTAATGTTAAATTATAACTATTAGTGTCTATAAGTGTCTATAATATAAAGTGTTACAATGTGACATAATAATATAGGAAACAACAACAAAGCGTCGATCAAAACAAGAGTAACTTGTTATTTGCAATCATGTAATTGGACGTTCATAATTCACATCGAACAAAACATTACATTTTTCAACATCGAGAAACAAACATAAAGGTAGAGTTCCAGCAGTGTGATATGCAATGCTATTAAAAAAACATTGCATGTCAATTCATTGCAATTTTGAATTTGGAATACCGTGTTGCTCAAAGTTTAAATCCTTCTTCTTGCTTTACCAGCGATTTGTGAAAAGGGACAGAAGTCTACCTATACCCGTACTGGTAGTAACACTAGGAATTAAGGTCTATAACAGAACGCTATGTTTTGACCACGTTTTGACCAATGATAGAGAGCGTGATGTATCGAAATCATGAACTGTTGAATTTCTTCTTCGATTCTGACAAATTAAGTTTGTAAGGACTAAAAGTCTGCAACCAAGAAAGAATTACAGAGCTTTCGTACAAGTACCTGATTGTGCGGTGGCATGCAAAGCTAGTGTTCTGCACTTGCATTTCAGTGTACGGTAATAGTAGAAATTACTTATAGGTCGAATCTCCATAGACATTTTCCACACTAAATTCATTCGGGTAAATTCAAAGGGTTGGGTAAAGTGAGTAAACACTATAGAAGGTGGAGGATTTTCTGAGAGGTTAGTACCAATCTGATTCAGTCCTAAAAACATGTGTAACAATTGCGAAACATATAAGAAAACAAGTAACTAATTCATCAAAAAAGTTTAGCATCAATGTTTAAAAAGCAAAATTGTCTTAATTGATAGGCATTGTTGAACATAACCAAAGATTATTGGATCTAGTTTTCAATTTCCTGTCGAAACGGAAATGTATTGGCAAGTCCACTTTTAGTGCGTAGTTAGTAGTTAGTAGTTATGCGTACTTACTTCCACACATGTTATATTTCTAATCTACCTATGTGTAGGTGGACCATAACTAGCTTTTGCCCACGTTTCCACCCGCACCAAGTGTTTTCAACGTTGTACAAACTTACTAATTTTAAATTGTTTATCAATTAACCGGAATGCATTTAATAATGAGGAATTCCTCGAAGCTCATCCATTAAAAAAAAATGTTCACTTTTGAAGCCTACGTTTTAGGAGCGCTTCGAAGAAAAATAAAGGTACGCTTCGTTAGTACCACTTGAGTGTTAAGACAGAACAACACTTCCAGAATTTAATGTATATTCTTCCTACTTACTTTACAGATCCATAGAGTAGGCCGTCGAGATATATGTACACATTAGTACATATATCTCGATGGAGTAGGCAGATATCGTCTTGAAATATAGCTAATGTTTTGCAGAATACAAAAAAAAAAATATTCCGCTGAGTATACGCTATATTCTTAAAAGTGTATTTTTTCAAATATGTTAAATATCTTCATAGACAGCTAGGCTGTTAAGTTTTAGATTTGTACCTATCTCATTTCCTGGCAGCTTATCCATCAAATTCGATACTTTGACGATACCATCGACATATAGCAGACAAGTGACGAGCACAAGAAACATCGACAAGTCAGTAATATCCATCGATTTCAGTAGCTATCGATGCAATCTTTATTCGGTAGCAGCCTTTCAAGAACCGGTATCGATATGTAGGTATGAATATAGTAAAATATGTATGCGCTAGTTCTTGTGACTCAGAATTTTGCATATATATCTATCGTAATCGATGAGTATGTAGACGTAACCGAACCAAAATGTTGATAAATGGTCACGTTAGCTCAATAGTGAATAAAAATTTCACCTTCGTATTGAAATTTAATAGCTTTGTTTTACTGATTAATAAATTATCTTTCTCAACTAGTACGAGAAGAATGTTATTTAATTAGTTATATGAATAATAAACTGGATGCTGTTATATAAAACGCCTCTACAGTAAAAAAAATAATTTCATAATTAAGTCCAATGTTATTCAAATCAAGAAAGAATTGAGATTGTGTTAAAAATATTGCATGCTTTCTTAGAATCCTTGTGCTTCGTTTAAGAACGATTTTTGTGGACACGCTTTAATTCTAAAATTTATTCTAACACTAATTTTAAAAATGCTGCGATTAATAGAAATGAATCTAAAAAGAAAACATTATATTGACAACCCTAAGTAAGCCCGGCAAAGATGGTATTCAAAGCTTGAAATGAATTAATACTTAGGTATATTGCTAAAAAAAATATATTGTCACGTAACACACTTGTTTATTGTTGCTAAAGCTACAAACTATTCGATATACTTTTTACAGCCTACTTGATTTTACAAATTATAACGCCACATAAAGAACACATTACAGCAACGCAACACAGCGGCTTATTTCAAGCCGATTTCATAAATGGAACGCCGAAATACGCGAAAGTGTGAAAAATAATTCGAAAGAACGCTTTTCTGTGTACAGTTGATTAGTCTAAATAAGCATCGCGATGAATCGATTAGATTCGGTTTCGCTTAGGTATGTCTGTAATGCATCTTGGATTTGCGGTTGCTGTCGCGCAATATAGTACTCTAGTTGTTGTTTTATTGTACGTCTGAATATTTCCCTTTCCCTATAATTTAGGTTGTTATTTTGAAGGAAAGTTTTTGCTTGGTAGTGGATTTGAACGGGAATTTAATTTATATATATTTTTTTTTAATTATTTATACTGGACTAACATTTAACCAAATTTTACGAATCCTATTGACAATAAATTTGGTGTACAGTAAAATTTGGAGTTATTTCTAAGATGTACTTAGAAGACTGCGTGAAGACTTAACTCCTTAATTTTAAGCAGATCTATTTGGGCTCATGACACGCCACTTGGAAAACTTAAAATGTCTCTTTGTTTTAGTTTGGTATCAAAATAGCTACATCACTTATATCAATCAATAGCTAATCTATGTATTATTGCTTTTGGTGGACATTGTTGACATATGTCAACAATGATATATATATGACTATCTCTTAATAAGTAAGTGTGTGTATTACTAACAGATATGGACTAGTCTGAAATAAAAGATTGTTAAGTACTTTATTTTTAAAATAGAGGTCTATGTGTAAGTTATGTGGAGTAGTGATTGCGTATGCAACGCCCCAAAACAGCAGCTAGGTAAACTGCTAATCGCACAAAGCAATAATTTTAAGTCAACGTTACACGTTTCGATATTCTAATCGCAAGTATCGATATTCTAATCACAAATTTAGGTAGTTTTCTCTGATTTCTCCGAAAACCGTCGACAATCTCACCGTGCGTGTCATGCGTTACGCGATAGAAAAATGCTCATTTTGATTCAGTTTTCGTAAAATTCTTTATAACACGAGACTATTTAAATTAACGACCATTTGAATAATTCACATAGGTAGCTTTTCAGTTGTAAACATTTTAACGAAATGTGTTTTTAACATTACAAGTAGAGTACATTTATTTAATTGGAGTTCCGGAAGACTATAAGTTACGCTATGCTTTGTTAACTTATTCTAGGGATACCTACAGGGACCCTGTTACCTGTGGTGGAAGGAACTTGAGCGAGCAATGATAGGTGCAATGCGATTCATAGATGCAGCGTACTCAGCTCCAAAATATAGTTAATAGTTTTATTATCGACATAAATAACTTATTCACGTAGAGAGTTCTCAATATCTTAGAAATGTTTGGTTTTAATTTATTGTTAGACGGTACATAGAGTGCCACTAGGTACTACGTTAAGAAAAGTTAAAACTTCATATCGCTAAGAAAAGTCTTCCTTCCTACTCTTGTGATAATATTATAATAGGGCTAAATATTAGAGTTGGTTAAGCATAACATTTTCTGGTTTCTTTTTTAAAAAAAAATATGATTTATATGAAACACTCAATATAGGAATAGTAATTATATGTTAAATTGACTTTAACATAAACTTTGACTTTAAATTTAGTATCTTGGCATTTAACAATGCAGTTGATATTGACCAACCTACAAAGACAAATTTATTCTAACAGTATTATTAAAAGAAGATTATAATCATAAATAAGATTAAGTGAATAAACAACTTAAAATTATTGAAAAGTCAGGGTCGACAGAAAATTCTACTTTTTTACTTTTAACCTGATTCATCGAAGTAAACTCGATGATAAATATAATGTTAAACAAGCGTTCATTATCAAGTGCAATATTGTTTGTATAATATACAACTTGAATAATTGAAAGAAAAACTTTATTTTCAAAAATGGTAACCTTTTGAATTTTACGATCTACATAATGAACATGTGAAATTGCAAAGTTAGTTTAAATTGAAAACAATAAGTACCTATTTGAACGATGTTTCAAAGTACCTTCAATGGATACCTTCTTAAGTATGGCTTTTGGAAAGTATTTCAACTTTTTTGTAAGCATCTGAACTATTAGAAAAATTGATGACTTAGTTAGGTTCCGATTCACGCAGTATTGGCTCACAGCGTGAATCGGAATAGTTCCCAATAAAATTTCAGGCGGTAGTTTGTAATCTTATGACATCAAAGACAAATGTTAACTTAGTCTGCCTGCGACCATGAACGCTGTAAAGTGTTTGAAACGTCAGGTGTAAATAAATAAGTAATAAACGCGATAAAACCCGTATTAAAATAGTTTAATTTAATGAATAACAATCGCGAAAACATAAGAAATCATTAGTTAGGTATCGTTATCGTACTAGTTATAACAAACCTTCCGTATAATACTAGACACCCATAAAATATACTTTTTAAACATTGCGCTTTCTGAAGCTCTTCAGAACTCCAGAACATCGTCAGATCAGACGTCGAAACCATCTGGGATACTTAAAATCTATCTTAAATGAACTTTATTAAGTTGGCAATAATAACCAAAGGCTGCTCAATAAATGGACTATTGTGTGCGGTCAGTAAATGAGGTTATACACTAACCTGCTAAGTACGTAGCCCGCGCTACCTACTCGATTACGCAACAATATATCGATGAATACCGTGTAAACTATCACTGATTGATGGACTCAATGACCGGAAAACGATCAATCATTATGTTTTGATCGATATTATTTTGCTAATACGCATACAACCTGTTGGCTTTGATCAATAGGTAAATCGATTACGGTATTACAACCGGAACTTCAACTCCCAAGCCTATTCAATAGGCTTTTAATTAGGCAATATTTGAAATTTTCATAGATACAATTTATAATTTGCTAAGCCGCAAGTCGAGTGCCATTGTTTAAGGATTGTATTACCGTTACGTTACCACAAGTGGGTAGAAGTATCGTTAATTTGTAATTGTATGTTACCTACAAACCAAGTGATGTTAGTTTTTTATCATAACTTATTACTTTGGAAAATTAGTTTTCACGCTATTTCAACGATATCCACAATGACACAATATCGTTACAAATTTTAACTTTATACTTAGCATTGCTTTACGCTACTAATAACGGTAACTAATTCTACTCTTAGACAGAAGATATCTAACCTAATAAAGTAAGGCAAATAAAACTGCCTTTATTGTATTCTGACTTACATTGTCAGAGAGTTTCGAATAACTCTAACGCCAGGTGTACAGAGTCGATTGACCATGTAACCCACTCGAAATAAATTAATGGAAAATTAATTGAACAGTTGTATGATGTAGTAGTGCATGAATTGTTTAGAAAGTTTTAAAGGATGGTTACTTTTTCAATCATAAAAAATAGTTATGGTCAGTTATCTCGCGTTTAATCAATCGCAGGTTTGATTTTAATAAGCTTCTTTGACACAACTATTTTTTAAAACTTTATTGTTTTATATAACTTATACCATTGGCGGGCATAATGTAAAATTTATCCTAATTTATTCTAACTATTCAAAACAAAATACAGCTGATAATCGATAACGTTATTCCGCCACACCCCGGACACTCCATATAACAGCGCCGAGATCACTACTACTACGATTCGGCCGTGTATTGACGCGCGTCACGTCAATTAGTGTGTTACTCAAGTGGTAGGGTTGGTTATTTACCACGTCTGCGTCAGATTTATCCGTCGCGGCCCCGCGCCAAAGAGTCAACCTTGCATTGTTTTGCTTTTGATTTTTACCCTTAATCTGCGCGGTGATGTGCGGTATATTATATGTTTCGGGTGGGGAGGGTATGAGTGATCGTTCTGTACGTTAGTACTATAAATAAATATGTGATTCCGCTAATATTTAGTAACTCGGACTTTATATTAGTATGTTCCATCATACAAAAATAAAATTAAGAACCTCTTTTTAGAAGTTGTTAAAAATATCACTCGCATGTTAAGAAACGCATGTTCGAAAACTGATTACTTGTGAAAGTGTTAAACTAACCAGATCAGACAAGGCCGCCCATGGCGAACGCGTGTAGCCCACTTAAATTAAAATCCAAAATTACGCAACTTCAAAAACGACAGTCATACTGGCCAGAATTCGAACCCCTAATTAACATTTTATTTCAAATATGACATAATCGAGCCCAATGTCCAGTCTCGAGTGTCTATTATGTTACGCAATCTCGAAATCTCTACTTACGCATTCACTCTTTCGATTTTGAGTTTAATATTCATAGCAAATTTTCGCGAGATCAAACTCTTTAATTTTTATTTTATATTTAAGCATACTAGCTGTTACCTGCAGCTCCCTGTGTCAAAAAGTCTATTTTTTTTTAGTTGTTTTCATCGACTGCCTACTATTGTTACTCTTTTGAAAATACTAAGTAATTGATAAATAATTACCTTTTTGTATTTGACCTAATTATTTATTCATATATATTATTATTTCTAATATTGTATTTTGTTACCAGAAACATATGAATACATAAAATAATATTTAATACAAATGTGCTATATTTATTACTCAATTAAAAACATTCAGTTCTACTGCAAATGGAAAAAATGTTTGAAACTTTTTTTATTTTTATTTTTTTTTATTACTTAACAAGATCAAGTATTGCGTTAAAAACTTACTTGACAAGACCGAGTATTGCGTTAAGATCGTCTGTTCTTGTAAATCATGTCGCCAATGTCAATATCCCACATCCGTCTTCTTCGCTAGTCAATGTTACCAGTTTACTTGCAATATATAATTTAAAACTTTCTAAACAGTTAGCTGATAGCCATTGGTTGATTTCGCTTTACTGCGCTTCATTAAACTTCCCCTTTTTAGCTTTAGTTTTTCTGGTTGTTTTAAAATAAATAAAAATAGTTTATTGCAGGCACAGGCACCCTTATAGAAATTACAAGTTCAGTAGTTACAATTCCAAAGTTTTATTTTTATACATAGTTTTGGAGCCTTGGCCTTGGGAAAACAAAGATTTAGATATATGTTTCTGTTATTTAGGCACTTCAGAAATTGGAGCAAAACAAAAAATACAGGACGGTCTTCGAGAGTACTATCTTTCCTAGGAGACAATTTTGACTTTGTTTTTTTTTGTTTTTTTTTTTTTTATGACCAATCAATGTAGTTGTTAAACCCGCCTGTAAAAATAAAAAACATGCTACAGAGGAAATTGAAATCTTTGTTTATCTGATAGCCAGCTTTTATGAAATCTATAGATAGGAAATAAGTAATCCTTTTATAACCGGATACTATACGGCAAAAAAAAAAACATATTTTACATGGTCTATTTATGTTGCATAAGCTTATAAAACTTATGGACGATATTGATAAATGTTCGTCGATAAATCATATTGGAATTTACAATCTTATGGTATGTTTTTAAAAAACGTTACAAACTGTTATTTTATTCATGTATGATGTAACAATACAGATTTATTGTTATTTTGTTAATTATTTTGTTTAAATAACGTAGGAAGTTTCTTAAGTGATAGCTCAATTAGACTTAACACAGTGATTTTTTTTATTAATTTTTTTTATACAATTAAGTAGGCAAAATGGCATACGGCCCACCTGATGGTAAGTGATCACCGTAGCCCTATGTTATGACTATAAAATTAAATTATGTAGAGCAAATTTTACACAAGGTATCTCACCTTCTATTAATCTTTTAAAAAAAACTTTAGATGCTAAATTCAATTTGTAATAGTTTTCTAAATAAAAATGTGCACAGCTTCGTTTTAATCAATTTAAATTAATAATCGATTATTATATCGATTAGATTTCTTTCTCTAGATTACGTAGATATAACATCGGAACGATGCGTAGGTCAAGATCAGAGCTCGGCCATGGCATCCAACTTGCAATGGGCCGTGTATTCGCTGTCAATAAACTCAATGACATCTCGATTGTAAATTATATTTTTATTATAATAGTTAGGACAATACACTACAGTAAAAATACTGATTTTGATTAAAAACTGCTTTACTTTGAGTCTCTTTTAAACATTTAGCATTATAACTATCTCATAACAAAGTATCTTATCAGCTATAGCTCAAAATTTTAGATATGGAAGGCCTGAAGCCCGTGAACCATTTTAGACTACGTTGTCCCTCTAAGCATTACTTTTTCTTCTTAGCGAGTCGACTCTAGAAAACTGAGTACATTTGTGACCACTAAAACTTCACTACTGACATGGCATCGTTTAAAATTGCTAAACCAAACCAAATACATAGCTATCGCGTACGCTTCAATCCTGATATTTCTGATGCAATGAAAGCGCAACTTGATGCTTAAAGTGCCACAATGATGCGAATTGTCAACCAATAACAATTGAGACGATTTCTCCAGATTATATAACCTTAATAAAAATACGTAAAAACAATATAACCTCGTATTTGTTATAAAGAATTTAAGTCCAATCACAATATAAGAAAATTTTCCCGCAGTTACATCACAAGATGTTGAAGATAACGGTTTTACCAAAATCAGAATATTACTTAAATGTGGAACGGACTCTATTACATAAGAGTAACAAACCAAAAACGCACTGAGGATGCTTGTAAACATTTAGAACTTTTTTTGACTACGTCAATAGATTGGCTGATCAGTAAAAGAAACGACACCAATTTAAAAACAGTTGGTGTGTGTGTGTCATACATGTGCCCTGTCAAATAGTGCTGAGCCGAGCAATGTCGACATCACTATGATCGATTTTCTTAACGTGAGAACATTGCCAAATTAAATATGCAGTATTCTTTGGGATAAGTTAGAATAATATTTCATAATAAACATGCTACTTTAGTATTTTTATTAGTATTAGTAGTATTTAACTAGCATGTCGGCTCGACTTCGAATAGGTGGACATTTAAATAACTTTAATTTGTTCTAATTTTGAGACCCGTGGTGTTTTTTGAAAGGTGTCTCTCTACTGAAAACTGTATAGAAGTGCAGTTATTGAAAGTGTTAACTACATATGAAAACTATTCTTCTCTGCCAACCATTTTTAGCCATTTTTCGCGAATATCTACATCAGATAGAAATATAAAACGTAGATATTTAATTGAAATTGTAATATTACAATTACGAGGGATGAATGAGATTACGAACACGGGGTTTTCAATAGAAATCCGGGCTGTTTTTTCGCTATGTCTCAAATAAGACTTGATCTCTAAAGGCGTGAGAATTGCCCTTCTGTGGATAGCCATGTTGTTTTGAGAAATTTCGAATTCGATCTATCTCAGAGACGCGAGAATCATTCGCTGGTAGGTATATATATTGGACATTTTTCTTAAAAATTTATGACCGTATCGGATTGCTGAATTTAAATATATAGGTAAGTTTCATACCAGTAGGTAGGTATCTATTCATTCCTTGCGTTTGGGTGCAATACTATCGATATGATGTTTGACAGCATCGATGTCAATCCCTAAACTTCAAGAATTAGTTTGCAAATTGTGAAAAACGCGTATTTATTTTTATCCAAATTTGAATTTTTATGCATCTTACACATTCATGTGATAAAACTAAATGATATTTCTCATATTTTAGTGCGGTAAAACTATCAAAACAATTATGAAATCAGTGATAAACTTTGGTAGTACTTGTGTGTAAAATGTGAAATTATGTCGGTTTTATTTGTTACTTGAGTTACATTTAGGCACTGAACATGAAACCATTATTATGCGCTTCTACTGAATACTTTTTTAACACTTACAACTAGATACTTTGTTTTTGACAAGAAATCCGTAAGGCCGCTATGGGACATCATTGTGTATATGAAATGGTCTCGCTCTCTATCTCATTCCGCATACGCATATATCCTATATATTTCTCTTTCGCATTTTCCGTCTATTGTATCTATAGTCTAAGCTTGTAAATATGAACATACATACATCAATATATATTTAACTGAACCGATAAATTAACTATTTACATTACTGCCTTTCGATTAACTACTTCGAGTCAACTAGTACTGGCTTAAATTTTTGAGTTCTACACACTTCCCTATATTAACCATCTTCTTGCCAGTCAACTTAATAAAAAACCTTTTATAATTTCATCGCTCTAGTATTAAAAGCGTATCTACGAAATACGAAATCGGGGATCTTTATTATCCGACGCATTGGACTACGACACTCCTTCCACTTCTTTTTCATGACACTTTCCCAATTCTGTTACGACACTGTTCCTTGAAAACTGTACTTTTGTCAAATCAAAAATATACTTCAACATTCATTCAGAACATTAATGAAACAATGAACAATTATAAACTTTTACCTCTTTAACCAAACCAACTCTAATTTACGCACTTAGACGACTAAAAGCAGTGTTATATTTTGCAATAACCATCTAGCGACACATTAAATTCAGTTCAAGAATGTGATTTGGTATTTATTACCCGATATACAACAGAAACAGCTGGCGCGAAAATAAACCGTTCCCATGACTACATTTAAGGACAGTTAATATTACGTTATATTACATTGCCTAGCGACATCTATAAATTGTTCGGAAATAGTGAACGTGGAGCGCAATGGAGA
This sequence comes from Euzophera pinguis, assembly GCA_947363495.1. NCBI lineage: Eukaryota > Metazoa > Arthropoda > Insecta > Lepidoptera > Pyralidae > Euzophera > Euzophera pinguis. Next base: position 5,288,842 of record OX376159.1, read on the forward strand.
TGGTGTAATAGCAATGAGTCGAACTGTAACAGGTTGATGGGAAACTTTGTCTGGAGTAGACTAGATTAGATTACCTACTGTTTATAAATTGTTGCATATTTCTTACATACTTAAAACGATTGTAATGTTTTAACCTAATAAAATAATTATTATAAAATTTGGCTATAAAAACAAAACATTAATAAAAAAAATTAATTAAACTAACCTATAATATTTTTGCTGGCTTTGTTATAACTCCGTAAATAAAGGTCCGCCCCAAATCGTACCTGAATCAAAAATGCCCATGACACTAGCTGCATTTCCCCGCTGTATCGCGAGGGACAAATGATAGAAAAAAATATATTAAAATTTACTGAACTTGTAACTAAATATATTTATTTTTCTTTCCAGGTACATAATGCTGTTGATAAGTGTTTTAACATACGAGTAAGTAACATAAATGCAGGATCAACATAACTGAGACTAATTATTTGTAAGTAGAATCAAATTTTGAGACTACTTTAAAATTGTAGTTCTCCAAAAAAAAGTAAAGAGATATTTAAATATTTTAAGCACAACGCGACTATTTACTAGTACCAGTCTCGTATCTTTCTATTGACTTCTCAAAATTTTACTATGCTGGATTTTGTAAAGTTTGGATAAAGTTCTAGTTACAAACACTACAGTTCAATGACTTGAAATTGCAATATTGACTATCTCATCATCAGATCTTTTCCTTTTCGTGTTGTCATGGTAATCACGAAAACGTAACACACAAAATAAAGTTGTCAGTAACTATAACAGAAAAAAGAAAAAGAATAATATAAAGATATGAACAGAGTGTGTTGCAGTGTGATTGTGTCAAAGTAAGAATTGAATGTAATTAATATAGTTTATAGTACCGTATATTGTTATATAATTAAGTAGTGTGTAAAAAAAAAAAAACAAATTGTAAAATTTAATCAGATATACACACAAATCTGTTAAGGTTTTTGTATATCTTTGTATATTAAAAAAAATATATATTGTATATGAATGAATAAATTAAATAAATAAATATAGTTAGTCCATAACGCAAGTATCCAAATTGCAAATCGAAAATCTTAAGCAATACAACTTACTCAATGAAATTGAATCGTGAAACGAAACATGAAAACAAAAATGCACCTGAATTGGGCATTGTCGTAATTATTTCATTGTGGTGTGACAAGTTGTTGAAAATAGTTTTGTTACAAATTTGTGTTATTGGTCAATTATACAATAGTTAATTATAGCCCCATAACCGTTCAAGCTACATTATCTTTAATTACCTAAGCAAAAAAAGCATGCTCAATAATTTTGGAATTAAAATGTCTATTTTTCGTCCATGGCTTTAAATAAATAACTCTTTATTTCAGTTAACTATGATTCATTTGTGTGTTAATATTACAAAGGCCTTATATAACTATGTTAGTAGTTTAAACAAAATAAAAACAGAAAAACAGAAAAAAGATCGAGTAGGTAGGGAGCTTCGCTCCCGTGAAAATTTTGACATAAAAATTAGTTTGTCTTCAAACTTCAAAATTTTTTGTATTTCCTAATGACTGGGAGAGAATGCTTTTGGCATTAAGTCTACCGTAAATAATGAGGTATAGGTTTCCTGACAAATAAAGTGTGATTCTATCATCTATCAATGCCCATCGGAGGTCTTCTGAACATAAGGAAATCGAACTACCTTTATAACAAACGGACCGTAATTTATGAGTATAAATTACGGTCAACCAATATACAAAGTTTTTATTGCAAATAAACATAAAGTGATTAAAACTAGTGATTGCATGCATAAAGCATGTGTTGAAACTTTTTTATTCTATTACTTGGCGTTAGGGTCAGAACAGACTAAGAAGCATAGAGGATAATATTTTAACTTTACAACTATTTATTACTCAAACAACTTTTTGTCATATTTTCGAATGTCTAAAAAAATCCTCTCCTCTGAGCTTCTGATTCCTCTTATTTAATATTCGGAATCAGGGACAAAATAATTGTGTATTTAATTATTTCTTTAAACAATGCCTAGCTGCTACTTTTTCCTGTTACACTTAATGCCTAAATGAAAGTGAGAAAGTAGTGTACAATAATTTCTATTACTATTTTTATCATCTTTTTGCCAAAAGTGAATGTTTTAAAAGTACAGACCTAACATTTGTTTTTTTTTTCATATTTAAATACTTACTGAGATACATAACAAATACAAAAGATTATGCAAATGTGAGTACCAAAAATTATACTCGTATACGTGTTAATATAATATCTTAAATTGAATTTCATATCTTACTTATAAAAAACAATTAAGCGTTTATATTACCAGGTAAGTGCATAAGCGAGGTCATGTAATTTACACTCAATTAAGATGTCGTCAGTATAAAAACTGTTCCATTATCGAGTAATTATAAGCAGAAACAGAAAGTAAGGAAATCTCAGAAGAAAAATATGCATTTTGTTATTTTATCTTTTAAACAAAATCTTATTTAGGTACTCATACTTTAATATTCTAGGTATTTAATAGATTCACAACACAAATAATCTACAAGACATTAATATCAATTACTAGCGTTCAAATATTTCGTGATATGTATATGATAGTAACATAGGCTACTTTTCTAATTGATTCGTATAGTATGGGTTATATGGTCATTTGACCCTGTACATCCTGGTGTCGAGAGTATTTGTGACGAAAGTGAACACACCTGCGTTTTATTTTCCCTATATGGTGTATTGCTCATCCAGTTTGTATAGTTGGTGACAGGCAGCATTTTTTTGCGAGAAGATAAATCAATCATGGCTTTCTATTTACTTATTATTTTTTCCGGAATTTCCTGACGTGAAGTTTCTTCGGTAATCACAGTGTTTTCTAATATTATTTTTAAACAAGTATTTTCATCAATCACATCAATTTATATAAAGAAAAGAAAAACATAGGTTAGGAAATAAATATATTTGCTTTTATTTTTAATTCGTAACTGATTAATAACAGTGAAACAGTTTTGTAAATAAAAATATTACTGGCAACTTTTGAATGAAAAAAAAAGCATTTTATTTTTACTATTTTTTACCGGTTTTTCCGAGTCCAACCAATTTAAATTCAGAATTTCGTATAACGTCATAACTGGATTGGTATGACGCATGGATTTACTTTCGCCTGGCTTGCTCCAGTGCAATGACTGTTGCAACGGGTTTTCATACTGGAGCAGTACTGACAAGGTTGAGAAACACTTTAAAGGCTGGTGTACTTACTATTTGCATTATTATCGCTCAAATTAATGTTGTAATCTTAATAATTAGAGATAGGAAACGGCCAAATCGCAACATTGACCATTAAAGTGGTGGAGCTGTTGGTAAAAGGAGACTTGTCACACAAGAATAGTTCTTTTGCTTCCTGTTTCCAATGTCAATCAAGATCAATGTCAATCAATACATACATAGATTTGTGTCACAATTCGCGATTGTCTATTTATAACAACTTATTTAGAAGAAATATTCTGAAGTCTAGATTGGACAAACTACAGTATAAAAATAAATGGAGAAATTATCAAACATCTCAGTTTTGCTGATGATCTCATTATAATAATCCGACAACACAGAACACCTACAAATAATGCTCAAACAATTCATCTCAACCTCATGCAATGCTCAAACAATCAAAAAAAACCAAAATCATGACTAACCGAAGAAAATGCCTATCCTAATCAACCAGTAGGACTTAAAGTCGATGAATACAACTGGGGTAAATAATTTTACCCTCCCAAGTAACATCAAAGGAAATAAAAAACCGTGTAAAGAAAAATAAACTTGCATTCAAAATCAGCAAGTGGAGACCCACCTTAACATTCAAACGTCTATGGGGTCTCACTACCAGAGACACATTTTGTAAGGACCGTTCAACTTTCATTGTTGCAACAATGTTATATTACGCGATATTATCTCGTGCTACTAAAGATAACTGTTTAAGGTTACGCTTGTGAACAGCTATCATACCATTGCCCTATATTTTATGTTGCTTTGGTATTTATTACTTACTCGCCTCTGAATGAATTGGGTCAATTGAGATTTTTCTAACGTAATAACTTTATAGTATTGTCGCCCGCTACGTACTTCTATCATAGTACATTTAATTGAAAGATTTGATTGATATTTTGAATAATATCCTAAATTATATTTCAACTTAAACTGATTATGATGACCAAAATAGAAGTCAGGAGACGTAAAAAGTCATTGCTGAGATACATCAAGAAGTGGACTAGAATCGCCAGCGTAGAACATCATGGACAGAGCTGAGTTTGCCAACCTCCAACACTGGGGTGCCCAGGCACCCCAAAATAAAAACGTCAATAAAGTATATAAAAAGAAACAATTTTAGAATAATAGGTTTTTATTACTATTAAATAACATTTTCAGGCACCTTATTCAGTTTAAAAAAATAAAAATAAAAAAAATCAACACTTTTTTTTTAAATTTGGTTAGTGTTCCAAAAAAATTGTAGTTTCGTACTCGGGGCGCTTTGTCGCGCTTTTACGTTTCATGGTGCTAGGGCAGAAAGTACAACGTCTCTGTGAGTGATGTTCACACCCAGGAGGACCGACTGGCATTGGTAGCATTAGGATTGCCGAAATTGTTTACTTTATATCCCGGCTCAAAGTTGGGGTTTGTATGCGCGCACTATCAAATGCTTCTCTTTACAGGTTCATTCCAATTTTTTTAGAGAAAGCGTGATAAAACTTAATTGTTGTTGTTATTAGCTCTCGAGAATTTATACAGCACTCACGAGTAACAAAAAGTGCACTCGAAAATTCATAGAAATACCTAAAAGTCAATATTTAGTTTTAATTGCATCTAAAACGCACACTACATCAAAAAATGAATTCATACGAGTAGCTAGTTTTTTCATTTTACAAGAACATAACCTCTTCAATCATATGTTTAGACCATGAATATTTAATTTCTGATAATACTTTCACTAGATAACTTGCAATAAGCACAAAAATACATATTTTAAAATTTTCACGAACTTACATTATTCCTACACTAACACATGTTCAGACAACTACGCCAGCCGGCTGTCGTCGAGTCATGGGTCAATCTGTAGTGGGTCACCTCAAAGTAACGTACACGGGAGGTCAAACCCGTGCATTGCCAATCAAGGAAATGATTAAAAAAATCAACTCGTGGTGTGCCCCAGTACCCCGTGTAGGGTTCTAGGGTTAAGTAGATCAGTATTTTTTTTTTTTTTTATATGATCTACAATTTTAGCTCCTGTGAATTTACAGCGGGACAGTTTGAGAGATCAGTATCTAGTTTTGGTCAAACAAAGTGATCAGTAAAATCTACCTAAAGTCACTCACAAAAAATTTCCTACTGAGGTTATATACTGCCACTTTATAGATCCTATCAGTCATTGAAACTCCGTAAGATCACAAGTATAATACATTTTTTATTACCTAACCATACAAATTGCACATATCTCTACAATATGAACTTCTAAGATCAAATCGATTATACAAGGGCGTTGTCAACATCCGTCTATAATTATTAGCAAACCGAAACTGATTTCGACTAAAACTGAAATAGACCTTATGATTATTGTATGAAATACTAAACTCGCATGCAGTTAATGCATTGTATTGGATAAATCAGCACAATCATGGCCTTGCCACTATGAGACATAATAAAGGTCTACGCAAACCGGTGAATGCTGAATGCAAAACATAGAACTCTAGATAAAGCTGTACCTGTAGATTTCATAAATTAATTCTTTCTAATCCATAGAATAATTAAGCTACATTTAAATACCTAAGTTCTTTATTTAAAAAAAAATAAGTCTAGTCTCCACCACTGACTGAGCTATTTTTGTAAATTGGAATTCTCAAACATCATTCTAACCCGAAATTAAAAAAATACCAACTGTTTTTATGAGATTTTATGGCCGGTAGCTGGGTTTGGAAGTTCTTGTCTTGTAAGTGTGATTAATCCAAAATGATCAGCATCTATATTTAAAACATAAATACACTTCATACCTATGTCAAAGTTTCTTATACTTATTTGTCTTTTTCTTTAAGTGCCATCTTCCCGAAGGTGAATTACCAAGTTGATAATCTGTCTCTGTTGAGACAGCTGCTCAGAACACAGATTGCGTGTAAGAATTAAACCATTCTTTTTTTTGTGGGGTGCCATCCACCATACCAATGATGATAAATTAACTATATTTACAGTAAATTTAACTATATTTAATTTTTCTTTATTCAGATAAGACCGAAAATCAAGCCTTAAATGTTACTGTGTGTATCCGGCATTAGTTTTTGCGGTCTCCCTAGAAATATAACCTTTATTTCGTAACCATAATAAATGCGTGTCTAATTTTAGCCCAACTCAGATTTGTAGCTCTTAATTTACCTAGAATATTGAGATAGACAAACATACGTTATCTGTGATGAATATAATATGAATTATTTTTTATTTTTTTAGATTATTGATAGATTGTTCAAAAAGGAAATACCTACTAACTATATAAACTGTAAATCAAAAGTTTCGAAAATATTAAAAACAGAAGATTGCCCAACTAAGAAATTAACGTCATTCAAAATTCTAGTAAACTTTATCTTATTACCGTTGCTATGTCACACAACGTTATAATTTAATTTACTAAACATGAAAAGGGCCCTATTTATATGACCAAAATGTTTTAAAATGGTCATAAAAAAGTAGCATTTATGTTATTCAAAAATCGTGTAAACGTTATAATTTACCACATTCGTCGCACAGTAGTCGCATCATAACTTTACAATGACTCGTTTCGTTATAGGTATTGTGGTCAAGCAGGTGTTTTTGAATGACTAAAACGTTTTATTTATTTAAGTCAAGTAACAATTCTTGACTGATATTTCTTGTTGATGTTTTCCTGGTTATAATTTGTAAAATAAATAATAACAAAGGAAATGAAAGTATAATAATTTTAATTTGCACAAATGCTTACGGTGTCTATCTCTCGTTTGGTTTAGTTCAACTGGGAATTAAAGTTTTATGATAATATACATATGTAAATTATGTAAATACTATCAAAATGTTTGTATTTACAGACATATTTAATTAATAAAATATGTTTATTTCTAAAATGTCAGAAATGTTTTTCGTACACTTGTGGCGTCAGTGTGGCGGGCTCCCTTGCTCGGCTGTCCCTGCATGAGAATAATATGGGGGCCCTGCCACACGAAGTAGATGATAGGAGTATTGTGGTGGCATACTTCAGTGAAATGCACAAATCTTCATAGACTTCACAGAACTTTATTTATTTCATAATAGAGTATAGATTTTCCACACATTATATCAAATTTATAAAACTGAAGTTAGGTACTTAAAAATACAGTAAATAGAAATGAGCTCTTGCTCTTACTCTTGCTCTTGATGAGATGACGTGAAAACATTTGGATAAAAAAGATGATTCGAAAAATAAAATGTATTTAAAATAAACATACCTCTTTATGACGTTGTAAAGACATTATGTCGTATTAAGGTTATATGAAGACCATGCAATTTCGCCATTGCAGCTAGTTATTAGTTTCTCAAATAATTAAAAAAAAATGTGTCAATTAAGTATATTTATTTATATTAAATGGGCATCATGTCACATAAAGGTTAGATTTGAGTCTATAATAAACAACCAAGTCATATAAATGCCTCAAATTGACTGCTATAAAATTAAATAGTAATGTTCTATTAACGTCACTGTTAAATCGTGTACTCAACAACTTAGTTATATAAATATCATATTAAAGTTTTCCAAACACCAAATTTGTCAGTTAAAAACGTTTAATGGACTATGACGTTAGTATGATACATATTGCTATGATAACAATAGCGATGTCGTATAAACTTTTTAGCTAAAACTGTAAAATAAAGTCGTATAGTTTCGTCGCACGACTAAAATTTTAAATAAGAAACATAAAATACCTAGTAGTCATATCATGACCATGAAAAGACCGCTACAAATAAGTGGAGACTTATATAACTTTTTTTTTAGTTGAGTAATTACCTGACGGTTTTATGAAGCATATCACTGAAAGAAAAAAGGTTAAAGTCGGGTAAACCAAAGTGTAGTGCACTACACTTTGGTTTAGGCCATGGCCTTTAATAACAAAAAATAACGGAAGGAACTTCGTATACAAGATGATGATGACAAATTTGCTGACAAACCCCAGTCATGGATAAAGTTTATGTTAAGGTTTAAACGCGGATAGTTAAAATAATTAATTATGTAAACGGAACCTCGAGTATCAGTAAATCAAGAATGTACTCGTAAAGTAATTCCACTTCATTTGTAGAGCGTTTTATGTAAACCGTGGTTTAATTATGAGCTAGTTGATTTGTAAACGTCTAGGTTAAAACTTGATTGTGTATTTTTGTGTCTTCTAAATAAGGTAAAGATTTCGTATGTTAACTGATCTACAGATTTATTTGAACTGAGATGTTACAAGACGACAAATGTTAAGTAAATGCAAGTAGTTTAACAACAGTGCTTTTCAATTTTTAATATTTTCAATATTTTATCTCAGTATCTCCACCGCAGTACCGCACTTCTCCATTAGGTAAAATATATAAAGGGAATATTTATAAGTATATAGGTCTGATTTTCTATGACTTTGTCCGGCTGGTGAATTTCCAAGGAAATTGACGTTAGGTTTAACCAGTCATAAAAATAATGCAAAATTTTTGCATACATTAATCTTAAATTCCTTAAAACTCCAACCGGTGGCTATTACCGGTGGTGTACCAGCATTCGTTTTTAAAGAGTTGTTTTTATTAATTATTTTTTTGGAAGTTTAATGACTATTTTAGACGTGGTTGCTACAATCTAGTTATAAAAAGTCATTCATATAGTAGATAATGTCAAAACTTTGTGTTTGAGTTGATACAGGTTGGGACGAACTTGGGAAAATCCTATATTGACCGAGAGCTAAAGCGCATGTGGTTGTAAGTACAATGTACGCGCTATTAAATCAAAATTCTTAACATGGCTCTTCTTTGAGAACGTGTAATCCAAAAGTCATTGATGTCTCCTATATTGCACAAACAAGCATTATTCATTCATTCACTGACATTCACATGACATTAAGTAGACAGGTGAATCGAATGATAGCCGAAACAGTTCCCGGGTTAATGCGAAACCGACATGCAAACAATGTGACAGTTCGCTTTCTATACTTTGCGAAATAATGCCATAATTTTGGCAACTGTTTAGAAAAAGTGACATTATACATTTGTGTGCGAAATAACATGTTATTATTAAAGTAGAAGATTGCTTTAGCTATCTAACAATTTTCAGAGTTCAATTTTTTCAAAGCCTTTTTAAAACTTTGCATTTGTAAACTATTTTTTTTTCATTATGCTGTAGGCTTAATAATATCTATACTAAAAAATAGTTTTATAGTTTTGATAATCAAAAGTGATTTGCAATTGCGTGATTGGGTTACTAGTACAGATTTTGAAAAGTACATATACCAGCCTAGAAAATTTGAAAAAGAAATACGTTTGTTTCTGGAATGCCTATGACTATGTGCCTGCGCACATAGCGAAAAACAGCGCAGAGCATTTTTCACTGTCAAACTATTATCGACATCGTTCTAATTATCAGAATGCGTGTTTTCTTCATATGCAAGTGTTTTGTTAATGTGTTTTGGATTTAATTTCAAAGAGGATGTCGTTAATAGTTTTACGGTGAAAGATGCTCTGTCAATTGGTAACACTGCACATACTCATATGCGAAGCATAGATGGACAGGTAAAATCACGAAAAACGTATTTTTATAAACATTGTGATAACAGTTTGTTAAAAAAATGCGAGTTTAAAAAAAAACGCTTGTTCTATTCGATTTTGATACCACATTTGTATCATTAAAACTAACTGCGAGCAGCACAAGTTAATCCATATAAGTACTTTAGTCACGATCAATATCCTAATCGAAATTCTGCTAGAAACAACTTACAACGTTCCAAGTGACCGACCTCACTGCTTGTCAACAACTTGATGAATATTAGAGTACAACTTTTACCTGTATAGATACTGGTTTCAGGATTAAAAATAATGTACCAGGGCACAGATGGTGCTTGATAAGGCGTGATGTGGACCAGATTGACAACAAGTGAAATCGACAGATCAACAAGCATAAAATTAAGAGCTGTTTGCGATATTATGAGAAGATAAATATGACTTGCTTTAGCTGGAACTCGCTTAATTTAGTCGTCGAATTAATTTAAGATTCACAAATTTTGTGCAGGATGGTGTCTTATTCAGAGATTTTAGTCGGTCGCCTCTAGTGGCATGTTCTTCAGCTCATTAGTTGTTTGTTATTACAGTTTGTTATAATTGGCTGACAACCATAAAGACTACCAAGTCAATATCAGACGTAATTAAAAAAAATATATGTACCTATTACCTGGCTTCCTTGAAAGAACGTGGTTTTTTCATACCTCCAACTCTGGAGAGTAAAAATTTTGTTTCAAAAACTTTGTTTGTTTGTCTTATAATGTTGAACATGTCTATTTTACAATAGTTGTAAGCGAAGTATTACAATAAAATGACACTAATCGCACTATTAGAGTCATGTTATGTGTCACTATCAGCATTACGTAGGAGACAATATAATGATTACATAGTTATCAACTCGGGGAACAAAGATTGAAGCTTATACATAACACGAGGAAACAGGAACTCGTACGCAATACATTTTTATTACTTCTGTACTAAACATTTGTTACGATGCATGTAGAAAATTACGAACAAAGTAGTAACAAAGCTATGAAATTTTAAACAAATTTGCTGTGTCAACATTCATGATAATTTCACCTGAATTGGTGTGATTATTGCTATATTTAATTATATTTTAGAAGTGAGAAGCAACCCATTATATCCTTTCTTGGGCATTGGCTTACTCCACATTCTTCCAAAATTGTCTCTCCAGTGCCACTGAATATAAACATAACACAGCATATAATTTTAACCCTTCATTCATTAAAATATTTACAACATGTTTTGTCAAAGCCAGAACATAAAACAAATCCACAACACTTTGTCGAAACGTTCATACAATTAAAATATCTAAATCAGCGATGACAGCAACATGCCATTTTCAGAAACATCTTCATTCGAATATGGTCAAAATACTATAGATACTGCATTAGTCATCTGGTCACATTGATTCACTGTTACATAATTCATACGGCTAATATCCACAAGTTAAATATCAATTACTACCAACGCGCACACATACATAATGGCAGCACACCTCGTGTCGTCAGCCTATTTGCATATAGCCATTTCCACAACGTATACGAGTATGCCAGCTTAGCTTCCTATTTTCTAGTCATATTCTATCTCGTTCATATATTACACTACTTGATGAAAGTATCGTTAGACGCCAAAAAGCCGCTCCGAAAACTCTGACTCCAGAGTATATAGGATCGATTGACGATGGAACTTACTCGATATGGATGAATGAAGAAAGTTCAAAAAGTTTATACCCCTAAGGTTATTTAAAAGATCGAAATATTATCTAGTAAACTAGAACACGAAATAAGAAACTCTATATTTAATAATTTCTAATATCTTTATGACAAAATAATCAAAAAAGTGTAGTAGCAGTTCTAATCTAGATGTATTGAATTCTAGAAGAGCAAAAAAAGAGAAGACTACGCATCTAGCGAAAGTTACTAACCGCTCTAGATACAAAAATAATGTATATCTATTGAACAGTGAAACCACTTGTCAGCGAGTACTTGATCAGAATTTCGATTCCAGTGAACGTGCCAGTCATGTCCGCCCAATGCTCTTGAACGTGTAATGCTACGTGACTAAATTAAACAATCCAAATTCTAAATTGTTTGGTTTTTACCGCACTTTGAAGTTTCTTCAATAAAATTGTAAGTACCTTTAATATTTTTATCATTTCGATGAATAGAGAAAAGAGTGAATTTACTGCAAATGTTAGTTGCTTAGTGAGCACAGCGTCCCAAAGATATACTTAACAATACTCTAGGGATATTTACTATACTCCGTGCTGCGCCTCCAGTCTGCAGCAAGTCTCATACATCATCATCCTATCGTCTATTCCTAGTTGCGTCGTCAGCTTACGTTTCGGAGTATAGGGTACGCTGTAACTCATTATCCTAGATTCGGCGGCACTCCGACGTCTGACCTCCGTAACCCTTCATATAGGGAAACCAGACCAACAGGAACATGACCCGAGGTGCATTAGTAGCCAACACTGTCAGAAATTTTCAGGCTGCCTATAAGCATCTGACACTGCCTCACACTGCTATGTTTCGATAACAACCGGGACCAACGGCTTAACGTGCCTTCCGAAGCGCGGAGAAGCTCGAGATAGAATTCTTCACTAAATGGCGACCAATCCAATAGCAGTCGCGTCTCGCCGTCTCTTGACACACGCATTCGCTACGGATAAGCGCGTCGCGCTTGAATATCTCTATATTTTTAAATTGTATTATATTAATGTATTTCAAAATATTAATGATATTGATAATTATAGTAGCATTAATAATGTACTCTTCACCTCTAATGTGTACGTTATGACCGGGTCATGAGTTCCATTTCACAGGATACTTCCTGGCTGCAAGATCGAAGGCATTTGTTTGGCACACCAGTATATTTTATTTGTAGATTGATTAACATTACAACTTTTTTCAATATTTATTAATAGGTGACAATTATCATTGAAAGTAGAAGATGTGGTGATTAAAAACTTTATTATCAGAATATACGTAATTGATTATCTACGCTACTTTATAACTAGCAAAACAACTGCTGCCTAACATAACATTAATAAAAAGTTCCAAAAAGAGCAAATGACAACACCTAATCTTGTTCAAACATTGGATTGCAACATAAAAATGCCGATTAGGGGAGCGATACGTTTAATTATTTAACAAAACTATTAGATGTGTGGAAATGATATGTTAGATTGTAACATGATAGGATAAAAACACTATTTAGCGAGAGCTTAGCGACGTGTAGTAACTCAAGCGTGAAGCTTCCATTATTTAGAGTTAAGTAATATTAATTGCTATCCGGTTTAATAAAGAAAAGATTGTTGCGAGTTGCAGCTGATTAGCCTCACGTCTGCAGCAGCCAGTTGATGCAATCTTAGTTACGAAAAATCCAATTGGCAAATGTACGAAAACGAAAATATCACAATTTAATATAGAAGATGCGATCGACTTGATTGATGGCTTTTTGTGAAGCCCGTAATGAACTGGTTTCCCTTCTACAGCCTACCAGGTCCATCAAATGTTAAGGAGATATTAATCATCATTATGCATATTAAAATGTAACTTGAGTAAGTGCAAGGAGCTACTTGTGTCGGATTTCACAGACATGTTTGTAATTACATGCGCTCTTGAGTGTGACAATGTTTACAACATGGTTTGTAAAACTGAATATCAATCAGGTGTAAAGATTTTTAGATAATGATTGTTATTGATAATTTATTTTTACCTTAATCGATTTGATGATTTTCACTAAAACTCATGTTAATAAGAATATTATCCTCATAATATTATTCAATAGTTAATGAGCTAGATTCGGTGCACCGATTCTGTAGTTCATTTGTCTTGACTAACACTAGACAGTAAAGTTTTATTTTGCAATTTACTTAATATTTATGAAATAAACAAGCTGTGAATATTCTTGACATTCTTTGCCCACGCACCTTGTGTACTATTAGGAAATAATTGCGATGAAACAGTTAATTGTAGTATTTCAAAATGTTTCCGAATTATGTGTGCGTACACGCACTGCTATGTCACTCAATGATGGTTATCACATGATCAAAACAACATTGTTTTATTTTGTGAAAGAAACCGTACATAATATCCTTATGATGATACGGCAACGATAACAACAAACGCTGCCTCTGACTAAGAAGTCGTGGGTTCGATTCCTAGATAGTTTAAAAGAAGCACTTTTTATTTTGTTGTTTCTCGTATGGTTAGGACATGGCAGGCTACGAGAGTACTATTAGATAAAGATAAGGTGTCATATTTCTCGTAATAGGTACCGAAAAATCTCAACTATTGTTACAATTTCATCACACCTTGCCCGACCTCTAAGATGTCCTTCGGATATATAATACCCTATGTTGTTTTATATCATAACAATACGTGTGAATTGTCTAACAAGAGT